>QAXI01000444.1:587611-633960 GCA_004335615.1 Chloroidium sp. JM | reverse complement strand
TGGAACAGCTTCTGGGTGTCCTAAGGGACCATGAAACAGCAGGGAGGCATTGGCAACCAAAATGCATCTGTTAAAACTGCTCACGGCGCCCCCCTCCCCTGCCAATGCAAAATGGGTGCATTGCAAACGTTTGCCGAAAGAACTTACTGTTGAACCTCTGCAAACAGTTCACTGTGCTCAGCTTTAAGGTACTCCCGCAGCTTGTCGAGGTCAGCGAATGAGAGCCCCCTTCTCTTGACGTTCCCCAGCAAGAGGATCTGGTCGCTGTGCAGTGCATCAAGGGAAGGCTCCACTGGGTCCTCCAAATCAGCTGCCAGACGGGATACACCCCGAAAAATACTTATTCTCTCCATGATGGTAGCCTGAACCTGCAAAAACCTGCACAAGCTGAAAACAAACATGGAGAGCACATCCACAACCTTTATTTCATTGATCTGAAGAACTCTCCACTACAAATGTGTTGCAAAAGCAACGACCACAGAAAGTGAGGTGACTCGGCAATCTGAAATGGTATCCCCTCTGGCCAACTGAGATCAGAGCCAATCGTCAATCCTCTACTTCACCACACAACTCACCTAATTTCATCTGTTGCTGCACTGACTTTCCTGCATGTACTGAGCTGGCAATGTTGAAGGGGGTCACCTGTGCCCTATTCTTTACAGCTCCCTTCAGCGAGCCCAAGAAAGCTTCGAATCCAAACATCCAAGTATTCCTCAGAGGTTCAAAATCTATCATCTGCTTTGCCAAATGACCCATCAGGTGTACTGTGATCACAAGTTCTGAAGCAGGCAGAAATCTTTCATACAAAAACACGCCTCAGCAACCTCCAGCTCGATGCTGTCTAGCTCCTGCAATGTTCCACACTTGTGAGAGATTTTCAATCCCACATCAAGGTGATGTAGCAAAGGATGAGCAACTTTACCTGCGCAGGCTGTTCACTGCTATATAGTTATGATAAGTCACAATTACCACTCATGGCGACCATCTCAGACACTAAGCCAGCAGACTTTCCATTCCAAGAAATCTCTCAGGGCAAGTGTTGCAAGCACAGCTGGGGGGCATAGAGGTAGGTGTTATGCCAGTTTATTGAGCATTTAGTTCAGCCAGGGCAAGTTGCGGCGTTGCAAGCTCCTGATGGTGAGCAGGATGTAGGCGCCATCCAGGCAAAGGGCAGAGCCTACAACAGCCTATTAAGCAACTTCAGACCTGCAAGATCTGTGTGCAGCCTTCTTAGCATCCCAGACTGCAGGTTATTTGCAGCGGTCCACCTACCCAGTGCTAGCTCCTCCCTATTTGCGCAGAAGAGTCTTGATTGCTCACCCCGCAAACTTTCTTGCCACTGTGGCCAACGTTTTGCACCCCTCCCCTCTTGTCCTCCCGCAATCTCCCAGGCATGATGCACACAAATGCTCATCTGAAGCATGACAGCTTCATGTGAATTCACAGAAGAGTCTTGTGAAGCCTCCCTTCTCTCTGCCCTGGCACCTGCGTCCTGCTGCCCCTTTCCAGGCAGAAATGCAGCAAGGCGACATCCTAGTCTGCAATATGCGGTGGAAAGGCGGGAGGGTTGGGGATTGAGGTTCAAAGAATCAATTACACTTGGCAAGCATCTGGTCCAGATCTAAAACCCATCTAACCACATCTTGAACCTAACCCCCCAAAACATCAAGCGTACAAGTACACAGTTGTTCTACAGCCTTCCATTACAGATCAGGCCGTGTATTTGTCCTTGGGGCTCTTGTCGTGCTTTGCATCCTCCTGCAAATGCCACACTTCCAGTCACGGTGGGCATGTCGACTGCAAGAGCCAGTGCCACACAAAAACATCTGCATCCGGAGGCACGGCAAGTAGGAGGGACAGAACGCTTACATGGGGGATGAATCCTATTCTCTGCAAACAATGAAGGGGGTTAGGTTTTCAGCTCACTTAATACTCGTACTTCAGGCATGCTATGCCTTTATATCGTACAATATCAAATAACAGAGAAGAATTCACCTCGCTCAGGTCAAGGACCTGCTTCAATTGCTTGCCGATGGCTACCTGTGGCACGCAATGCTAAGGTCAGAAAGAGCAAACACCTCACTCTTGAAGCACTGCAAAAGCAAACAACTACACCGACAGTCCAATCAGAAGAGAAGCAAGACCTGGATGGCTTCGTCCGACGCAGTGCGGGTCCAGATGCAGAGCCTGTATGCTGCTCGCCGAATATTCACCACGGCTCCGCAGATGTCGTCTCCCTCTGTGAAATGCTCGCCAATGCATGCCAGCAGCTGCATTGAAGTGAAACAATGCAGCCTGATCTGCTTGCCCATAGTGCTGCCTGGGCCAAAATATCTGTTCGAGAAGTAGCTTTCCTAACACATGAGACAGCCAGCAGACTTGAGAGAAGAGCTCACCGCGTGCAACCAGTATTGGTCAATCAGCTGCTTGTCTCCCTGCACATATGACAATTATGATCAGAACCGATACAGCAAGGGCTTGCAAACAAAGCCTGCATCAGTCCATGCAAAGACACCAGCCAGGGACACCAGCCCTCACCTTCACTGTCACCGTCCACTTGCCCCCCGACGCACACCTGGGGTCTTCCCACTTGGGCTCAATGCCTTTCTTGAAAAGATGGAAGTCTGCTCCCGGCTGTAGGAAGGATGGCTGCTTTATGTTGTTATAGAGGCTGCAGCACAACGTACAAGTCAGCACATATAAATAGTGTCCTTGGCAGTGGAATTCACATTCCCCCATTCCCAACGATAAGCAAAAACCCCAGGTCTCCCAGATGTCAATGACATGACGTTTCCCGTTTTGTGCACAAGAATAAAACATGCTTCGAGTTCTCTTCATGCTTATGCACAGATCAGCGACTCACCACCAAAAGTCCTCCACAGTGTCGAAAGTGTAGACTGATCGGAGCGTGCTGCCCCAACTGCCACCCCCTCCCTTCCCTCCGCTGCCTGCATCGTACCACAGCGTCCACTTGTGTTCCAGTGGGTGCTTCGATTCCCCCTGCGCTGCCTCTCCTTCTTCCTTGGGCGCCGTGCTGGCTTCCTCACGCTTGTCTGTGTCAGCCATGATCTCAGTGCTCACCAATCGCTTTCCAAGAAACTGCAGAGGCCGCAGTGCCTTCTTTGCATGCACCACAGGTTGTCGATTCCAAGGTTTCTCCATTTCTCCTCAGGAAATGGGTGCACGACTTTTGAAACACAAATTAGTACTGGAAAACCTTTGCATACAGACAGATGATAATCGCGCATCAATCATGCAAGTATATGTAGTCGAACCCGCCAGTGAAGAAACTCACCGACATTCGCCATAACAGCGCTCTCAAAGCTCTCGCTGCTCAGCAATAGATAGTTAGAATCAATGAATGTGGGATCTGACACCTTTTGGCCAATGATGTGAATCTAGCATGAGTGTCACTCGATTATTTCTGAGGAGAGTACTCGACAGCTCAACCTCACCAAGAGCTGCAGAGGCTGCGATGCTCGGTGGCCGACCTTCTCTTCTGAGGTCAGAGCTTGGGCATGCTCAAATTCTCACGTGGCATGTCCACTACTGCTGTGGCTTTATCCTCATACAGAGGAGCAAATGACAATAACTTTGCATATTCAGGTCATCACAGCGATCCAAGCATCTGATACATGGTGGGAGACCCTTCCACACCGCACACAGAGCCCCCATGAAGGGGCTACTGTCGGCAAAGCAAGGGCCCTGGAAGGAGGGCTTTAGGCGCAGCTCTTACTGTCCATCTATCTGGGAGTCTCTGCCGGGCTGGGGACACCGGCATTATAGCCAGGAAGACAAAAGCGAACTACAGTAAGCAAAATCCCAGCTACTTGTGCTGGGGCGACTGGATACTTGCTGTTTGAATCAATTCAGCTGGTTTGTCGGATCCCTGAAGGAGAATTCATTCTGTTGACTGTCAAGGGAAGTGATCGCACCAGCCAAGGTCAAGAAAGCGAACTGCAAATTCGACAGATCATGAACTCTGTTTGCTAGCCAAACACCTTCTATCTCAATTCCGGAAGAGATGGGGTATGTGCTGCTGTCTGCAGGGCCAGCGCAGGCGCAGCCAACACTGCAAATGGCAGCCATGCAAACAGCTATGGTGGGAGTTTCTCATATAACCAGAAGGGGAACCCTCTGCGGCTGGGGCTCGTTCCTCCTCAACCCTTGGATGGAAAGACCGAGAAGCAGGCTTACCAGCGGGAGCTCCACACTGTCACAGTTGGTGAGCTCCTTGTCTGATTCCAAAAGCATGGAAGGCATCTCTTGCAAACTTTTCAGGGACTCGACAATGCAACTGCTTCGGAATCCTCTGAGATTGGCTGTGTAGAGAGCACAACATTGGTACATTGCCAAAGAGCAGTTTTGAGAGCGGCACAATCTTGTCCGTCTTGACGAGGGCAGCCTGGCATCTCCCTGGCGCTTCACAGCAGTCTCTTCGAATCGCCCTATGTGTTTGCAGCTATCTGTGCAAACATGGTCATATTTGCTGCAAAGCTGGTCACCTTCCTGTATTCTGGGAGCAGTGCCATGCTAGCCGAGACTGTCCATTCGGTTGTCGACACATTCAATCAGGTGAATTTTGGAAATGCATTGAAATTTCGGACGCAAAATAATTCATATCATGAAGAAATGATCTGCAAGCTTCTGCCACATCGCTGTGCACTTGCAACATGGTCTGCCACACACAGGTGCTGCTGAGAGTTGGGATTGTGAGGTCAAGAAGAGCTCCAACCAGCCTTCACCCATACGGCTATCTGAAGGACAAGTTTGTTTGGTCTCTCGTCTCTGCGGTGGGCATATTCTGTCTGGGCGCCGGAATCACCACGGCCCACGGTTTTTCCAGCCTTATGGCAGGTCATCAGGTGTTGGACAACTTGGGATATGGCTTGACAGGTGGTCCTTCGTTGGCCAGCTTTTCATTGCCCCACCTCATGTCATGCTTCAGATTTCCAGCCAGCCATGTCTCGTGGAGCTATAATTTGCCAGCAGTCTGCTGATTTGCAGATAGTTGAAGAAACCTTTCCAATTGCCATGCAGTTTTGGCGGTCTCATTTGTCGTGGAAGGCTACTCCCTGTTTGTGGCGACTCGCGCAGTGATGCAAGGGGCCGCTGCGCATGGTCTCACGTTCTACCAGTTCCTGCGGCGGGGCCTGGATCCGACATCGATCGCTGTGATGCTGGAAGATGGAGCAGCCGTCACTGGGTTGGTCATTGCAGGTCTGCTTTTCGTTTTTGCTCCAAAAGTTGGCTACTTGAACACTTGATCGCATTGATTGGCACACTCTGGAATTTGAGCCTGGAAGTACGAGAAATCAGGATGTAAATGGCAAGCATATGCGTCAATGATTAGCAGAAGCATGCTCGGTACTGGAAACATATGCAAGAGTAGTGATATTTTGAATATATGCCACCATCTTTAAAACGAGGTCAAAACAGTATTGTTCCCTTTCAAAACTGCAGAATCAGCGGCTGACATAGAATCGATGTGCAGGTGCGGCCACAGGAATTTCCCACATTACGGGAAACTCTCTGTACGACGCAGTGGGGTCCATCTGCATTGGCCTGCTGCTTGGCTGCACAGCCCTGTTCCTCATCAGCCAGAATCGATCATTACTCATAGGTCGGCAACTTCCCCTGAACACCCAACTCCCGCCCACATCTCAAGTGGTCTACAGTAATCAATTGCATTCTTGCAAATGCCTAAGGGATGTGTGATAGCAAGAATGCCTTGTCATGGCAAAGAATGGGCAGGGGTGGGAAAAAACAAATCGAATAGGGTTTTCTGACTCACTGACCAGCTGTCTGTTGTAGGACGCAGCATGCACCCAAAAGACATGCAAAAAGTGATGGACCTCTTGAGGCGAGACAGCATAGTCAAGGTGAAGATCTAGCTCCATTGACCCTTGTCTTGCATATTGAATCTGCTGCATTGAGAGATTGAGCTTTGGTGATTAGGTCTGACCCCTGCAGGCTGTGCATGATGCCAAGAGCGAGGAGATTGGCCCGGGCATCTACAGATTCAAGGCTGAACTGGGTAAGCATCAATCTTTGCCTGCGTGAGATCCGGCGAATATCCAGCAAAGAACCTGAAGCAAGGCAGAAGAGATACCCTCGTGTGCTGCAGAGTTCCGGGGAAACATGCTGGTGCATAGGCACATGGATCGACTGGGGGGCGTGGAGAGGCTGCATGAGCAGATCTACAGTGCGGTCACCACTGGAAGACGGGAAAGCTTGAATTTGGCGCTCATGGGCTACGGTAATCCCGACTTGCCTTTCCCCATGTTTTGCATGAGCACAAAGCTGCATCAATCCGCCACTATGTGGCTGCAGATATCATGTGTTGAGTGCGTGCTTGAAGGACACAAGTAAATGACACACAGAGGGATCGAAGATCCAAGATAATGATTCACTCGCAGGCAACGACATGATTGGAGCCCTGGGGGCTGAAATCGATAGGCTGGAGTACGAGATTCAGCAGGCTGTTCCTGGAATTCGCCACATTGATTTGGTAAGCCTGGCTGCTCAGACTTCTGTGTATGGAAATGTGATGATAAAATACCGACTTCAGGTGGACAATGTCTGAGGCAAATTCAGATTGCTGTTTCCTGATAGCTCTGCCATGCAGGAGACCGACAGAGGACGGCATAGTAAAGGTGGAAAGAGCGGGGCAGGCTTGTATGCAGTTGAAGAGTCTGTGTCTGACATTTAGTTGGCTTCATACCCACCAGTAGTGGCAAGGCGGCACACCGCTTGTAGTGGCGAGCACTCTTGTCTGTGCCGCAAAACCTGACTGCAGTCTAGTTTCGAAGAGGCGTTTGTGCTCAAGGGCTGAGCAGCAAACCTTGCAAACTCAACCTACCTAATGCTGGATACGCTGGAAATGATTCTCGTTGTGTCCAGTCAGCCAAGCAGTGGTCGTGCGTTGCTTCCAATTCTAGCAACTTGGCAATTGTACTGCATGTTGGACCTGTGAAGCTTCTGACAGCATACCAAAATATCATGTATCAGGCTGCATTCTCTTGCCTTTGAAATCTCCTGCCGAACTAGGTCGAATCAGTCCGGCACCTCAAATCTTGGCTGGTGGGAGGGGTCGTCCACAACAGCAAATTTGCTGTAGAAATTTCTCAGACGTAATCAGAACCTGTATATAAACGTTTTGACGCCTTGATAGGCACTTTTGGCGGAAGAGAATGCAGCTGGAAGAGAAGTGGAAGGCTGTTTTAACATAATGGGCGACCATGAAGCTGAACCGAGTCGACCCGAGCTTGATGCTCCGCACGGAGACAGACTTCTAAGAAATGCGGTGACCATTTTGAACTGCTCATTGATCAGTTGAGAGATTCAATGTACCATGTTTTTGCTTCATATAGCTGTCAGTGAAGGGCTGCATGCGTAGGGTGTGGAAAATTGGCACAACACTTGCAGCAGAGAGTCCTGGGGCTTCAGCAAGGACCTTCCTAATCTCAAGGACAGCAGAAATACAGATTCAGGTCAGTTTGGTGAAAAAGACTAGCACGCCAGTTCAGTGCAAGGCCATAGCCTGTGTGCCAGGATGATGATCAAGCACATTCAGGTGATGACGGATCGTCCTTTTGCAGATATGTATCTGAGTGAGCTTGAGCGGAGCTCTATGTTTGCGTGCCCAGACAGCGTAGGAGCTATGTTGAGAGCCTATGATCTCCCGTCAGAGATATTTCAGGTGGGTCCTCGGCAAGACTGCCTGTGTCGCGTCGCTGAGACACATCATCTACCTTGGATCCGATTATTTGCATGGATATGGATACTACCTTGACCATCACAGAATCATCTGCTTGCCTGCAGGGATCTTGTATGAAGAGAGACCATGGGGCAGAGAAGGACAAGGTGCTTCAGGATGCCAGGGAGAAATTGAAGGCTGACATCCAGCTGGCATGGTCGCAGGCAAGACGCCAAATGAAGCTGTTGAATGTCCAGACACGAAAAGACTCATGTTGGCCTGCACAATCCATTGCGTTTAATTTTTCTTCCAATGTCATCGAGATCAAAGGCATTTGACTGATCGTACAATCAGCGATGCATCGTGTAGGAAGCAGTGGAACGAGGGGTCGAGCATGCCAGGGATGAGGATTTTGGTGCTGCGCGCCAGTGCTACAAACAAGCCTTGGAAATCTTCCCGGACAATGTGGATGCTCTGGTGGCCCTCGGAGCTGCTCACGCAAACCAGAAGAGATTCGAAGAAGCACTCAGCTGTTTCAGCAAAGCACTTGGTGGGTGACCCTTGAATGCAGCACTTGCCATCCTCTCACCCATATTCTCTTGAGCATCACTCTGGGCAATGTGCCATTAAACCCCAACAGTAAAGGTCAGGTCCAAATATACTGTAGGATTGCGACCAGAGGATGCGAATGCCCTGAAATACAAGGAAGCAGTGGAGCAGCGTTTGGAGGCCGCTGCCCAGCCTTCCACTACTTCTGATGGCGGTCACTCCAGGGAATCTGCAGCTATGCATGCAACTCCCATCAAACACTCGAGAGGTTTGCACATCTATGTTGCTTGATTTGCACTTGTCTGTCCAAGATGTGGAGGATGATGACTGCACTTCACGTGACACTTGGATGCCATTGCAATGTATTGGCAAAAAACGCATTCCGGCTGTCGCCGCAGATGACTTTGGAGGAGCAGCAGCATTCGAACAGCAAGAACCGCCTATCACACCTCCCCGTGCCCTGGCTATGGACACGCACGAGGCCCTGCGGATCGTCTCCTCCCACTACAAAAGGAGAGTTCTTGAGAGTCACTCTTTGCATCACACTTTGCCACGAGCATGTTTCAGCTTTTGTGTATTAAATGATTGTCCAACTGCAGTACGATGCATTCCTTGCTGTTGCATTGCAGGGAATCAAGCTCGGACGCAGCTTCTACGGAAGAAGTCAAGAAGAAGAAGAGGCACAAGCCGAAAAAGAAAAAGAAGGCACACAAACACCATAAGAAACGCAGAAAGCTGTAGGCGGTGGTGAAGGACTGCAGTGTCCTGTCATGGACGTTGTGCCTGATACAGAGAGAGTTCTCGCCTTGGATAACAATTGAGCTGTCCTGAGAGACATTGCCAGGGTCTGGCTATGTAAGACGCTTCAGGGGTGCAATTCCTTGAATTCGCTCTTGACCACGAGTGAGGGCGTTATGGCGGCAGTTCCCTTCTCCTCGCCGAGAAGCAACCTTGGACGTGGTTGGCTGGAGACGAGTTTGAATTTGAACGACTTCGGAATACCGTTTAATCAAATCGCTTGGCAAAGGGCCAACACAATCACCTTACTGCATCGAGTGTCGCGATTTATATCGCATTGCAAACTCACCTTGTATTGATGTTCATCTTCGTGTATTGGACTTGAAGCAACAGTGACAGATGAGATCATTGGGGCAGCTGCAGCCGTCATTATTGTCTACTTTACGCTCTCACTCATCTTGCAAGCCGTTTCGCGTTGCAAGCGGCAGGCATGCAAGAACAAAGCCCAGTAGGCGGGGAACGGTTTCTTGCAGAGCAAGCGGTACCTCGGATCAGGTATAGCACTGAAGCTTTTGTGACCATAGACGCTACTTCACCCCTAACAAGGCACCAGAAATTGTACAAGGCCAGAGGAGTCTTTTTACCTTCTGCAGGTCCAACTTCTGCAAGCGACTGTCAATGGCTATGGCTGCACCAGTGAATCTCGAAAACTGCTGGTCTACCTGCCAGGTATGGACTGTCATCCTTAGATCGTCTGCAAGGCAGGCATTGGTCGTACTACAAGGAAGGGGCTCACAGGACGAGCCAGCCAATTGTCCGGTGTAGGTACCGATGGCACTGGGAATGCAATATCGACACAGCTCACTGGGCTGCTAGACAATGGGTTTGATGTGAGGTGAATACTCCCCAAGATTGGCAACCTGTTATCCTTACATCCGTCATACCCTACATGCACAGCTTTTCTCTGCTTCATGGGCTGATCACGCTTGCTTGAAATCGGGATGATATGCAGGGCTCTTTACATATCCACAAGCAATCGATCAGATTGGGACCAGCTCACTGCACAGACTTTGGAGTTGATCAGGAGCTTGGTGAGGAGTCATGCCACCGAAAGTCAGGTACGTTCCTGGATTCCAGAAACGGACAAAGGGTATCATGCTCTTGCCAAAAAAGGCACAAGTTGTAGAAGGTACAAATGGCTTGTTTATGCAAAGGTCATGCTGGATTGCAATCCTGATCAGGAGCTCGAAAATCTGTGCTGAAGAGGGGAAAATTGAAACAAAGCCACCAAACAGGTGACCCTGGTAGCTGAGTCCTTTGGGGGCTGCCTTGGACTGCGCTGCCTCTGTGCTGCTCCAGACCTATTTGAACGGGCCGTGCTGGTCAACCCCGCCACCTGCTTCACTGAGAGCTATGGTGGCATCCTCAGTCTGGCCGCAGGCACAAATCTGCTCTCCTTCTTCCCGGAGCAGCTCTTCCAGGTAAGTCCTGCTTCATCGCCCCAGTGTCATCGTCTTTGGGTGCTTCTGGCCCCATATAGCGGGCAAACCACATTCAGAATGCGAATGATCAACAGCAGCGGCATTCTTGCCATGCTCTCTAAAGATGTGCGGCTGCTGATCCCATGGTCATTTTGCAGGTTGCTCAAGCGATCCTGCTTCCATTCCTGGTTGACAAAAACAACGTAGGGGACCTTGGCATGGACGCAGTGCAGCAAATAATTTCGATGAGCCCCCCTGAAAATCGCAGGGTAAGCTGTCATCTTCAGGGCTGATGCAGAGGCTGGCATATGAAGTTACACCTCATGAGCTTCATTGCAATTGCTTTATCTGTCAAAAGATTCTTTCCAACTTCACTCGAGCTTTGATGGGCTAGCCTCCATACACCACCCCCTGCCGACATGCATGTCTCCTGTAACAGGTGGCTGAGCTATCTGCTGGACAGAGGTCAACTGAGACAGGACAGGGGTCACCCTTGGTTCAATTCGAGAGCTACAGTCCCGCTGCAGCTGGCAGCTGGCGACTTGCAATGCTGAGGTCTGGCAATTTGCCAGACAGCACTCTGGCCACCATACGGTACTTTTCTCTGCCAGGCATTGCTGCGGTAGGCCTGGTATACAAGGACCAGAGAAATTCACGACATGGTTGAAACTGCTGGGGAGAACACCCTCCGAGGCAGCATCCATAATAAAGAAGCCCTAGTGATAGGAAGGACTCTTATCAACAGACTTTGAGAAAGTGCTGTGCCCCCTTTCTATCTTCCGTACTGGCGATGAATGTGTTGTTTTTTGGAAAGCGCTCAGATCTTGACATTGCTCTTGAGCTGACTACCACGAGTCACTGGCTTGCCCTCTCCAAGTGGCATGCAGAGTAGTCTGCTTGATTGAGCAAGGACATGCTTATCACTTGTCATAGCAAAGCTTTCTCAATCATCTGAGCACACTTCCTGACTGCTGCATGTGCTGATTCTGCAGGACTCCCACCCTGCTGATCTCCAGTGCCAAGGACAGGCTGTTGGGGAGCCTGAAGGAGGGTGCACGCCTGGAGAGGGTGCTGGCCAATGCCATGCGGGTTGTACTGCCAAAGAGCGGACACACAGCCTTGCTGGAGGCAAGCGCAGATCCAACCACAGTATTCATCAACTTGTCAACAGTAACAGTGCTGCCACACACCTGCAATTGTTGGCCCGATTTAAGCAATTTTATATCAGCAGGGACACCAAGTGTAGATCATGCCAATGTGCATGTCTTGTACAAACTGTAGATCATGCCAATGTGCATGTCTTGTACAAACTGATGATAAGAGCTTCCCATGCAGGCGGATGTCAAGCTGGTAGAGATCATGAGGTGGGCGAATTTCCTGCCGCCTGATCCGAAAGTCGTACAGAAGCCTGCAAGCAGAGCAACGACAGCCAACCCTGGTCTACCTGCTGCCACACCGGGAGCTGGGCCGATGCCAGGGAGCATCAACAGCACCAGCAGCAATGGATTGTACAGCTCCCCACAGGTCAGCTTCTGCTTGGCGATTCAAGGGCTGCAGGAAATGTGGCACTGTTGCCATTATGGAGCCAGCTGTGCTTCTCTGTATGGGTCTTGTTGACACTGGAAGATGGCTGTGGCTTTTTTATTCCTGTTATTGCACATGCATGACAGCAGAAATATCCGCTGAACTACGATCCTTACAAGCCACAATGGCATGATGTGAGTCCTCGTCTGTCAGCAGGCTCCTACATATTTAGTGAGCTCGGTGCAGGGTGTCAAGTCCACTTCCAGCACCGCCGTTGCCGCTCACCCCAATGCAGCATCATCGCTTCAGCAGCAGAGTACACACAGGAATGGCACTGGGTACACTACATCAGTGCAAGCGCCTGCCAGCAATGGTTCGCAGCCAGCAGTCAGTGACTCGACGCAAATCCAATCAGCAACCATCACTGACCCAGAGCAGGGGTAGGGCTTCTCTTGCCAATTACAATTGGCCAATCATAGCTTGTATTGCAATCATTAGGCCAAGCCACCCGGCAGCTAAATTGCAAATTGCTCTGAGACAATTGTTCAGAAAGGCAAGCTTGGTAATGAATGTGCTTCGTATACATCCAAGTGTCCAGGCAAGAACGCAGACTGCCTGTAAATCAATGTATTGGCTTACATGAAGCATCTGCTCTTTCCAACAGGATTTCTCAGCGACTGCGGAGTCAGAATGGAGCATCCCGCCCAAGAAGTTCAGGCCCTTCCCTCAGGATGGCATCCCAAGTGCCGACCTCGACACGGAAAACCATGGCACAGCAGAAAGCGACTTTGTGGAGCAATCCAGACCCAGCCTTTGACCGAGCAATCGCCCTGCTTGCGCCACTCAGGTAGAGCCTAGCTTCTGGTCTCACGTTATGCATGACCTTCAGCAATTTGGATCTGGAAGCAGGATAAGGGCTCAGCAGTGGCCCTGAAAAATGTGGGGCACATCCTCTCCGCCATTCAGGCTTGTCTGTGGATGGCAAGACGCAGTTGAGCTGAACCCTTTCATTCTCTGGGCTTCTTACTCATTTCAAAACACCTGGCTTTTCTGCAGGAATGTGATCTCGCCTGTCGTGAGGGGTACAGAGCACTTGCCAAGCTCTGCCACCGAGACCAGCAGACCCCTACTCCTTGTAGGGAACCACGCCAGGATTGGCCTCTACGACATGCCCTACCTCATGATCGAGATGTACCTGCGAGGGATCAAGGTATATAGTACGAGATACTGCCTGGCTCTTCTTTCTGGTGGCGTGAACAGGAGGCATTGCTGACGTTGGTTGGAGCTTCTTCCACCTTCTCTTCAACTGAAATTGGTTTTTGCATGCACAGGCACGGGGTTTGGCCCATCCAAGCCACTGGAAAGGGCCTCTTGGAGGTTTTTTTGAGAGCTTTGGAGCTGTGAAGGCCTCCCCCAGATCAGCATACCGCCTGCTGAAGGCTGGAGAGGCTGTGCTGCTCTTCCCAGGAGGAGGGCGTGAGGTGAAATTTGCTTCATGCCAGCATGCCTTTCCATCTGCGTGGCTGTGCTGTCATGCATTGTTTCTGAGAGAATAGTGATCTCTTGCATGAGCCAGATTCTCACACCACTTGCGCTGCTAAAGGTGAACAAGCTCCGAGGTGAGGAGTACAAGCTGTTCTGGTCAGAGGAGCCGGACTTTGTGCGAATGGCTGCAAAACTGAATGCCTTGGTAAGCCTTGCCTGCATCTACAGTTCTGCAACCGGCCCATCACTCATACTGGGAAGACGTTCAAGGGCCTTTTTGCGGAGTCGTGTGCAGCAAGTGACCAGCTTGACGCTGTTCAGCATTCGAAGAAAGCACGGATCTTTCCTGAAATTGCAACTTTGCCGCAGATCATCCCTTTTGCTTCCGTGGGTGAGCTTGCCAACATTCCTCCCAAGTGCAATTTGGCAGCTTGCGTGTGATATTGTTGCCCTCCAAACCTCAGCGGCACTGTCACCTTTCCCGCTCTCCAGGCGCTGATGAAGCTTTTGACCTGGCTCTGGACTCTGAGGAGCTACTCAAGACCCCAGTGCTTGGTGACCTCATGCGGAATCTAATCACCAGGGTGAGCACGATGTCTATATTCCAGCGTAGGGTTCGCACCCAATCATATCTACCATTACAAATGAGCAATTGGCCAGCACTTCCAAATAATGCTATAAATGCTTCTTGAAAACAATTGAGATTGCAGGTGGATCCTACCCTTGATCTGAAGGACAGCTGCCCGCCACTGACGAAACTGCCTGGGCTGGGTTTGCCATCATTGGTGCCAGTTCCCAACCTCTCCCGTCTGTACTTCAGGTAAACTATTGATCAACGCTTTGCAGATCTACCACATGACCGCTCTTGTATGAGCTGTCGTTCATGTCTTCTTCTGCTATGCAAGAAAGCAGCCTGGCCCTCTTGTGAAGCATTCTCATGACGACAGACCATCAAGACTATCTCTTGCAGAGTTGTTAGAGAATCTGCGGAATGAGGCTGCAAGCATCTTGGTATGTGGACGTAATCTAACAAATGTCGCTGGGATGTGGTGAAGAGCATCCTGATGAAAGAGCTGCCATGCAGGTTCACTCCGCCGATCGATCCTGCCAAGTCAGAGGGCATCCTGACAGACATGGCTGTGGCCCAGAAAGTGTACCAGCAAGTCAAGGACCAGGTCTACAGCGGCATTGCCCAGCTGCAGCACGAGCAGCGAACAGATCCGAAGAATAGTCTGCCTTCCAGGTTTGATTTCTTGCACCTGCATTGTTGCTGAATAAACTTCTTCAGTTCTGTTGAGGACTTTTCCCTGAATCAATCAATTTCTGTGAGGGGTCCCAAAATGACATGGAGAGTGAGTTATTTGGTTTCCGTACGTCTGTACTTCCATTGCCTCAGATCTCATCAATCCAATAACCAATCAGCAGGATGTTCTCTTTGGAGGTGTCCTCTTTTCGGGCTAATCACAGTAGCAGGAAACACAGAATCTCACTTCTTTCTGGCGTTTCCTGTTCACATCTTATGTTGGATCTTAATCGTGCAGGCTTTTGGAGCAGCTGAGCAAGATTTCGCCTGCTTTCGACATCCTGAATCGGTGAAAGCCTCTGAGCTGCCTAAGGGCCATGAGAGTATCAGCTGCAGGAGGACTTAGTGCCAGAAGCTGGAGAAATCTGACTTCTTTGAAAGAGATTTTGGTGTGACCTGGCTTGCCAAGCTTGCAGCGCAATGTCATATTGCTATAACGATATATACCGAGAATTGTTCAGACTGCTTTGCTGCACTTCCAGTGTGGATTCAGCTGGTGTGAGGAAGAGGACCTGCTTGATTCTTTGACAGTCGTGTCAGTCTGATCTACTGGATGGGTATTGTACTGCGCAGTCATATCGCCAAAATATGATATCTCGCTGTAGTGACAGTGATTGACAGTGAATTGATGCAGTTTTCAAATTGTTACAGCATGGTGTGCTAGACCCTAAACCCCTCACATGCTTGCACTTCATGCGAACAAACGGTCCTGCATGCGTGAATGATGACAATACAAACACTGCAAGATGTTGTGAGGAACCCGGAAGGTTTCAGATGGCAGTCTTCGAAGACACCTCTGACTTCTGAGAAAGCAGTGATCGTGAGCTGCGTCTCGTATTTGGCAGTCATAGGATTCTTGAGATGGAGAATTCGCAAACCTGTTAGATTGCCGAGGATCATCCCAGCGACCCACAACGTCATTCTTTGTATATGGTCGCTGGCTATGTTTGTGGGCGCCGGGTGGGAGGTCTTGAAGGTGTCCAACCTTTTAAACGTGCATTGCAAAAGCTAACTGAGCTCTTCAGCTTTGCCTGATAGCAAATATATTGCAGCACATGCCCTGCAAATCATCACCTTCACAAAACATTGCAAACCCTTGACAATACAAATCAGTGGAATGACATGGTTGTGGAACTCTTGGGTTGTGCAGGAAGCGAGGAGTACTCGCAGTATAGGCTGGCTTGTGTGTCTGCCAACCAATACCAGGATTCAGGTGGCCTTATCTTTCGCTTGCTGATACTAGCTTACTCACCCGTTGAAAGGAATCCTTGAGGTATCACTGAGGTTGAAAGATATTCTTGGGGTAAGAAGCATGAGTGAGTCATCAATTGTGGCAGCCCTTCTTTGCAGGGAAGCCTTTACTACTGGAGCTATCTCTACTACCTATCAAAATACTATGAGCTCTTGGACACCCTTCTGATCGTGCTCAAGGTAAAAAGCCTGGCAGATGAGCAGTTGCAGGCTGAAAAGGAACAATCAAGGAGCGCCCAATTGCTTTCAAGCTTGCATGGACAGGGAAAGACGTTGCAATGCAAAAGAGGTAATGTCCAATCAGCTTGAGATGGCTCATTTGCTGCAGAAAAAGCCATTGAGCTTCCTACATGTCTTCCACCACACTACCGTGCTGCCGATGGCATACTTCTGGCTGGCAGACAAGCAATCGTTACAGCAGATTGCATTGCTCACCAATACGTTTATACATGTGCTCATGTACTTTTACTACTTTCTGTGCACCATTGGCAGAGGCCCAAACTGGAAAAGGCTCATCACCAATGCACAGATTGTGCAGTTTGCTTTCAGGTCAGCTTGTTTCCTCCACAGATTCTCGCTCACACTTGTTGGCACTGTGTTCTTGGCTGCCATTCTCTTCCTCTATGCTACCATTCTGGCCTTCGCTTCTGGACCCTTCAAGAGGATGAGAAGCAGCTCTTATCAAGCAGGCTTTCCTGTTGCAGCTTTGCAGTCTCCATACCATTCTGGTGGCAGCATGCAGCTGGGAGGGAATGCTCTGGCTTCAAGGCCATGGTGTTCAATGCGGCGTTCAATTTTGTTTTGCTGATGCTGTTCATCAACTTTCACAAAAAGACATATGCCAAGAAAAGCAAGAGAACGTGACTTGCCCTGCATCGTGCTTGAACTGGCAGGCCGTTTGAGACCATTAGGAGCTATTGCTAATTATCTACACCTAAGTAAAAGGTTGTGTACGCGAGTCTTTGAATAAGTTAATAGACACTGCATAGAGCTACCAATCCCTCCTGAACCCTACTCTATAGTGGCAATCGCAACATCATTCTTGGCGGCTCTCGATCCTTGGTACAGACTGGCCACACCCAAGGGACTAAGCGATCTCTCTGGGCTGCCCGTCATAGAAAAAGCCTCCAGTGACATCCTGAGGCATGTTGTAGACCGCCAAAATTGATGAGGATCCTTGATCAATTGAACGGGTTGCTGTTGGACCGCCCATGTCACTCCTGCAAGCCAATTTCGCTTGTCATTGTCCAAAACCAGGCCTAATTTGGAGCTATCAATCCATGGTGTTGAATTCTCAATCGTTGCTGACATCCTGTTCACAGCCAGGCGCAAATGCCATCATTTGCAATCGCAATGTTCTGCAACCACCTTGAACGGCTTTCAGCTAAAGTTACCAAAGAAATAAAGGGGAGGCATCCCACCTGACCCATCCTGGATCGGCAGCATTGATGGATAGGTGTTGGAAATCTGGATGCTGCGCCAAGATTTGGGTAGCCCTGTTCAACGTGGCTTTGGACAGGCTGTAGGCAGGCCAACTGCGAGGGCTGGGGTCTCCTTGGGGATCAAAGGAGATTCCGTGCAGGTCGTCCAGGGTCATGGCAGACGTCACTTTTCCACTGTAAGGCTGATTCAGGTTCCGAAGCTGTGACAGGCTGCTTGATACATTCACTACCTTGCCACCTGCATACTGACGATCCCTGATTCCAGCTTGTTCCTTGGGATTGCCTCAAGAATTTTGAGATTGTCCAGACAACTCTACACAAGCTTGCGGGCTGGAAAGCTCATTCAACAAGTCTGCGGCTGTGGAGTCTCAGATCAGACAGAAGGGTGAAGGGATGCTAGGCTCACCTTTGCTCATGTGAGGCATAAGCCCAAGGGCCAGGTCCAGAGGTCCCGTAAAGTTGGTTGCCATTGTGACGTCAAACACCTGGGCAGACCATCCAGACAGAAAGACTCCCGCATTGTTGATCAGGCCCTTAATTTGCTTTCCGTCCTCTCCTGTGATATCCGCAACGAATGCACGGATGCTCTCTGGGTCTGAGACATCGAGCTGAGCAGCGTGGCACAGAGTTTCGGCATCCGAACTTGAACAGAGGGTGCCAGCGATTTGCCTCCCTGCATTCCAGCGCAGTCTAAGAGCTTTTTATTGAAAAGACAGACAATATTCAGAGGAACAAAGTGTTATGATGGTGTACCTTTCTGCAGATCCCTGCTGCAGAGGATGACTCGGTGGCCTTGGCTGATCAGCTTCTTACATACATCCAAACCAATCCCACGATTGCCACCTGTGACCACTGTCCAATACGGTCGTCGTTGCATGATCACAATAATAAGAGGTTTATAATGGAGCTGTCTAATATCAAGTAAATACTGCAAAAAAGTCGAGTGGGGTACACATGTCGGTACCGATATTGCCGAGGCATTAATCTCGTCATTGAAACGACATCGTTGTCGTGACAAATCGACAGAAGGTGGAGGAGGCCAAGCAGAGAGAGATGGGGACAGCGCCCGTAAATTTCAAGAACAGAGTTGACCCCTCCAAGGGCTACCGTAGTACCCCAACCTTGGCACTTTCCCGTCGGCCCATTTGCTTTGCCAGATTTGCAGCACACCTCCTCAAAGAGGAGAAAAGAGAACCAGAGAACAACGTCGTATTGGACATCCACAGATAGTTGTGTTGATACATGTGCACCTAGCCAAAGATACATCAAATCCTAGATGTGCACCAAGCTTCCCCAACGATGCTCCAACATGCTTTGCCATCATATGGCTGATGTATACATCATGGCACATCTACAAATCTACAATTTTGCAACAGCTTTTGCTGCCTCCTGCTTTTGTCTGGCCGCAGCTGCTGCAGACTTCATCAGTATACTTGAGGCATCTTGGTGATGAGGAGAGCAGGTCTGAGCTGTGCGGTCCATCCAATGCACCACCATGGGGAAGGGGCCCAGCAGTTCCTCCCTTGACTTGCCCTGCAATCATAATCGATTTGACCAACTCACTGTGTCTCAAAAGGTTGAATGGATGGTAGTGCCTACGAGCCAATCTCCTGAAGTAAAGAATAGCAAAAGAATCGAAGTGTCACCACCTTATTCGCGCCTGCCAGCATGTGCAGCATGTCCAGCTCGGTGACAATGAGGAGGTCTGCTATGCTGATTTCATTGCCTGCCACATAACTGCTAGAAGCCAGCCAGTGCCTCTCCAGCATCTGCAACAGCCGGCATTGATTCACGAACTTTTGCAGAGGAGGTGCGCATGCATGGCACTCGTGCACAGCATATGAGCTGGGTGTCCAAAGGTTGACTGCTTTTGCTTTCAGCTACAGGCTTGTGCATCAGCACCTCATCCCTATAGAACGATTAGGATTCAACCTCTGATGCCAGAGTACGGTGCTAGCAGTCAGGGCAGGGCAATGTTCAGCAACACCTTGAGCGCAGAGATGAGGACCAGCTCTGCCTCGTCGCCAGCCTTCACATCCATTGTCTTCCCCAACCTGTGACCAGCAACTCCACTTTTCAACGCTTCTCCTCCATGCAGAACGACCTCAGACACACTGCATTGCAGAGTTTCAAGCTACAGACCTGGGAGCAAGCACGCGGTTGAACAATAGGCCAGCAGCACCCTTCCGCGTGTTAGAGTGGTGCCATGCCATGGCAGAGTCCACCCGTGCTCGCCGCTTTGGATCGGCTGCAAGGCAAAAAGCATGTCAGTAACTGCAAGCTCCAAATTCCTTACTTGCTTAAAACCTTGAGCAGGCCTTATTGAATGCGGAGCACTACTTGACAGCGCCATGCAGTATTAATTGCGGGGCCAGGAGTGACTTGTCAGCATTCAGTCACGTATGAAACAGTTGCCCTCACTTGGATACCAGTGGTCTGGAATTGATGACGTGTTCGCCAAGTAACTCAAGATCGCGCTGCTCTCCCCCAGTGAGAAGTCTCCTTCCACTAAGCAAGGGATCTTCCTCAATGGGTTGAGAGTCCTGTACTCGCTTGTTCGATGCTGGTTCCGGTGAAGCATTGTTTGCACTATCTCCACTTCTATTCCAGCAACCCTGCAGAGTACTGGGCCTTTGAGCTTTCGAATATATTTGTGTCATTCATTAATCCAATGATGTCTCGTTTCCCTGTAATCGCTGCTCGGACTTTCTGTGTCAGCGCAATGTCCGGTAAGCCCTGCTGACTTCCTATTTGTGAGCGATGTAACTCACCTACAAAATATGATCACAGCACGCGCAGGCTGGCTCATGTAATCGGCATAGATCTTGATATTCCTCCCTGCCATCTTGGATCCTCTTGAGAACTGGGTCGAGAAATTTGGAGTTCTTCATTTTGAAATTGGGTTTTGGGCTTAGCTTCCTCTCTTTTTCAGAAGGAAAGGAATTCATACCCTCCTCCTTTCTTCACGACTCTGTTATGAGAATTTAAATCACCGAAGAATTCGTCTAATACCTACTTCAATGCATGAGGTTTTGGAAGTAGAGTTCACCAGCATTGCTTGCAACAAAATAATGCCACACCTAGATCATCTTTCACCATCTGCTGTCTGCAACCTTCAATTCACAGCATATATTTATTAATTTTCACCCCAAAATTATTCACTTCGCAGCTAATTCATTAAAAAAAATCCCACACATAGTAAAGCCTTGTCAGCAGCAAATCCCCCTCTAAAACAATATTACAGTTCGCTACAATTCTGCTCCACCAATACAAAGTGAAAGTGCTGGGAATTTGCTCCTGCTGAGCAATTAGCATTATTCTGAATAAGACCAATTCGAAGGTACGATTCCCAGTACATCAGCTGTGAATTTCAATCTGCCCTAGCCTGCTGTCTTCTGTTGGGAGCAGCTGCTGCCTTCTCCATGAGAGATTCAGAGACCTCTGCATGATGAGGTGCACATTTGTCTGCCACGCTGGACATCCATTCCCGCACCTTGGCAAATGGGGCCAGCAATTCCTCCCCGGATTTACCCTACAGTTCATCGCAATGCTTTGGAGACCACCCTTGTCGAGGACTAAAGTCGACAATTGATAAACTTTGCGCCAAGCTAAATAGCTGCAGATGTGTCTCAAGAGCGACTCATTCGCTCTTGCGTGCAAACAGAATTTGAAAGTACAGAGCCATGCACCAGTACTTTTCCTGAATTGTGTTTACCCTGATATGCCTCAAAGGTGTATCAATGGCCGAAATCTTCAGTTCTCACCTCCTGTGCCCAAGCCAGCAGATGCAGCATGTCCAGCTCTGTCAACAGCAGAATGTCTGCAATGCTGACCTCGCCTCCTGCCACAAAGGCACTGTCTGCCAGCCAATAGGTCTCCAGCGTCTGCGCAAGACACAGGCCTGTGTGTGACAGTCCGGAAGGCAAGGGTTTCCTTGCGTGACTCACTCAATGTAAGACTGGAGTACTCCTCTTGGAGACGTGCAAATCGCCCCAGATCTCCTTTACTGGGCTTCCATGCTGCGGTGCTGCACAACTTGCCAGTCAAGCAGAATTGCCGACTGCCTGGATGCAGTATGGGTCGGATTTTAGAGTGACCCTAATCTCATCTCAACAGCAAGCCGCACCTTGAGAGCTGCAGTCAGTAGAACTTCGGCATCATTGGCAGCCTTTGCATCGGCAGGTTTGCCATCCCAAGGGGCAACCACCCTGTTGAAGACCAGGCCTGCACACCCGCGGCGGGTGTTCAAATGATGCCAGTCACAGCAGCTCTCCACACGAGCTCGTTTCTTGGGTTCCCCTGCAGCAATTTGTCTTTTGTCAACTTACCCTGTCGCACGGAGATCCAAACCTGATGGGCTTCATGCACCATTGCAGATCATTTCAATGACAGCGGCACATGTGTTTTGCGTTTGCCCTCACTTGGATACCAGTGGTCTGGAACTGATGATGTGTTTGCCAAGTATCTCATGATGGCGCAGCTCTCAATCAGCGTGAAATCCGCCTCCCGCAACGTGGGTATCTTGCCCAAAGGGCACTCTGGGATCTTGTGCTCCCCCTTGGCAATATCAATCTCATGAATGTCGACTTCAATTCCAACGGCTCTGCAGATGCAGGGATGAATTTCAGACGCATTTCCAAATGTGCTGAGCACGGTATCATCAAGCCTGCAATTTCAGTCCCAGACGTGACAAATACATTGGGATGCTTCTTTGAGAAAGGCACATTATCAAGCATACAGCTCCATTACTTAGCTCGTGTCATCCAAGATTGCGATGTTCACAAGTAGAACGTGCAAGCAAAAATGGACAACGATCGTTTGATCTGCCATCAGCGGCAAGAAATCATATATAGACCTTCCTTATATGATCAATGGCGACAATTAATCATCGAAGACTTACTTTACAAAGACAGCTACTGCTCGGCATGGCTGAGACAGATAATCGACAATCAAGATTCTTTTGGCCATGCTTGCTGACAAACGTGAACAAGGAAAGCAATCACATGATGCTGTATCTAAGTGATCCTTGATACTGTGGCGATTCTGGATTTGTCATTGACCAAACTTGACCAAACTGAAAGCCTTTCCTCTCCCCCCTCCCATCCCTCTACCTCCACTCAGGTGAAGTCAACTCATTGGTCATGTTGATTTCACACCAGCAATAACGCAAGAGTGCCTCAACCTTCATTGCCGACATTTTCAACGCATGATATCTTGCTTTCCAAATTGCTGCCTTTACAAACGTACAAGGTGCCTCACACATTTGAAAAGGTCAAGGTCCAAGCTAGTGCTTCATAAAAACCGCACAGGAAGCAGCAAAAATCGTAGTGCCACCCACTAGCAATCACTTTTAAAGGTTGGCTGAAGATGATGTTGTTGCTGAGACTGTCAATACATCAGATTACAACAGCAGCAAACGTGAAGAGTGGTGAACTACACCACTTGTGTTCCAACTGCATTGCTTTGCTATGCTGAAGTCATGCTCTGACCACCAGGCATCACTGCTCTCAATCTGAGCTCAGAGCAGGCTTGGGCCATACTCAGGTAGCACAAGGTAGCAAAGGCCACGTCAGAAGTTGCCAAATCCTGCCAGTACCCTCTTCTTCCTGCACAAAGGGGCATTGTCAGCGACAAGGTGCACCCAAGCGCTGCTTGCTCTGCTTATCAAACTCAGCTCCGTGGGCGTTGTAGTTCGCCGCTTTTCTCCTGTACCTATGTCAGCAAGTACAGAATGCACACTTCTCACACTCCCCCCCTTCCCCCACCATCCTCATCACAACAATCGCGAGCGAGCGCTGAAGAGACTGGGAGGTGGAGCTGCTTGCTGGCCCTGCGCCCAACACATTTTGACTTGGGCGTTTGTCCTCTTTCAACCGTGAGGATTTTGCTTTGCAGGAAATGAGTGAGGTTATTACTTGGCCAACTTTCGACTCTCCCGCTTGTCGATGCCCTTTTCTATTTCCCTTTCTCTTTGCACCGTCTTCAGCTGTGCGATCTGCGACAAAATTTGCACTCAGCAGGCTTGCATGTGGGCCGGCTTCAAGCCTCTCAAGCCCTCAAGCCCCAACCAGAATACCACTTCTCTTGCAATTGTGATCGGCATCAGAAACAAAAGCAGTTCTCCTGTCATTGCAGGGCACTCAGACAGGAAAGAGCAAGTGCAAGTAGGCTTCTCACCTTGTTCTTGTTCCATTTGAATTGGTCTTGCTTGAACGCCTGCAGAAACCACCAGGCGCTTGAGGCTTGATCCTCAGTGCAGAGACCTTGCTGGCCTGCTGGGATAAACTCCAGTAGACAAGGCAAGACTTACCTCTCTTTTTGCTTGTGCCAGTTTGACGTTCCAGAGGGCCTTCTTGCAGGACAGGATTTGGCTTTCTATGTCCTCGTCCGTGAGATCCCTAAACTCTGCTGCTTTGGTGGGTTTGGCCATGGCCACGCACGGACTGTGATGAGTTTTCCTGCAGCAGTGCCTCAAGGTTGCCAACCGACCCGTGGATTGCAGTGCAAAGTTGCTTTGGCAAAGCACATAAATCAGCACACTCAGTGCCGCAGGAAATTTCAAAATCGGATAATGATTGCGTACCTAAGCTGAACGAGAGGAGTCTGCTGGAGTGAGCATCTATGGGCAAGACTGCTGCTGGTAACATTGTGAAGGGTCATCGGAAGCATGATGGAAACAAGTTGCTGCTCAACCGATCAAGTTCTCCGACCTCGCCCCTCCTTGCTGGCCAGACCACTCGAAAGTTGTGCAGCCCAGATGGGGCTAGGGAATGGCTAGGGTACGGCTAAAAATCTGACCCCACCCCCACTTCCCACGGCAAGAGCAGTAAACGACCTGTAGGTCGGAGGCATTGCGACCTTGCTGAGTGGAGAAGATCACTGGAGAAGGCATATGTACCATGTAGAGGTGTTTTATTAAAGATAGATTCACGAATCAACGTTTTCAAAGCTTTTCGTCGCGTCCGGCAATCGTAGTGCAGCATGTGCCAGCATTTGCAGAGATGGAAAGAACGACACAAAAGCAACGCAAAGTTTGAACAAGTACAGAGGACTTGTTTGCGCGTCTGGCAGGTAACGACCGCTGAACTGGCGAACGAGCGATGATAGGTTGCATGTATACATGCATGCTTGCAATCATGCTGATGCAAGATCTGTAGCTGCAAGACCAGTTTGCGAGAGCTGGTATTGTCGGTAACTAAGCCTGCTCCTCAAACTGAAACTTGCCACAAAGCTTGGCCTTGCAGGCGAGAACGAATGCAACCGACCTCAAAGGGATCGCGTGCATGACATGTGGTTATGGCTGCAAAAGTATGGCCAATTTTCGACGGCATGCTGCAGACACAGGTGCATGCTGCGCACCCCGCACTTTTTTGTGCAAAATTGGGAGTCATGACCTTTGATTGTGTCCACCAAAAAATGGTTCACTTTATTTCAACGTGCAAGCGCAACATTTACGAGGTCCTGAGGTGGTGGCCAGTAAATGTGTGCAAACAAATGTGGTCCATCGAGACGCAGCATCCTGACTGATCTTGCTGTGAAGCAGGGCACTGCACTGGAGTCGACTTTGGCAGCTTGAGTCTGTACTGCCACCTCTGCGAGGATAGGATCTACGACTCAGACTTCGACGCTGCAATCATGGTGAGGGCATCACCACTTGCTTCTCCTTCCGGTAACGTCATGAGGGCTGATCAGTCTTTGCATATTTTCATGCGCAAGTCCATTGCAGAGGTCTCAGTTGGTGCTAGGGGCTACATTTCTCTTGGCAAGCGAATTGATAGACACAGACAAGCTCAAATGCCAGACACATGTTTTTTGCCTTGAAGGGAGCAGCCACCCTTGCAAAACAGGGAACCAATGGAAAGGCAGAGGTTGCCAAGCCCAGTCTGCATGGACTGGACTCTGTCCAGGAGTCCGCGGAGTCAAATTTGCAGCGCAGGTCTTCAGGAGGTAAACTTTCATCTATTCTGGCCCCTGCTTTTACCACATGCTGCTGGAGGTATGGCAGTCATTCAGAGAGGTGCGCTGGTAGTGGGAGAGATAGCCATCTGAAGATTTATGGTCATCAGTACGTCCTCCTCATCCACCCTTTTTCCTCGCTATCTGCATTTCGATGACGCATCAAGAGTTTGCCTCTGCCATGGCAGATGATGCGGGGCTGTCGTCCGAGGCGGTGTTGCTGCAGCAGACCAGGGAGGCGGGAGGCGGCGATGGCATGCCTGCAGGTAAGACAATTCCTTGTGGGCAGGTTTGATTCTCGTGACTAGATCGGCAACCAGGTGTCCGATGTACATGCCATTGTCCCTCTATGTTGCCTGTAGAACCTTCAAACGCAATTCTATGCTTACAACGTCGATCAGAGGTGTCCGGTTGGGGCAATCACACTTCACGGCAGGAATTGGCAGGCATTCCAGGGTTAAGCAGCTTTCCCTACTGACATATGGACTTTCCCTGGCCTTGCGCCTCTCCAATTCTTTACTCTTTGTTTTCTGTCAAAATGTCCCACATTATCAAGCAGGCGCGCACTGGCTTCTGAGCGCATGGAAACACAAACTTCCTGGCTAAAGATGGCAACGCTGTTCAGGCCTTCGGGGGCTGGTGAATCTGGGCAATACGTGCTTCATGAGCACCGTGCTCCACTCGCTGCTGCATGCGCCCCCCATGCAGACCTTCTACCTGGGAGGCGGCCACCCTCACCTGCTGTGCTCACGAGTCTCCAGGAAGCCCTGCCTCAGCTGTGAGCTGGTGAGGACGCCTTGCCAGGATGTGCAGAGTTTGATCATGGCTGCTGTGAGACAGAGGCGTGGAGGGACATGCAATTCAGAGCCTTCCCCTTGAGAAACCCTTCGAGTTTACTTGCAGTGGAAGCTGAATACCACTTCATATCATGCCCGACTTCGGATTTCAATCATTTGGGTAGCTTGGGCTCTGCCTTCCAAGGACCATTCGAAAAGATGCTCCACCCTCTGCAATACCTGTTGATTCCGACAGGCACACCAAGTACATGTATCGCACCAGAAACAAAGCCTGTCGCAAATCCTGAAGTTGATGGTTGTCCTGACACGCAGGACGGGATATTCTCAGCGGCTTACTGTGGGGACAGGAAGCCTTACAGCCCAGCAAGCTTCCTGGCGGTCTGGTGGCAGCACTCCAGCAACCTGGCAGGTTACCAGCAGCAGGACGCACACGAGTTCTTCATGTTCGCCCTGTCGGGTCTGGAGGGCTCCAAGGTGGCCGCAACCCCTACCCCTTCAGCCACGTCCCCCTCACCAGGTACGCCGTCCTGCACCATGCCTGGCCCGTTGAAAGGCTGGCTGTCAGTCGCTCAGCTTGGGCTGCTTGCTGAACAATGATTTGCCCGTGCTCATCAATGCTTGCGTGGCATGAAGGGAATTGAATGGACAGCTCGTCCTTTTCTGTGCGCACTCCGGCATGCAAGTCATGTCCTCTTGCAGTAGATGTTACAGGCAAGACTTTTCTGCATTTGCAGCCAGTCATTTATGAATCTGTTTTTTTTGTGCTGATTGATGCTAAGATTCTTCAGATTGAAGTGTGTCTATCTGCATTTTCTCCACATGCAACGCTCCGAATCAGCAAGTACCTGCAGCCACCATGAAGACGGAGGCCAGTGCCGCCCCACCCAATCCGGCGCCCTGGAGTGGAGGAGCCTCCTCGGACCCCTTCAGAGAAACAGCTGGAGGTGGTGAATGGGCCGGCCTGGACCTGGAGAGGGGTGGGGTTGCAGGCGGGGACAGGCAGGCCAGCCCTGCTCCCAGACTCAACGATCAGTCAGCCACGAGCGCTTCGACCGAGCTGTTGGAAGGTGATTCTGACCACTCTTCCAGCCATCAACATTGTATGTGACAGAGGAAAGGCCAGCTGCTCTTCTGTGATGCAGGACGCGCATCATGAAGCAAGCTAAGATATTCATTACTAGGTGCCAGTAGGTGAGCACCAGTACGCATAAATATCCTTTTAAACAGCACATGCAATGTGCATGATAGATCTGGATTCTGAAGAGCAGTGTCAGAGCAGCAGCAGCTTTCAGAGCACCAGAAGCTGGTTGCTATTTAGGGCCTGGGAATGTCAATCCCTGTGGAGAGTTTGGAGGGTTTGTGAGTGCTGAAATTTGTATCTTCCAGCGTTCCAATCACTCAAGACATGCGAGTCTCCATCTCCAGTATCAATAGCACGCTGTGAAAGGAGAAGACAGGCACGACAAGGGTTGTGGCCCACAGGGGAGGGGGGCATCGTGGAGCACACGTTTGGGGGCATGCTGCGCTCCGACGTGACCTGCGCGTCCTGCGGCTACACCTCCACCGTGCATGAGGACTTCTTGGCCCTGTCCCTGGACATCGACCCTGTTGCTGGGCCACCCCTACCCCTCCTGAAATCCAGCTCCGCACAGCAGCCACCACTCGCCAAGTAGGCTACCACAGCTCACCTTTCCTCACCGAACTCTGAATTTCAAGAGACAGCAATAATTCTCATGTCAAACCCAGTGGGCGCCAAAAGTGAAAGTCAAGTCCCCTCACATGGAATGCTTCGAAAAATCGGCGTCACTCCATATTCCGGCAGAGGATTCGTTCTAGGAAACCTCATCATCAACTCCTCGCGGCAACATCTCCTGATGTAGTGAACAGGCTTCGATGCAGCTCTGGCAAACAGAGAATTATGTTTGTTCACCCAGCATTGTCGCAGAAATGGAAAGCGGCTGGTGGGAGCAGCGGCGTCGGCTTCTGCCAAGGCAGCTCGCAAGCGGCCGCGCACCCCTCCAACTGCGGCACCCATCATCCAGCCCTGCATTGAGGTGACTGACCCCCCCCCCCCTTCCTCTCCCCCACCACCATCCTCCAAAGTAGGGATGGCGCAAGGAGGTTCTCCTAATAGGCACAAAGCTTTGCAGTGCTTTCATTGGTGCACAGTTTCCTGTTGGTGAATAATGCACTTGGACACTTTCAATCGTTTCAATGGACAGTAGAGATTTCGCCAATTAATGAGAGTCAAGCACTCCAGAGCAAAGACGGGGACATAATTTCATGGCATATGTGGGCTCTCCCTGCAGGACCAAGCCTGATAGAGTATTGAACACGAGTATTCTGCGCACAGGCTGCGTTGGAGATGAGCAACGGTGCAGACCCAGGGTTGATGGAAACCACCTCCATGGGCACACAACCTGCCCTGCCAGCTGCTCAGGGTGATCCTCTTTCATTTGAAAAGGCAAATATATGGCAAGGCAATACAGCATCCATAATATCCCAGGCATGTAATCCATGCACACTGCTTGAATGGATTCCTTTCACCACAACATGCTTTCCTTGGAACTATAGGAGCTGCTTCCCAGCCATGTCTTGGATCTTGCTTGAAGTGCACCCTCTGTCCCACCACATACAACAAATTTCAGAGTGCAATTTGGAGCCTGCCTGATGAAAGACGCTCACTGAATAGAGATCCTCTGGTTTGCAGATAGCTTTGGAGAAGCAAGCTGGCTCGAGGGAGCCGGCAGAGGCATGACTCCACCCAATTCACAGCCAGATGAGACGGTGACCTCACCCATGGTCAGGAATGCCTCTCAGCCTCAGGAGCTCTGGCCGGGGAGTCCTGTGGCAAAGCAGAAGGGGAGCAAGGCCAAGAAGGGGGCTCCCCCAAAGCAGCCCAAGGTGACTCGCTGTGGGCAGTGCTACACCTGCAAGAACAAACAGCTGAAGAAGGTGATCGATGATCCTTCCTGCCCTCCCTTCTGATGACGTGCAGACATCAATCCAATTGCCTGGTTTAAGGATTGCCTATTGTTGCAGGGATGTTAGGCACTGTTGAAAATGTGTGCAAAACTCTAGGCACCAGACCGAGTTTCTTCTGAGCATGCAGTCTTGGTTGACTCCTCATCTTCCCTCCTTGTATGCCACAGGAATCTTGAGAATCAGAGTCATAGCCTGGCCTTGATTGGAACAAGAAGCAGCCAAGCCAGCAAGCAAATTTGCCTCGTGCCAGACAGTCAATTGGGATTCATGTGCAGGCCTGCCAGAGGAATGTGGAGATGAAACGGCTGGCCGAGCAGGCTGAGAAGGGACCGCAAAGCTTGCTGCCACCACCCAATGGGCCTCTCTCAGCCGTGGCAACGGCTCCTGGGCTGACGATGCAGCCCCAAGTATGCCACAGCCTTTGACACGCTACAATTCACACAGGCTACAACCATAAGCGCAGCAGCTCTTCGCTTGATGTCGGAATGCTTTTGCCTTTTTTTCTATTGTACCGTGGATGTGGGAGAAGCACACTTGCGCGTTCTCACTCTCCATGCATTGACACTGCACCCCCTGCTGTTCCATTGATTCATCTCCATGTCAGCCATTCCCTGCCACGCTTCTCGCTCTACACCACAAATCTTTCAAGGAAGAATACTCAGGGCACAGACACGATGTGTTAGAGATCCTGTTCAGGGTGGACAGAGGACCGCGCCGGGGTACGTCAAACCGGAGGAGGCCAGTTCTCCAGCTGCAGGCGGCAGAGGGACGGCACCGAAGGCTGACTGCGGCCCAAGGTGGGTCTTCATTCACCACCAAAACAGGAATCTTCAAATGTATGGGCTGGATGCCCATGTCAGCTGGCAGAGGAGCTCCCCAAATACTCACTGGATGAATGGTAAATGTGGAGACAAGAGTATTCATTCGGTCTGCAACGATGGCCTTGGGATGAATGACGTTTCTGTTCCTGGTGCAGGTGCGGCCTGAATGGCGGGGCACCTCCCACACAGCCGGCTTCTGCTCCTCTGCCGCAGCAGGCCCCCAGCGGTGGTGGTGGAGGTGCAATGGTGGAGGGGCTCACCCTGATGGGGTGCCTGAGGAGATATGTTAGGTCGGAAAGCATCGCCAGGTGGCAATGTGAAAAGTGAGCCCCAAATCCATCTCCGATTGATGCACTACGAGCTCCTTGGCAACATTCGCTGCTGGTGGTGCGGAATTTACTGACGAATTAGATGGTCCACAAGCTCTCAGCCTGTGCATGCGCCATCTTCTTAAAGCAGCAAAGCTGACGATTTGACAACATTCAAGGAGTTCAGCAGGGCACAGGGAAGTAAAAGGCTGCTACACAAAGGGGCAGACCCAATCGCAGAATGGACTGCAGATGCGGTCAGCGCATGGCTTCCAAGCAGCTGTCAATCCGGCGCCTGCCACAGGTCCTCTGCCTGCATCTCAAGCGCTTCCAGCATCTAGGCAGCCAGGTACTGCATGCCCCTTTTTGGCTCTTACACCTAGTAGAATGCCTGTTGGAATGGAACAAGCGGATCAAAGTGATCTTCGGTTGCTCTCTTAGTATTGCTGAGATGGGATCCTTTCATCAAGCAAGCGTTCCTGCTGCATCGCAGCATACAGCAATCATCTTGGGAGACACCACCTGCTCTGACGCTGTGCTTTGAGCACGCTTGGCTTTTGCAGAACCAAGGACTCAGGAGGCCATGTCCTGTTTCCAGAGGATGCTGGCATTGAAGACCTACCAACTCTGCTTTGCTTACCCAACTTGTTATGTACAGGCTGTTGCAAACAAGCTGGACACCTGGGTAAGCTACCCTACGTACATGGAGATGCGCCCCTTCCTGACAGGCAGCATCCTGAAGCAGCGCTACACGCGACAGACATACCAGCATGCAGCCTCCACAGCAGCTGATGCCAACAGCCTGTATGAATTGTATGCTGTGATTTGCCATCTGGGCAAGATCCAGGTATGACAACTATCCCGGCCCCATGTTCCTTCCGGTCAGTGCTTACCTAACTGCAATTCCCCAAGCCAGGATTCAGATCAAGACCTACTTGCAAAAAATTGCCGCACAAGTACCGAGCAAAGGCACTCACAGCACTGCCAAACATAACAAAATTTGTGACACCTCAGTGATTTCATAGCATTGGTTCAAGCTGGAATTTCTGATATGACAGGTGCAGGTACGCAATCTGATGGTGCCACCTCTGTGCAGGGAGGCCACTACATTGTCTTCCTGAAGTGCAGCAACAGATGGTACGAATGCAACGACCACAGAGTAGACGAAGTCAGTGAGGCAGTTGCCTGCAGCTCCCAGGCCTACATGCTATTCTACCGATTGGCTGCATGAGATTGCCTCAGTCTGATGTAGACAATCTGCCCAGTACTCACCTAGGGCAGCAGGGCAAACTTGATAATATCGATTTCGTGTTGACCACAGGAAAGTCGCTGAAGTGCAAATCAGCAGCACTTGTGAGTATGAATGAGACCTTTCCACTTGAAACAATTGATTTCCACTGTCCGTTGTGTTTGACTTTGAGAATGCAGCATATTGAACTGGTGCTGATATGAATGAAGGGCAATTTGTGCTCAATTTATTTGGAAGATGGAACCAGACGAGTGTGAATTTACATCAGTCCAGCCGGCCAGATAGCCATTTGATCAGTCAGATGAAGTGCAAGTCTCAATTGCTCGTACATTATGTTCAAAGCATTTCCCTGCCATAGACTGAGCCAGACAACGACTTTTCCGCCAGCATGCGGTCAACCACTCAGTTTGCATCGACATCTGATTGAGTCCCAACACAAAGGCCAGAAACGCAGGAGCGACATCATCTAGCACCAGGCTTACAGACTTGATGCACTGCCCAAACCTATGCAAGCTGCTGCAGAGTTTGCACTGCCTCAGCCATGTGACCATCTCAAGTACGAACTCTAAACAGCCAGGTGTCTGCACCAGCATGAGGCTATCAGACAAAGCTGAAACGGGAGCTCTTCAGGGTCGTCGAAGGCCGCGCCAGGGCAGGCCTCACGGCGGGCTTGGGTGCCCTGACTGTGCCGCTGGGCTGCACTGCACGGGTGCGCTGGGCAAAGACGACCAGCCTGCCCCTGTCGCGGGCCGACGGGGCAGCCCTGCCCAGGCAGGCAGAGGTCGGCCGTGGGGTGAAGTTCCCCTGCTCTCCTGGGTTGCGCATGTTGTCGGAGTCGTAGAGGGGCTCACGCCTGGGGTCTTCGTCACCCTGCAAAGTGTCCATGCAGCTTGAACTTACAGCTGGACACGAGTGTTCTAGGTGATGGTGAAACGGAATGGATTGAGCAGAGCTGAGGTGACGCGCTCATGTGTGCTGAGAATCAGCAAGCAGGACCCTTTTTAGCTCCTGATGTATTTCTACATTGATCACGAGCAGGGATCGGCAGGACCATACATGCTTCTTTGGGAGAGTAATCAGCGACGATATCAAGAGAGGTGAGGCAAGGCAACCACGGGCATGTTCGAGGAAATTTCCGCAACAGTCGCAGGGACAGTTGCGGGAGGGCAGGTGGAGGCGCACGCTTGGGTTGTTCTGGAGGATGTTGAAGTTGAGGGCGTTGGCCAGGAGCAGCCACACCAGGTAGGGGATCATCAGCTTGCCGGCCAGGCGGTCCACCCTCCAGAAGCTGTTGGCTGTCAGGCTCGCCGTGACCAGCAAAGCTGCAAGGAAGCAAAACGATGAGGCCGACGTGTCACGGGAGATGCTGGGAGGCACAGGTAACGAGTGAGGCGCCTGACAGAGGTCAGGTGTCCTGATTCTGATGTCCATGGGTTCTTCCATAATCCCTTTGGTATGATATGGACGCCAATGCGCCAGCCCTTCCAGGATCCAAACCTGACTCTCCTGATGTGTTGCCTGAATGTGCATGTCAATTCAGGCCCCGCGCAGGATATGTTACACCCGATTTCCAAGTACTGGTTGTGATGCTCACCCAGGTTCTCCACCATGCCCAGCTTGAGCTTCTTCTGCTTGAAGAAGATGAGCGGCCATGCCAGGTTCAGCACCAGTTGCAGCGCGTAGACCAGCAGGGGGCCGCTCTGGGCGTCAAACCCTCCGTAGGTCCAGACTATGTAGGATGCGTACCCCATGAAGCAGTAGAGGGTGGTCCAGACGATGGGGAAGGCAGGGATGGGTGGGCACCACGATGGCTTCTACAGACAGGCAAGCAAGGGACTGTCATTTCGTCTACCGTCGCGAGGGGGGGGGCAGATGAGGGCAAATTGATTGCAGCAGGCACTATTCAGAATAGCAAAGAATCAGTGGGCCAAACCTTCAGCATCTTGAACCTGCACAGACAGACAGCGCTTGAGTTTTGCGGTCACAAACCAGGTGTACTACTGACAGGGTATCTGAATTCTTAGAGTATCTCACCAGTCCAGACTCTCCTTGCCTTGTACGCCTCCCACTATTTGGCCAAGGGCCAAGGGAATGGCGATTGCCACTATCTGCGCGACAGCCAGTTTGAACATGAGAAACCGGTCACTAAAAACTTGAGGTGCAAAATCGCAATGCTCTGCAATGCTGAGAAGGATATGTGTGGATTATTAGGCTGATGTTGGAGAAGGGAAGCCGGCTAAGGATTGGGTCCGCATGCGCGCATTATAGGCTTATCCGTCCCATAGCAGGGAAGAGCTCACCATTGGTTTCGTGAAATGCAATCCCATGACGCTCGCTGCGAAATGAAGCATGGTGAGAATTGAGTGCTGAAAGTGGAGGTGAAAAGAAGGATCCGTTGGATCTGACTAGGCACTGAGCCCTAAACGAACAACAAGCACAAGCAATCGCTGGAATAGCTTATTGCAGCGAAGACAGGTGATGTGGAGCTAACAACGAAGATCGGAACTCGATGTGATGAACATGAACTTTACATTCCACGATCAGAACCAGACTGCAGTACACAAGCTTGCATCACCAATATCAAGTTGCAAACCTAGGTTGCAAGGTCGCCTGATGACAGATGCGAGACCACAGTACTTCAGTGATTCCCCTCTGCTCAGATGCCAACTACAAGAAGTCATTGACAGTGCAGCACTCAGGCTAGTATCAACAACAGTGATACGTTGTATTGGCTTTGGCTGAAGCAAGAGATGGGCAAGTGGACTTCCGCTGGAAACGCCCAAGCTGAATTGCATAATCTGCTTCCTTGCAGGTCAAAGAAGAGGGCTGTGCAACGCCAGCGCTTCAGTGCCCTCAGAGGGGAGTGGAGGAAACTCACAGTCCGCAGGGGATCCAAACCTGCAGAAGCTGGATGTGGAGCAAGGAATGAGCCCAGAAGCGGCTGCCCTGCAAGTGCAACAGGATTTGAAGGCGCCACGCAGCTTCTGGGGGAAGGTCAAGCGGCTGTTTGTGGGAGAAAAGCTGGACCGCAAGCGTTTGGCAGCGTTGGGTGAGCTGCCGCAGCTTCGACAGCTGCTGTGCCCCGTAGCGCATCCAACCCTATTGCAGGACAGGAGTTACAAAGTTGACTAGCTTTTAACGCTCTTTCAACCAATGCAGCGGTATGCTGACTGCTGCGGTGCAGGTCTGGGAGCTGTGGCATCATATGGATTCGTTAGCAATCTCACCTACGGAACAGGTGGGCCTCCACTTCTAGTGATGCAGCGAGGAAGGATATGTACATCACATTGCAGACCAGAATAGCACAAACTCCCAATGGTGTCATCTCAATGGTATAGCGATGCAGGAATGGCGGTCTCATGGATCGCCTATGTCAAGCAGACAGGGAAGTCTCCCCTGGCAGGGGGTCAATGGAAGCTCTTCCTGAAGTTCTTCGCGGGTAAGCATCCGTCTCAAGCTCCACCTTGCTGTTGTCCTGAGCCTGTCACAAGTACATTGATTTTTACGCCTTCAAAGCAATACAAAGGACGTGGCCACTCCTGCAGGCTTCTGGACTCTGCAGCACTTTTTGCGTCCGCTGCGCTTCACCCTCAGCCTGGCGATGGCGCCCTTCTTCGATGGCATCATCAACTTTCTACAGAGGAAGACTGGGTGGAACAAGCGCAATGCTTTTGGACTGTACCTGGTCTTTTTTGGCTCTTTTACCAGCTTGATGGTGTTTGGTTCCATTTACCTGTTTGCTGGCCCCGCAGCCTTCGCAAGAGGGTGAAGCCAGAGGCATGCTTTTTGAACAGATTTGTTATTCACCTGCTTGCTGACCATAATTTACAGTGGATACTTGCAAAACAATCGTGCCCTCTGGATGCGTCCAGATGTAAGGCTTCGGTGATATTGGACCGTATCCATGATGAATTATGGCCAATGCTTTGCATTGTACAATGTGTCGGCAACGGGGTGTTTGTTAGTGATACTTGTATACATGGTATTGGGCAAACACCCAACTTTTGTGTTACTGAGCACCCAAGGCAAGCTGTAGCAGGGCTCTTGACATTCCTCAAGGGAGAGAGATAAGGTGCAAACAGTTCGGTCACAAGTCAAGTATTATCCAAGCTCGCAGTACAGCACTAGGTGCTGCAGGCTTTCTCAACAAAAAGTGAAACTTCTAAGACAGTGAACACAAAAGCTAGCTGAGCAAAGGAGTCATAAGGGTCCGGGTTCGAAAATGTCGATCATTCCTCTGCAAAAAGGGCAGGTACAAGAAAGAGGAGTACAGTGAAGGAGTATCACAATCCAGCCATAATGCACAGCCTGCACTCTGCACACAGATCATTTGGCAAAGTGACCCAAAATCTAATCCAGAAGACCAACTGATATGCAGTGGCAACAGAATTTGTGACATTTGCCAACAGCAGAAGCAGCAAACAAATCAGGATTGAGTGGGTGCCTGGTAGGCAGAATCCAGCCCTGCGCCATAGCACCAGGCCTCCAGAAGCCGAGAGAAGGTGAAGCCTTTGAAGACCCGTCTCAGAGGACGAGCAATGGTGTACAGCACTCCTGCAGATTTGTCCACTGAATCTCGTCAAAGGTCTGTCATCAGGGTGAGAATGGTAGCAGTATTGGACAAGCAGAACTGCTCACATGTCATGAACACCAATGTGGAAATGTCCACCCTCTTTTGGGTAACTCCAGGCATTGAGGTGACTCACCGTACACTGCCATGGCCCAGTAGTGTTTCAACCACCGCAGCAGTAGTCTGGGGCCCACCTGTGAGCATCTCACATTGTCAAGATATAGCCCTTGAAGATAATATGCATGTTTTGGCTACTTGAATAGCTTGGGGGTGCATGTGCAGCTTTGACAACGCACATAACAAGATGAGAGGCAGCTTCTCAAAAGTGCCCCCAGTGACTGGAAAAGAAACTACATTTTTGAGTCTTTGGACTTGCAAAACTTTTTGAACATGTACCAGTCCAGGGCGCCAATCAAATAAAACACTTCTCAGCAGGCGAACATTAAGATGTTGAAAGGATAGAGTTGGCATAGGATGGGATGAGCTACCTGATAGAAGACACGTGAGATGACGGCCGGATCGGACAGAAGCGTGCCATTCATTGCCAGGGTCAGCGGGATCCACTGGATTGTGTCCTGTCAGAAAAGGCTGGCTGGCATCAATCACACGGTAGAGAGGGAGGGGGCTGCTCAGCTTTTCTTGTGGAACCCACAAGCCTGCCCAACACTCTCTTTCCCTCCGATTGAAAAGCCTGACATAGGATGATCAGCTTCACTTCTTGCTGCTCAAGCAAATGCTGAGAACCCAGAGAGGGCTCTGAGGCTCCTGAACTCCTGCAATTTCCGGCAAATTCAGCGAGCCAAGTGATGCCAGGATTGACCAGCGCACCTGCAGGAAAGGCCGCAACACTTTGTCCCCCAGGAAGCTCATCACGCGGAAGTTGCAAGCCAGCAGGCGGTTGACATGGTCGGCTGGCAGCGTCCCCGTCACCTCCCCCCTCCTGCCCCTGGCCTCCTTGACCTGGCCCACCTTGAAGCTCATGGAGCGCTGGAAGAGCCAGGCACACGCCAGGGCAGGGTTGCCCATCTGCATTGTGTATACTCTTGGTCAGGAAGCATGACATAAGGCCCATTGCATTTTGCACCACTCTCTATCGAGGTTGGCCATAATGACAGGATCTGCACATCATTCCTGACTTTCCTCCTGCAGGTTGCAGGCAGTCAAAGAACACCTGTGAGCTGAGTTCCCGGATGCATTCGTCACAGCTGCAGAATGCAATACACACGCAGCACCTCTCACTCCACAGGAGCCTTGCAATGGATTGACCCTGCTCAATTAATATGACAGATGCAGGGAGAGAACAGGGACAAGTGATCTCCAAGGACCCACACCTCCTTTTCTGCCCGCTGTCCTCATGTAAATGTACCATCGACAGGCATAGAGTGTCAACAGTGCATCTTGCCTGGAGAAGCTTGAGCTTCTTGAGGGACAGCGCGTCCTGTGCCAGGGCGCTGTCCAGGCCGGTGCTGAGCCTGCCCAGGTGGCGCACCATGCTGCCAAAACCCCCAAACGAGAGGGGGCTGGCGCTGGCACTGGCGTCCCCGACCTGACACAATGTAGTGAACACTTTATGAATGAACAATGGTAAGCCCGAAATCTATTCCAAAGATATATTCTCGGCCAACTCTTTAATTCAGTTGAATTGCAATAAAGCAAAGCAAATTTGTCACGAGTACCTATCAAAGACTCTCATGACGATTCATATCCTGTGACTTGTTGTTTGAAAAGCGCTAATCAGTAAGATGAGCTGTTGCAATGGATGACTATTCCCTGAGACATACTGTGTTGCAAGGGAGGTAAGGCTTGGTCATGTGTCAAGCTTTGGCGATTTACAGGGAGGTATGGAGGAGCTGACCTGAATGATGCGGTCAAATTGCGGCTGCAGTGGTCCGTTCTCAAAACATGGCAGGGCGGCAAAGAGGACTCGCTTGAACTGGAGCTGGCTGAGTGGCAGACCCAGATACTCCGGCAGCTGCTCAAAGTACTCATCTAGCATGGCCTGGACCATGTACAGGGTCAATTGTTTCAAGTCCCGAAGCCTAGGCAATTTGGGAGAAATTTGTGTTCTCTGGATAGTGATGTCAAGACAGTGCTCAGAGAAATGGCTGTCATAGAGAGAGGAGGTGAATCACCTCCAGAGACGGCCGCTTCCTATCTGTATCGCAGTATGTGAAGAGGTAGGTTGTCCTTGCAGCTCCACCTGCAAAATGCAAAGGTTGGCGGAATTACTTCTGTCTCCCACGGACTTGTGATAAAGGCCAACCTTCATTCCCATTAGGCAGTGCTTCTTGCTGAAAAGGCCATTCCCTACGGCTGCCAAATTCAGTGCTGTTCATGTCACTTGTTGCAAGGCAGTGACAGAATCCACCTTCGGCAGGGAATGCTTCCCAAAAGAGCTGCATGTCATTCTTGGCATCCCTGATTGTGCGCAGAAAATCGCCAGCCCTGCAGATTTCAATGCTCAAAATTCTCCTCTCTTGGGCCGGAATGCATTACTTACAGATTCTAGCGCTTGTTGCCTTGAGATAGGCACAAAATCCTTTCAGCATAGCTGCATTGTTGAGAGACATCTTCAGCAGCAAGAGCAGTGCCAGTCCGTGATTTAAAAGCAGCTCTCATCTTCCTACACGGATGAGTGTCCTGCAACCAATTGATAATTGCCCGTGGCATGTGCACAAGCATCAATGTACTGCACAGGGTGGGTGTATGTGGTTGTTCTTGATTGACCGCAGGCTCACTGATTATCTCGTTCCGGGACCCCGGATGCACAACCTCCCACAACCAGGCACATCCCCTGAGGCTTCTTGGAGCCCCTCATCTGGCGCACGATGGGCGACCAGTGGCCCATACAGTCCACCAGCAGCCTGGCTGAAATCTGCTCGGGGGCCGTATGCGAGACTGATGCCTGCCCCCCGCTGCTGGTCTGGTGAGGCATCCTCTCAGCCTCGCCGCCGACGTCTGTCTTGACAGAGCTGCTGGCGACCCTGCGCATTGCAACTCAGATTTTGTACTGAAATGCTTGCTTGGGTGATGCTTCTCATAATAAACAAGTGCATGCTAGACTGGATGGATTTGGATCACATATCCGCACTGCAGTCCTGAATGTGAAGAGTCAAGGGAGAGACATTTCAAGCCAATTCCACGGTGAAAGGGTCCAAAGGGATGTCCGAAACATCATAACAGTCACAACACGCGAGATCTGAGAAAAATGCACTTGATCACCACACCGTCGTGGAAGGTCTCGCAGCTCTTAAAGGTGGTGTGCTCGTACAAGGTGCCACCAGCCTTTAAGAATCTCCTTTTCATGCCAGCAATCAGCAGCCTGCATGTCAAGGCGTGGAATATATAAGAGTAACAAGAAATCATGCAAGTCCTCTCCACATCACTGCTACATGCTTTTCTCAACTTTCCCCAGAGATTTGCGGGGAAATAGCCGTTGCGTTCAGCTGCATCCAACATTCCTAGCTTCAACAGGCTGCTCATCAAAGCAATCACTCACCTCGGGCTGACACCAATGTTCAGCACATCCCGCACTTCCAGTTGCAGCCTGTCTGTGAAGCTTATTTTGTTGGGGTTGAACTCTGTGACGATGGCCTCCTCCAGCTCGGCCGCAGTCGTTGCACCATGCCTCACCAGTTCCTTCACAGGAATATTATCAGCTTGGTGTGTGCCTTACAGGATGAATGCCTTCATTTGGCTGAATATCCACAAGTACGCCGTTGAGAGTATGTGCTGCAATTTTGCTGATTTTCTCAGCTCTAGCTTCTGTAGGGCAGTCAATGTATGAATATACATGACTCCACTTGATTCCACACAGTGATCAAGAATAAGCTGCATGCGTGAAGCTAAGATGCAGGTATGGTGTTTACTGCACAGCGCTTGGTTTGTGGGTCACCTGGACTTCATGCCTGCTGATATTCCATTCTTGTTCCCTACAAAGAGCCATGCTGAGTATTCAAAATCTGTCCATGTGAGGGCCTTGAATGAGGACATCAAGAATCGACTGCCCCCACCAGAACCAATCCTCATGATGGGAACAGAACTGACCTGCCAATGAGCTCGTTTCTTTCCACAATGGCCACCTTGTGGCCCCTCATCTGCACCAGAGTGAAGATGATGACGTTTCCATTCTGCCATTGGGTGGAATATTCACAAAGTGTCTTCGCATTAAGGTTGCTCTCGCATCTCCAAGTTGCGTACACTCTCCTGGCCTTAAAGGCTATCCTTTTGCTCGGCTGCCATTCAAATCAATGGGGGGAATTGGGGTGAACGGCCATGCATACCATAGCATACCATGTTTGCCTTTTATTTAGAGAGGAGATCCTGCGCAAGAAGGTGGGAACCTGGAGAGCAGTGGCAATGAAGATGCCCAGCGTACCACCGCAGACGCACACATCCAGGTCCACCTTTGCTGGCGTCCGCCGGTGCCTGACTCTGACAACATTCGGCCCCCTCCTGGCAGGCTGCTCCTTCATGGCCTGATCAGAACATGGGAAATGGTCATGCGGCTGAGTGCTCATCCTGCTTTCAAAGCACGTATATGCACCTTACCCCACCGAGTACCCTTTCCTCATGACTTGCAGTAAAGCGACCCTGACTGAGAGACAGCCCAAGGTCAAGGCCAACCTTCCAGAAAGCTTCACTGATTCTAAGCTGCTCTTCCTGATCACCCTCCAGTCCCGCCAGGATCTGTCGCGTAGTGCTCAAGGACGAGGTTGAATCGACAGCTTTCAGGCCTGTTCTGGCATAAATCGACAGCCTTTTCCTATTCGCTGTTTGCGAGCATCGTTCTTGACAATCGCACGTGTACCGATGATGCAAGCGTACTGCATTTGGCTTACAACAATGGCTCAAATTGCATTTCAAGTGTCTGTTGAGTGGGCATGCGGAGGGCAGGATTTCAGTCAGCAGCATGATGGGAGCCTTTAAGATCCTAAGATTCCAACAAGTTAGTCACATGCAATAAAGAATCTTAAGCTACGCATGCATAAGTCTTCATTGGCAGGATGTCGAAGAGTTTGAAACTTGGACTGTGACAGCCTGGCAATGGCATGCAAATTCAAATCTATTTAACAGCTGAGCAAAGAGTCCTTGCCAAAGCAGCATGGCCCGCCAATCCATCAGAGGGATCCAGCACATTCTCAAAATAGCTGTATTGGATTCAGCATTTAAGTCAGCCGTAGCAGCGTATTGGATCCGAGCAGCCTTTCTGGGCGCTCTGAGCATTGCCGAACCGCCCCCCCTTGGACAGGTACTGCTGGTGGTAGTCCTCGGCAGTGTAGTAGTTGTTCACTTCCTCGACCTCTGTGGCAATCGGTTCCTGCAAGAAAGCGGAGACTTGGAGAAAAATGCCCGATTCCTCAATGCCACCCACCAGCATGATGTCTGAACAAGGCGGAGAATTGAGAAAATGCCCGATTCCTCAATGCCACCCACCAGCACGATGTCTGAAAAATCAAGCAACGTTTGAAGAGATGCAGCGCAGACCCACCGTGAATCTGGACTGCGCCTGCTTCAAGAATTCGTTTGCGGCCCCTGTCTGCCCCGAAGTGTGGGTATAAATGCCGCTCCTGTACTGAGAGCCGCGGTCCCCGCCCTGCCCGTCTACTTGAGTGGGGTTGTGGTTGTCAATGAACACCTGTAGGCCAGGACGTGGTTGCCAGGGCGCAGATGGACCAATGTTTGATAAGGCACCAGGCACCTCAGCAAGCATGTGTGATTACATCTGCCAAATGCAACTTCAGTCACTCAAGTAAATGCACGCTGTGTACTTGAAGATACCTCGAGCAGATCAGTGTACTGTACTTGCTGGGGGTCATAGACGACCTGCAAAGCCAAAAATCAGTCTGCCTTTGAGGGCAGCCATACAAGGACAACGGCACACAATTGCAAATTTGTGTCCAGCTTTCTTTCTAACGAACTGTTCGCCGACATAGCCCAGATTGGGGCCAACGTTCATTTCAAATATCGACAGTGCTGATTCATCAAGCCAGCTTGTCAGAATCATCCATACCTTCACAACCTCATTGTGGCCTGTCAGCCCAGAGCACACATCATCGTAGGTCGGATTTTTCTTGCTGCCCTGACTGTATCCAACCTCTGTCAATAGGACTCCGGGAACCCTGGCGAACAAGAGCTCCGGTCCCCAGAAACAGCCAGCGCCAAAGGTTGCGGTTGCAAACTTCTCAGCCTGCAAGACAAAGCACTTCTGTATGCAGACGATTCCAGGGATTTTTGTGGCTGAAAAGTTTGACCCTGGAAAGCAGCAATTGATTTGTACCAACCAGATGAAATCGCAGAAGATTTTGCTGCTACTTTATGACAGAGAGAAGGCAAGCCATGTCAAGATCCACCAGCCTGCACCCAGATGGCAGGTCCTTCTGCACCTCATCAGCATGTAAGAGCTCTGATGCAGAACAGAGTCAGGCTAGAGGCTCACCTTGGTGAGCTCTAAGAGCTTCACTTCCAGATTCAAAGCCTTTCCTGCCAGCGGGGGGTTGCAATCCAGGACTGTCTGATCTGGTCCCACCTCCCTGACGCTGGCCTCCAATCCCTTGCCCAGCATCACACGCTCACCCACGTTCAGCTTCAGATCGGGCGGCATGTCGCGCTGGGGTACTTTCAAGAGCATCTCCTCCCTCCACTCGCCTACAGACAGGACCAGAGTCATGTGCTGCCAGGGATGCAACCCTCCTCTGCTTTTACCTACGCATGGTATCGACAAATGCGCAATGCTCTCGTACATTCAATGTTGGCAGCTCCTCACCCAAGGATGCCTCGTTTGAAATGAAGTAAGGGCAGCACTACTGCGCATTAGATTACAAGGTCGATTCCGCCCTTCATGTGACAGCTTACGATTGCTTCCATGAGGAAGTATTCACCCCTTTCTTTTGCCCCCCCCCCCCCCCCCCTATCCCTCTAAAACGCCACAATCACTGAATTGGAGCTGGGACTTGCCAAACGCATCTTCCGGCCGGACGGTCTTCTTCCGCTTATCCCCCACCTTCAAGCCCGTCACCGCTGCTTCCAAGCCTGCAGGTGATGCAAAACTGTGAGCAGTAAAGGCGGCGTTCAGCAGCGCAGCAGACAATGGACAGCCCTTTCAGCCACAGCTTTTCTTTAATTACGCGTGTCAAAACTCACCTTTGATGGCCTTGCTTGTACCCACAACAAATTCTGAGGGTGTGCCGCTCCCAGGTGCCTCCATCTGCTCTCCATCCCCGAAGGTGCCAGAAAGGCTGACCTGCAAGTAAGTGCCAGGTCCGAACCCTCAGAAGGATCCCTAGGAAGGTCACCTCGGCTCAAGGCAGGTGAATGCGCACCATCCAGTCCATGAAAGGCTTCTACTCACCCTGACATAGTCTCCAGTCTCTGCTGTCAGGCTTGAATTAGCTGCGGTGCCATTAAGAGCGTGTACTCTGACAGCAGCTCTCTGTGTGCATTGTTTGGCGCTTGCTCTCAATTGATACACAGGTCTGTCAACCCAAGATCCTGCAGCAATGTGACGCCTGCAAGCCAATTAGCATGCTTGCAAACAAGAATTCAAGATAGCCAAGAAAGCGTGCATGCCTGACAGCCAAGTGCAGGTGCCAACAAGAGGCATAGAGCTTGTGTAACTGAATATGCTTATGATCCACTAGCTGTGTGGATGTCACGCCTTGGAATGCCAACATGCCGCGGCATCGTCGCTGAAGCTGTCGAAGCGGGTGGACATGCCAGACACAAGGGTGGACATGAACAAAAAAAGCCCTTGCGATGCATTTGTTGCAGCAACATTGGCGCCACCATACTGACACAGCGGGATGGAACAGAACAACGACGGAAGCCTCTGCGAACGTCGCAGAGGACAAAGAATGCTGACTCATCATCCACAGAGTGGGAACTTGCATAGTGCAAATATCAATCCATGCAATTGAATCACATGCTTAATCATGAATGATGCCGCTGCTGGAGCCGCGGGCAGCAAATTGTCCTCTGTGGCACAGCATATCTCCAATCGATGGCCAGGGAGAGAACAGCAAATTAATCGCTTAATTGGCTTGATCAGTAGAAAGGGCTGTTACGACCCGAACATCCTAATCTACGGCCCTGCATCAACCGGGAAAACGTCGATCATCAGGTCACTATCTATGTTACAAGATTCTGCATCTGCAGACGTTCTCACTCGTGTCTTTGACAACACTGGCCAATTCGCGATCCCATTGATTGCTCAAGAGCCTTCATCCTATGCTCTTCCCCTTTTTGCAAGTTTGGCATGCCATTTTACCCTGGCCTGCAGGCACACCTTTCAAGAGCTGCAGATTCCATACATCTACGCAAGCTGCGCTGAATTCAGCAAGCCACGACAGCTCCTCTTGGCAATCCTTAACCAGCTCAAGGTGAAGTTTTGCCCTGATGATGGCAAATTATGCAGACACGTTGCACGGTCATCCAAGAACCAGAAAAATGCACCATGCGCTGCAGGGCAAGAAGCGGAAAAGGTCCGAAGGATTTGCCAGCGAGCACAAAAATGAGCAGGTTGCTGAGTTCCTGGCACAGCTGCCAAGTAAGGACCTCATTCTCAGCGCTCGCCACAATGTCAAGTTGCTGTCGGATGCTGTTTCCTGACTGTTGCATTGGTCATGGTCAATGGCAAAGGCCACTACCCCTTGAATTCAATGCTGCCATTCTGTTGCTGCCCACAACTTCTCGTTAAGACCATGGAATGCCTTTGCCACTTTGCTCGAGTCAGGGAGTATGGTGCAGAGGCGGCATCAGGGGCAGCCGCAAGGCATATCATTGTGGACCATGCACAGAGGCTGGCAGATGAGGACGTGCTTGCGACGCTTCTCAGGATCAGGGAGCTTACAGGTGCAACCCATTGAGTGTCACCCGCACATTTTCAGTGCATGTCCTTGAATTTGGGCATGTGTTCTGGTGGCTGAGCCCGGAATGGCACACTTCAGACATGCATGACAGGAAGGTCATGTCCGAGCATTGAGATCATTGCCTATCTGCACATGTCAAGATTGCAACACACGGTGTGTACAGACAGCCCCTCATTGTTGGCAGGTGCTGGACTGAGCCTGGTTCTCATCAGTCGGGTGTCCTGGGGCACAGGACCTTTTGAATTTGACACGCTGCGTGCCATCAGCCCCATCCAGATTTCATTCCCTGCCTATGAGCCCTCATTCCTTGCCCGGGTGACCCCCCCTGCCCCAGTCATCCTTGAGCCAATTTGGACCCAGTGCTTTGACCAATTGACCAATCTAATTTCTTCAAGCACTGAAAGAGGGTGCAGCAACAGTGCTGTGAACGAGGTGCAGGTCTTCGGATCGCTCCTATGCCACCATCTTCGCTTGTAGCCGACGGCACAAAGAATGCATGTTGCAGATACTGGCTGTGGACCCTCCAAAGGAAGTGGAAGAGCATGGGCTGGAAACATTCAAGAACTTTCTGAGGGCGGAGATCCTGCCCATCTTCACGCGCATCACCAGAAGGCTGGAAGATGTGCAGGTAAGCTGTCACCCTGTGAATCAATAATAGCTCCTATAAAAGTAAATTGTATAGATTTTTGTGCAGAGGAGCCCAAATGGAGTGGCCATGTGAAGTAGTGCAGTGTAGTAGGTTATGCCTTTCACCCCTACCGCTCTTGCGGCCGTGAACCGAATTGGAAAGGCCAGGGATGTTGCGCCCTTCCTCTTCGCTACAGCCATACAATTTCGTGCCAAGGACCAATTTAGCGTTTGATGGAGGTGTTCGTTTGCAATCACCATGCCCAAGTGTATTCTGCAGGCATTGGTGAGCACGCTGTTCCCCATCTACCTCAGACCGATCAGGGAGGGTGCAGTGGAGGCTGGAGAGACGGCCAAGCTCCATTCCGCCTTCCAGCCGGCACTGCTGGCGGCGAAGGCCGCGTTTGACTCCGGGGCGGGCTGGAAGGGCACGCTGGAGGGGTTCACAGGGAAGGACCCGGGGTGAGGCTTATTTACGTGCAAGCATAAGAATTGTGTGACTCTCGCCATGGCCAGAAAGAAAGTCCACTGTATGTGTGGGTTATTTTGGGCCTTTGAGGGGGGGAAAGGAGGTGGCCGTATTTGCGATACGTATGGCAAGGAATTGCATGACTTGGATGCCTTGCCTCAAGAAGTTTGAGAGTGTCTTGGGCCCAGGAATTTTGCTAAGTACTGGGGAAAGGGAGGGGGCTGCTCA
>QAXI01000444.1:564468-586850 GCA_004335615.1 Chloroidium sp. JM | reverse complement strand
GGAGGGGGGGGGGGCATGCACATGATATGACTGGCGTCGTGTTTCTTTCAACAGTCATCTCTCTGTACGTCTTTTTGTTGGTGCAGGACAATCAGGCGTCTCCACTCACTGCATTTTCTGTGTGCTGATTAATGAGCAGCCATCTTGATGATCACCGGATCAAAGATAGAATTTGGAAGCCATAGCCTCTGCACGCTGGCTTCTTACATTGACAGGCTCCTGGATCTGAGAGCCCCAGGAAGCTTTCAAACTGTTTATCACCCTTGTGTCTGCCAGGCGGCAGGGGAGAGCAGCTACTGCAGAGCTGGACTTTGAGCTGCCGTACTACAGCAAGTTCCTGCTGCTGTCCGCCTACATCTGCTCGCGCAACAAGGCCAGCCTGGACCGCCGCATCTTCGACCCCACCAGCAGGACGGGCAAGCGGCACGGCCAGCTGTCACACGACAAACAGGTGGAATGGCTTTTTCTGTGTGCACATGCTTTTCATTCCTTGCAAGCTGCTGAGCGTCCTGACCCGACCTCCACGTATTGGGCCTGAAATTGGACAAACGATCCAGCCAAAACAATTGGTGCTGCACATGCCAATGGTCCATGCTTGCCTTCCTTGTTTCAAGTGCTCCTCCCAAGGCCTTGCCTCCATTGCGTAGGCCCGACAAATCTGCCGAGGCGAGCAATGTTCCTGAAACAACCCCCAAGACAACAACAGTCAGCATTTTACAAGCACAAAGCCTTGGCAACAGGCTTGGACAAACAGTCCAAGATGATTTCAGGGGCTTGAAGTCACAGTGGCCAGGAGGGTTGTCCTGCTCCCTGTGAGGGTGCACCTTGGCATGCTGATGTGCATGCAGGCGGAGAATGCAAGGGAGGCATCATTGAAGGGTCCCCACAGCTTCCCAGTAGAGCGCATGCTGGCCATTTTCTGCCGCCTGCTGGCAGGAGAGGAAGGGGGCACCAGCGGCGGTGCGGGCCTGCAGTCTGCCGACATCTTCATGCAGACTTCCTCACTGGTCTCCCTGCGCCTCCTGTCCAAGGTAGCGCCTTGTTTGCTCACGGTACAGGGAGAATGCCTACGAACCTTTTCACCACATCATGCATTTACCCGCTTTCCTCGACACATTTCCAATGCGCGTCCCTTTGGATGCTTCAGGGCCTTACTGGCTACAAACATTGTGTCTGAGGTGCAAAGTGCATCCCTGCAAGCCAGCTTCAAGTAAACAAAGAAACGAGTCAGCAAGGTTGTGATGGGCCTGCTGATTTGTGTTCAGGTGTCCTCGGATGAGCTGGATGATGTCAAGTACAAGTGCAACCTCTCGGAGGGTCTGGCCACCACCATATCGAAGAATCTGGGAATCAAGTTGACAGACTATGTACTGTATGCATGAAATTTTTAACGTTCATTGATTTTCTACAGCAATGCTCAATCGTTTGGGCTGTCAGGGCTTCTGCCTTTTAGTCCCAGGATGCCCCTAGCCTGGGCCCACGCTTGTGTGATCATGCATGTGTAACCCATGTGCCGCCAAATTTGCATTGAAATTGTAACCCTGAATCCTCCAGCCTTGACCGCTTTAATCGAACATTTCAACCGTTTAGCATCTGTTCTTCTTTTGGTCGATGTAAAGAAGGGGCGAGTGTTTCGTACTCGACGCACAAGGACTCTGTGGACATCTTTCGAGCAAATGCTGCCGCAGAGTTCTCCAAGAAGATAGAACAGCCGGGCCCTTGCCACCATAGTTCAAGGTCTACAAGATGTCGGACGATGATATGGAAGGCAAGCAATATACTTAACTTCGATCTTTCACTTGCTTGCATTATAGTGACGCTCGCTATTCACCACAGCAGAACGACAAATTCTTGGATCATGCGCAGATTATGGCTTCGAGTACTCCGACGAAGAAGTTGAAGAGGAGGATGTCGACATTGAAAATCAGTACTACAATTCAAAGGGTGAAGTTTTTATGGTCAATGTTTTCAGTGAATAGACTCTATTCCATGGCCTAGCTGTCACCGTGTAACAATACCTGAACCTGAACACTGCCCTGTGCCAGGATGAGCAGATTCATGACATGAAATTACTGCCAGGCTAACTGAGACCAAGACATGCCTCAGCTCACCCATTTTATCTCAAGCAGGTCTCATAGAGAGTGACGATCCCAAGGAAGCTTTGAAGGGCTTCCAGGAGGTTGTCTCCATGGAGGCTGAGAAGGGAGAATGGTGCGCATCCTCTAATCACCTCCTCTGTGAGACATGAGGCACATTCAGGACTTTGCTTCATCGATTATTCACAGTAACTGTATAAATGTCCTGGCAAGCGTCCGCCAGAGAACACTCACATTCTTCGCAGGGGGTTCAAGGCATTGAAGCAGATTGTCAAATTGCTCTACAAGATGGAAGACTATGGCAATATGCTGAAGTCCTACAGGTAAAAATCTGCTCCTACCTACATCACAGATCCTGAAGATGCGTTAGAAATGATGCTACCATGTTGCATCGTTTCGCAGAACCTCCTGGGTCCACAAATAAAAACAGAAGTTCTTTCAGAATAAGTCCAGAGGGCTTCTCAACATTATGAGCATGTGGCTGATGTTAGAATCGCGCTTGGGTGAGCAAACCAATGAAATGCCTATGGCCCCAAAGAAGGTGTCCGGACAGTGTGAATCATGAGCCCTTCATTGGCAGGGAGATGCTGGAGTACATTAAGAGCGCCGTGACCCGAAATCAGAGCGAGAAGAAAATCAACAGCTTGCTGGATTTCATGGCCCACAGCACCAACATGAAGCTGCTGCAGGTCACAGTCCCTTCTCCCTACCAAAAAGGATACTGTTCAAGGAAGAATGGATGTTAACCCACATACACAGTAATGATGCAACGAGTCCTAGGAAGACGCAAACCATGTGCCATCACTCAAGATTTTTCCGCTGCATCAGAACGTGGCTAAAGGCAACTCTGACCCTCCTGGGAGGTATTGGATTCCAACATACAGAAGGAAGGAGCCCCAACTACAATGCTTGATACCCCGGCCCACCCTTAACAGTCAGATTTTCAAAAATTAAAACTTACTTCTTGCAGAGCTTTTACGGGACCACTTTGGAGAGCTTGGCAGAGGCGAAAAATGAGCGGCTGTGGTTCAAGACACAGCTCAAGTTGTGTGGCCTGTGGTTCCAAGTCAAGGAATACGGGCGGGCCTCCAAAATCCTCAAGGAGCTGCACAGGTGGGAGACACTGGCGATCAACAAACATCCACACCTTTCCAGTTGCTCAGCTGATGTATGCTGTGGGAGATTAAACGAGGATTTTGATACCTCTGTATGCAATGCTGCATTGGTTTTGAGGGTTTCCTTCCTTGCTCCTTGTCTGTTCTGCAAAGTCAGCATCATTGCATCACCACTGCATCTGTCATGTCAGCAGACATCGTCATCACAGGGATACACAGTCATGATGATGGTCATCTCAGAATTTGCATGAATGCTGATGGTCATCTCGTTGCATACCTTTCTGCCCTTTCCCTTCCTTCCATCGGCCAACCCATGCCAAGGAGAAGACAGTCAGATGAAATCATGCTCACCAGAACCCTTCAGACGTCAACCAAATGTGCACAATTGCCCCCTCACAAATGATCCTTCTCCATTGTCCCCTGCAAGTAGGAGACCCCCCCCCCCCTCCACGTCTTGTGACACACATGCCCCTGAGCGCTGACCCTCAAAACCCCAGGTCGTGTCAGCGGGAAGACGGCATGGACGACATGAAGAAGGGCACCCAGCTGCTGGAGGTGTATGCACTGGAGATCCAGATGCACACCGAGCTGAAGAACAACAAGCAGCTCAAGGAGCTGTACAAGCGCGCTCTGGAGGTGAAGAGCGCCATCCCCCACCCCCGCATCATGGGCGTCATCCGCGAGTGCGGCGGCAAGATGCACATGCACGAGCGCGTCTGGTCCGAGGCGGCCACCGACTTCTTCGAGGTGCAGCGTTTATCCTGACCACAATACCTTGACCCGAATTCTATGTGCGACACCATCTCCAGGCCAGCACACCAGAATCCTTTTGGCGGGGGTTCAAGCAAGGACAAGCCTCCTTGCAATCTGGGGCAATGGCTGGAGGAGCTGCCCTGCAGCATTGGGCTTCCACACTCGGGATATTGGAACCAGAACATTACTCCATTCTTGCAAGAAGCTGCCATGTTGACTCCCTGCTCCCCCCCATATGCAGCACAGAGTCATGTCAGCTTATTTTGCATGTTTTGAGCTGTTCATCGCTGCACATCATGAACATCAGACCGTTAGGCTTCTTTTTCGTCGCCCAAGCCTGTTAAGCCTGATTTCCTTCAAGCAAGCCTTGCGACCCCCCCACCCTTCAGAGGAATGCAGCGTCGGATGAACGTCCACCTCGGCACTGCAGGCGTTCAAGAGCTATGACGAGGCGGGGGCTGTGCGCCGCGTGCAGTGCCTCAAGTACCTGGTGCTGGCCAACATGCTGATGGAGAGCAGCGTGGACCCCTTCGACGCCCAGGAGGCCAAACCCTACAAGAACGACCCCCAGGTGACGCATTTCACATGGATGAATGCATCCACGTAAATTCGACAGAGAACCTAAAGAGCGACCCTGGAAGCTCTCGCTCTAAAGGCAGGGGCTATTGCCTGTAGCTGATCCTATCATCTTTGCATGCGTCATGCAGACGCTCGCCACCCCCTTTTCCCATCCTGTGGCCTCTAAGGCTGGAATGATACAAGCTCTTGGATTAGGCTGGCCATGACCGTTTGCTGACCATGAGACACCGAAAATGGGGAAATGGATGGAGAGAATGAGATGTAGTGCTGGGAATCTCCATCCTATAAGGTAACTTGCCTGGATCGAGGTATGTATGCAAGCAGCGTTTCTTAATTGAACTGATTTCCCCACAGGTGCTGGCCATGACGGATCTGGTGCAGGCATACCAGCGCAACGACATCTCAGCCTTTGAGCGCATCCTCAAGTCCAACAAGTCAGCTCCATACCTAGCACATCCACCTCTCCCGCTATTCTGCTTCCTTTATTAGTCTTCGAACCCTAAGTGAGTAGAGCGAGTGCTTAAGCAGTAAGGCGACCTGATAAGAATTGCTGTTCTCAGCTCCGCCTTGACCTTGGTTGCACATGGAAGGGAGAACACCAGTCCTGTGCGCACAATTCTTGCTTTTGCTGTGCTGGCTTGCCCCCCCCCCCCTCCCCCTCCGGTTCTACTGCCTTTGCAGACCATGCTCCTGAATGTTTGTGAGGTGTGGCTGGGCAGAGGCGGCCTTTCATTGTGTTGCAGGCGCACCATCTATGACGACGCGTTCATCCGGCAGTACATTGAGGACCTGCTGAAAAACATCCGCACGCAAGTGGTGCTCAAGCTCATCCAGCCCTACACCCGCATCCGCATCCCCTTCATCTCCAGGTGGGGGCGTTTTTGATGTCCATGTATGGGGATGCTCAGCAGATGCGGTCCAAAACCAGGTTTGAGCGTGGCATGATGTGCTGGCCACAGCTTGACGGTTGTTGGCCTGTCATCCAGGACTGGTAGGGATTGACACTGAACTAGCAGGCACAGCGTCTCCTGCTGGGCCATTGGCATGGTCCATGATACCTGTTTCCAAAATCGCTTCATCTCTTCAGACTCTGTCCCCGGTGGGAGATTGCACAGACACTTCTTGCTGGCCTGAAAACCTTTGCCATGAAATCATCTTCATCAACACCGGGGTTTGTCACACCAGGGAGCTGAACATTCCTGAGGGCGATGTTGAGCAGCTGCTGGTGTCCCTCATCCTGGACTCCCGAATCGCAGGCCACATCGACCAGGTTTCCCTTTACCCTTTGCTGTTGTAGGTCTTGCCTTTGTGGCTTCCAGGCCTCACCCCGCCTCACTGAAGATGTTGGGCAGCCAGGGCTGGTCTGTGTAGCCATGGGCTCATGGGGCTGTTGTTGTCCTGCTGGCAGAATAATCTGCTTCGTAATCAGCAAAGCTGTTCAGTATGATGAGCACATAAATTTCCTTTGTTGTGCGAAGGGGATGTCAAGGCAAGGTCGTGTGCACTTGCTCTTGAGGAGGCCGAGGCTGGCCCGTCTCATGCCGAATGGAGCTCGCTGGCTGAGAAAGAAACTCTTGACACATCGCGGGTGTCAATTGGAAGATTATGGTGCAGGTGAACAAGTTGCTGGAGCTCACAGCCACCTCAGAAGAGGACGACAAGTATGCTGCGCTCGACAAATGGTCAAAGAGTCTCAAGAACTTGCATGGAAACATTGTGAGCAAACTCTCGTACTGAATCTGTCAGCAAAGGATCACTGATCATGGGAAGACGGACAAGATGATGTGCACAATTGCTGCTCGATCTTTGCAACTCTCTGAATCCGTGGTCAAGCTTCGACATCGTATGATCAGCTTGGACTGTACCAAAAGTAAAGCTCACCATAGCCTTATGCTGGAACAGTGCATGCTATGGTGGAGGGCAGTTGAAGGGGTTGTAGCTGTTTTGAGGTTAGTTCGATAAAAGCAATTCAGGACAGCTCCATAGGAAAGTTAAATTGGCTGACATGGGGCCTCGATAGCTTGGCTTGCGAATGAGGTCCCCTGCCACTATCAACGATTCTTTGCCATCAGCTTTGCCATCAGCTGGTTCCCTGGATTCTTGATGGCTTGGCCTTGGGGGGATATCCCCTGACAATCTTTTGATGCATCTTTTTCGCCAGCTCAGTGAAGTCACAATTGATCTAAGGTTGAAAGCTGTGTTTCATCGAACAGGTCACATCCCCTGTGAGTTCCGGGCTATCAGGTCGACTCAGAGTCTGTGCAAGGTTTTGAACTTCGACTGCTTTTGAGGCAAAACAGTTCCGCAAGAAAGCCTTGTGAGTTCTCATTGACAGAGCTTACCTTGGAACGATGAAGAGCTTCAAGTTCTGGGCGACAGATGGTCAAAGGCAGCATATGGGGTCAAGTACTTGCCAGTCTTGGAAGCAATGAAGTTCTTGGACTTCACATCCCTCGCTAGGTGACACCTCTGCTTCATTCATTCGGCTTGTGTCAAAGTCTTGGGCGCATCACTCGTTTGGATTGTATATAGCGATATGTGACGGATCTGTGACGAACAGGCTCTGTGCGTTCTTGGACAACGTTGATGTGGGCGAATATCAAGTCCACGGCGATATCGAAGCCTACTCTTGTGAGCTTTTTTCCTCTTCAACGCGATGCAGCTTAGACCCGCGATATAGGTCACGAGTGCAATCGTGCTCTGATGCGCTATCAGGCATTTCGCATTGTGCTGTATGCAGCATGCAAAAAGCTTGAACGGTCTATATCTCTCACTTACAAACTGGATGCTACAATCTTTCCACCACTCAATAGAACCAATAGAATTGCTTGAGATCAGGTCCTCTGTTTCTTGAGCCATGCAAAATGCTACAGGCAAATTGGCGGGGCTGGACAAGAAACTCTGCCGCAGTCTGGAGCAGGAAGTGCATGTCAGTTCCTCGCCTCAGGAGCTGTCAAGATCACCTGTGGGCCCGCTCTCTGAAGCCCAGAGGTGAGCCTGGAGTCAGAGATGCAATACAATTCCTGAATGACCTGGTTTGGCTATTGTTCAAGTGGCAAGTCTCTCTCTCCCTGAAGGCCTTCCAAAAAGCAAGCTATCCTAAATTTGGGGACGGATGGGAAGCCGCACATGCTTCATCTTACACACAGCACTGCTGCCTCAGTGTAATAATGCCTCAGCGATACTTGCCAGCTTGCGGCACTGAGCAGAGTTTGCAGATCAAACACAGGGCACCAGTCCAATGGTGGAAGAACTCGAAGCATGGAAACCCTGTTCCCTCGGCCTCGGACCATAGTCACTCGATCAGTCCAACACCAAAATCCTGCTTGAGAAATGAAAAAGGCTGCCTTGACCGCCGGTGCATCCCTGCAGTCGCAAGACCCTGATCTACCTCATCCTGACCCTGAACCACATCTACCCGGACTACGACTTCAACCAGTTGCGCGCGCAGCACTTCCAGAAGGAGGCGGATGTGGCCGCTGTGGAGGAGGCCGTGGACAGCCACCTGCTGGAGGTGTCCAGGGTGAGCATGGCACACGGGGGGGGGGGAGGGAGGAGGCTCTCTGGGAGTTCTCTCAGGGCATGCAGGGGAGTGGGTGTCCTAAGGGGAGGAGGTATGTGCAAATCAGGAAGAAGGCTTCTCTGTGCCCTATAAGAGGCTTGGACAGCCACCTGCTGGAGGTTTTCAGGGTGAGCTTGCGGTACGGGAAGGGGGGGAGAAGGCTCGGGCGGAAGGGCTCCCTGTTGAATACCTCAGGGCGTGAAGGGAGATGATGTCCGAAGGGTAGGGCAGGTGTATTGGTTAGGGACGTATCACAGGACGTGAAGGGAGTGGGTGAACGTAGGGGAGGGCATTTGTCTGGGTTTAGGGAAGGGCTCACTGCGCTCAATGGGAGGGTGTGCGGGAAGTGTATGTCCGTCGCAGTATTGGAGTAGGTGTTGTCGTGGAAGTCTTGTACAATGCAGGCTCAGGGCTGAGAGGTGAGGGCGCAATGCAAAGGAGTTTCTTTAGCATATGAGGACGAGCGGGTAATGAATGCAGGTCGGAGGATTGTGGTGGCGCGAATGCGCAGGCTCTGGTACTTGCAGACTGCTTTAGCTGGAAGTGCGTGCATTGAAATGCCATTCACCATGGCTGTGAGCTGCAGATATGGGAGCAGAGCCCTACCGGAGCCAACACCTCCTTTTTTGACACCATCTGGGGATCCATAGATGAGGTCAGCCCCTCCCTCAGCGCTCTTGCTTGAGGTTTTGTCTTTCAGAAACATGACATCTGGTAGGACATATGGCACCTTTCACCCCTCCTTTTATGCCAACAAGAGGAGTTGTATGCTGCAGGCCATTGACATGCAGAACTGCGATGTGTACAGCTACAAGGGGGACGGAGAGATGGACCCCCTGAGTACGTCATTCTTCCCCATTTGTTGATGAGAGAGATGGCCTGGGGGATGGAATCGCTTATGCAGCCACCTTGAAGAGTACGGGGTTGCTTGTTCACTTGCAAACAGGCTAGAGGCACTCATCTCCCAGGGGGTTTTCGGTCGGAAGCCAATTGGCTTCTCACTCGTGACCCATCGGCAGTGACCCATCGGCAATACCCTTGATGATCCTCAGCTGCCAAGGTTCGGAGCAGAGCATGTGCACCAAGACTTCCCAAAAAGGGTGACACGACTGCAGATGAGAAGGGCAACGTGTGGAGTTTCAACTACTTCTTCTACAACAAGAAGCTGAAGCGCATCCTGTACTTCACCTGCCGCGGCCAAAGCAAGACGGCAGAGGACAGCCGCAACACCAACACCACCAGCTCCCTGCAGTTCCTGGATGCCAAGAGCGACGCGGAGGAGGACTCTTCGGCCAAGTACGGCATGGCACAAAGCATGGATCTGTGATGGATACCACATCTGGCGGATCTCCTTCGCCTGATTGAGTGGGGATGAGCTTGTCATGTGCTTCCTCTCTTGTTCATGTCATGGGAACAGGGAGGCATCTTAGCATGGGATGGGCAAGACTGACGAATTTCAAGAGCTAGAATGTATGACCTGACATGGTGGCTGCAGAGATCTCGCTGAAACTGCAAGGTCTTCAGTCATCGTGGAAGAGATGGGGTCTAGTCCTGAGAGGGAGTGTAACGAGACTGTACAGTGCACGATAGAGAGCCTAATGCAAGGCAGCTGACAAGCTTAGTATTGCAGATTTTGAGCAAGTAAAATTGGTGCTTGGAATGTCATGACACCCGCACATCCTGCCACTCAGGCCAGAGTCACCCTTCTCCATTTCTTGCTCAGTAAATCTTCTCCGTCAACGAAAGGAAAAGAAGCAAACAAGCGCTCACAATACGGGAACAATGACTGCAAAATTCTTGCTCCCTCTCTCAGTCGCGAACTAAAAGCACACAAGCAGGGCAAACCAGACATGCCTCTCTACTCTAGCAGTGTAGCCAGCTGACCAAAATCAGCCCCAGGTATCAATTTGCCCGTCCATGCCGTCAAGAACCCCTTTCCATGCACCTGCAATCATTCAACGTCAGGAAACGATCTGTAAGACGTTTCTCGGCATCATGCTTTAGTTTGTATGGATTACAGACGGTTGCAGAGACATTCTGCCATGTCAAACACTGCTTTTTCAAGCCTACTCATCCATTGACAAGCCTCGGGATCTGCACCAGCGGGTGGCAGTCTAATTAGCTAACAGGTGAGGTTGGACAGTCTTGGACGCAGATCTTTGACCTGCATTCTTTTGCGCTGCAAATGCTGGGACTCTTGCACAAAAATGCTTCAAGGAAGTAATCGGCAGCAAAAGGCCAACCTTTCAGTGGGGCGAGCTGAGCCACGAACCGCTGCCATGGCGGGGTGCCCGTGCCGCTGGCCCTAACCCTGCCGTCCAGCCGTAGGCTGACGTACAGCCCCTTTTCCGGCGAAGCGTTTGCCAGCTTCATCTGGTCCTCAAACCACGACCGCCATGCGGTCTGGCGGAGCGCAATGGCCTTGAACCTGCGATGCGCCACGTGTGTTGGGAACTGTGGGTTGCATTGATCTCATGAATGAGGAGCTCCAACCTTGTTTCTCGTACTTCTCTCCTTGGACACTTGAGCTTCATACAGCACTCGTTTACGCCTTGTTGCCTCTCCACCTGTCGCACCATCAGCCACTTTTTGTGCAGCGTGCCAATGCGCCGTAGTCCTGAAGAGGGAAGCAAGGCGCAATATTGCGGAGGTCTGGCCTCAAATTTGCACTCAAGAATCAGCTGACGTTTCAACACATGTATGTGACCAGACCTGTCAGGACATGGTGCCTTGCTTCCCCCTCAAGATTTGTGTGCAAACCTACAGCTCACCAAGCTAGACACTGAGGTGGCCTGGACGCTTGTCTGGGCGTGGGAAGCTACTCAGCAAAGGAGGACAAACAGCACTGTGAACGCGAGGAAGAGGCCCACTTGAGGTCTGCGCTGGTGAGGGTGGGCACCCCTGTCTGGGCGTCCTGGCCGAATAATGGGAGCGGGACCAGCAGGACGCCCCTCTCTATGAGCTCCTCCCTGTACGGCTCTGCCGCCTCCACGGCGCTGTCCACCTGCTGCGGCGTACCGGCCACCAGGATCTGCATTCAGTGACAGCCTGTGACTTTTCTTTTTCTGCATGTCCTGACTTCTCAGCCACAGAAGGAGCGTCCCCTGATCAGAGCTATTGGCGTGTTTCCAAAGTGGGAAAGCCAAGATGCAGAAAGCAAAGCTTGTGTCAAAAGTATCCTCGTCCGTGTGCCAGAGAACCTGCAAATACCTGGTGGAACATCAAGACGGTCCCAGTAGCGAAGACGGACGGGAAGCAGGGGCGTACCGGCCTTGCAAATTTTCTGAGCTGGGCTAGGCGCAATGTCTTCTTGTTGCTCAGTTCCACCTGTAGGGAGGCCAGCCGTTCCTCCCTCGTCAACCTGGCTATCTGCTTCTGCCTCGCCTGTAGAGTATGGGAAATTCGCTGTTGGAGTCGAAAGTGCAGTCCGCCTTGCAGACATGCCAAGCAATAGTCCGGCTACTGTTTTCGAAAAGCAGCAGGCAAACGGTACCTGCCAGTCTCCACGGAAGAGCAGCAGCAGGACCACGATGGCTCCAACGTCAATTCCTATTCCCTGCACATTTGCATGTCGCCTATCAGATGACCACCCATCCCCATGAAGCCATGAAAAGTTGCTGTGCAAAGATGATTACCAGAACAGGCATCCACAATATGCGATTTAGCTACGAGCAAACGAAGCCCATTGACAGGAAAGACACAATGCGGGCCACCCACCTCCAGCGTGCCCTTCAGAGGCAGGGCATCAGGGGCGTCCGCCAGTCCACCTGCCAGCTGCGAGAGGGCTATGACCAGGCCCACTGTTGCACTCACGGTGAAGAAGCCATATAGGACCAAGCGCACCAGGCGGAAGGGGGCCAGCACCTCGCTCCTCACCCGGGCTCTGGCGCTGATTGCATCGCTGCGCCACATGCGGGGGTGTTGAGGCTTACTGTGATGAAATGTCCTGGTGCAGAGCAGAAGCCTGTGGGGGTTGTCAGTACTCCAGGACATTATTTAGTGCCACAGGGACATGTGAAGTACCTATCCTGGTCTTCCGGGTCTGGCAGTGCATTGGTGCGAACGTCGTATCGCCTAGTCAATTGCTGAAGTGAGTGTCCACAGTGCAACCACGCTCTATCGGTGGGTCTTTGCGTGCTGTGACAGCTGTTTGATCTCGATCTGCTGATATTGCATCCAAATTGAGCGTTGGCTCTACATTGCCTTAAGTGAGGCAGCTTGTGAAGAATGGCAGAGTTGAGTTGCATCGCTGGCATGCACGAGTTCTGATTGAGGACTCCAATCAATACTCTGTTAATCTCCAAGCTTCTTCTGTTTTCTCAACGAGCGATCACGATGGCTTTTCTATAGTTGACGATCTTGTCGAGCTCAAAATCTCTGGGGATGTTCTAAGCGGACAACTCAAAAGTAGGAAGCCTGAGACTGCGCTTCAACAGTTGATTTGATTTCATCATAGAGCATGGCGGGTATTGGAGGGGATTACTTGCTGTCCAAGAATGAGAAGCAGTTCATATTGAAGGTATTGGCTTTCAAACGTTGACATGCAACACACTTTGTTCTCCAAGTTGATGCTTAGAGTGTTGTTCTTCACATCGAGACCTCGTGATGAGGGCAAAGTCTATCATTTGCGACGCTATGTGATGCTGCATTCAAGCTTCTGGCATGCAGTGGATAGTAAAGGCCCAAGTTATTGACAGGCTCTGAAGGAGGAGCACAGGATTGATGGGAGGAGACCCTACGACTACCGCAAGATACAAATCCGGGTCAGCCATGCTCTTCTTTTTGACAAACTCGTCCTTTTGTAAAGGCGAGGCGGCGGGGGGACTTGAAGAGAGAGACCACAGCTGCTGGGAGATTGGCAGTCGCTGGGAGCGGTCTTTGTGATGTATGACCTGCTGGTAACAAGCATTCTCCCGGCTGCAATATGAGAGCCAATTGTGTGCATGCATCCAGATCTCGCTGGACGGGCGGACTGTGACGCTGCATATGGGGAAAACTCTCGTGGTGACCACACTCACCGCCGTGATTGATGCGCCAAACCCTGGCAGGTGCTTCATCTTCACCCTCTTGGTCCCCCCCTGGTGCTATCCCAAAGGCCAAATCGAGAGGTGCTCGACAGCAAGAATCTGGTCAAGCTGCACATTCACGTCAAGCAGGCAAAGAGTTGCCCACGCCGGTCGGGACTACAGGAGCCGTGCTTGCATGAATGCCGTTCCTTGTGTCCTGTGTATGTGACATTCACAGCGAGATCACATCGGCAAATTTTGATTGCGTGTCAAAGGCAGTGTCCGGAGGGTGCAGGCCGAACGAGGGCATGCTACAGCTCAGGCTGGAGAACAGCAGCATGGCGGCCCCCGGGCTGGATGCTCAGCACTGGAGCGGGGAGGATGCTATCAGCCAGGTGCAGCAGATGCTGGACAAGGCCATCCGAGACATCAGGGCGGTTGACATGGAGGCGCTGTGCATCCTGCCGGGGCGCAAGGTATTTTCCCAATCTCCCTTCTTCCCCCTTCCAAACATTGTCGATGGGGCTCTTGTGGTCAGTGATTGTCACGGAGTCGCTGTGCATCCTGCCGCCGCAAGATTCCTTACCCCCTCTCCTCCCTCCTTGTGTCTGTAGGGTCATCTTGCCCAGTGGTCCCTTCAGAAATTCATCTGCTGATTGCAGCGCGCTATCTCAGCCTTTCCCACTCTCCTTTTTATCATACAACCCCGATGTCTTCCTCCTTTGACAGGTGTGAAATGGTGAGAGGAAGCATTCCCGACTGCTAGGTGATTCGACCGAGTTGCAACTTAAGTGCCCTGGTCAGAGGTTTCGAGTCCCTGAGCAGCCTTTGTCTACCTTCTTTTTTTCCTCTCCTATTCAGGCACAGAAGAATCAGGTCTGGAATCCACATTTATTGATGTTGATTTACTGTAGGTTCTCAAGGAAAGGTTCGCCTTTTGTTGTTAGTCAGACACAGGGGTTTTCATTTCAAACCTCCAGCCTGTGGCTACAGATGGCAAAAGGCCTGGTAGCCAATGCAAATATACGACTCAGCAGATCTGTGATGACTGAAAAAAAAAATCAAATCTTCAGGTGTGGCGGATCCAGCTGGACGTGACGGTCCTGGATGCGGTGGGCAATGTGACAGACGCCGCCTTCCTGTGCGCCATGACCGCCCTCATGGCCTTCAAGCGCCCCGAGGTGACTTGCATCTTGCCTGTGCAGTATGGGAGGGTGGGTAGTTCCTTCCTTTTCTGGTGTTTAAGTTTGAGCATTTTCTACTGGACTCGAGATCAGCAGACTGTGCACATGTGCCACATCTGTGTTCCTGTGTGATCAGGCCATTTCGTGATTGACAAACGCGCTTGTGGATCAAAGAGGTGGCTCATGTGTGAGCGTTTTGTAGGTGCTTGCGGTAGTTTTGCATGAAAGTTGCATGTGGGCCTTGCTGCTTGATAGGGTAACATGGTGTGCCTTAGAGGAATGCAAATCTTTGGCAGGTCACAGTGGAGGGGGACGACGATTTGAAGGGTCGCGTGGTGGTGCACCCTGTCGAGGAGCGGGAGGCCATCCCCCTCAGCCTGCACCAGGCACCCTTGGCCGTCTCGTTCGCCATATTCGAGGTGTCATGCTCCCCTGACTGGTTCCACTGGTACAGTAAGGCTGGCAGGAAATTGGGGTGAAGAGGGCATGGCAAATGGACGGCAGGTCTGGGAACGGCAAGGCCCTGAAATTCCCTCCCATCGTATAAATCTCTCCCTCGGACAGCACTCTGCTTTTCTCATGGTATGCTTGGGCTGATTCAAGTCCTCTGCTACCTCTACATGCCACTCCGTCGCATTTACAATTAACGAACCCCCCGCCTGATGCCATACATGAATTTGCAGAACGGGGACAGCCTGGTCGTGGACCCAGACTGCAAGGAAGAGGCAGCCTGCAGCGCGCGCGTCACACTGGTCATGAATGCCCAGAAGGAGGTCTGCCTGCTCAACAAGGCCGGGGGGCTCGGCATGTCCATGCCCCAGGTCGAGCCGCAGCTGCCTTTCCTCGCCCTGTCCCAACGCAACGGCACAATTGCACACTGAAGAGACTGATAGTGCACCTGATAGGCACGCATGCATGGCACTGCACCGGGGATTGGGTATTGAGACAGGTGGAGTGCATCGGTCTCGGGCGGAATTGCGAGTAGCTAGTGAAAAAAGAATGCGTTGTATCCTGAGAGGTATTCGACAGCAATGCCTTCAAGTGATCACCAGTATTGGAAAAAATGGTAAGGGTACCCGCCACTTGTGCATGTACACTTGGGAGTCTGTTATCCGGCCGCATGCCCGCTCTGCTAGCAGCCCGGCTCCATTACCCCCCCCCCCCTCCTCCCCTCAAGGCTGTACATGGGTGGCATGCCTGTGTCTTACATCCACACGAAAGCGACATGTGCATGCAGATACTGCATTTGGTGAAAGCGGCTGGGGTCAAGGTGGCCGAACTGGGGGAGAAGGTGAAGGCCGCGCTGGAGGTGCACGAGACCGCCCGTGTGGCAGCAAGAGTGCGGCGCAGGCAGCCCCCACCAGCTGCAGCCTCCAGGAACGTTGCCCAACAGGGCATTGCCTCACTCGCAGGTTTGTTGCTCCAGTGAGGCGGTTGCTACGAAACTTTAATGTGCTAGACTTGACAATGGTAGCAGGTGCTGCAGGCATACCATCTTGACATCTCATTTTGCTGCGGTGCACAGAGATCTTGAGCCCGCAGTCTGATACATGCTTTCGAAGTTATGAGAATATGCAGCAACTTGGGTTGTTGCTGGGCGTGAGGCATCAATGCCACAGAACGCGCAGACTGCAAATCGGTGTATGCTTGCAAGGATACACCCTTGCTGACCCAGCACGGCTGCTGCTTTGTCTTGCCTGCAAGGAACCAGGCAATTTGGTCAATACACGTGCAGGTCAATGTTGCAGGCGTAGATCTGAGACAGCGGCTGGGCAGAGACTTGGAGGATCTGGAGCTGGCAGCTGCCAGAGAGTCCTCCAGCGAAGACGAGCCCATGGGAGTGACGGACGCAGGAGTGGAGGTGGACCCACAGTCCAGAGGCGGGAGCGATGCGGAGGAGGACGAGCAGAAACCCACCGGGATCGGGATCTTGGCACCCCCTCCCGACTCGGATGAAGGTGCCGTGCTTCGCAGTCTGAGTGCATGTCATGCAATGCATTGAGGCTGGGGCAAGGGGACTGAACCTGACACTCTGGCTTGTGCTGCAGAAATGGCAGATGTGAAGGTGGAGCCATCGGTGAAGGTCGAACCCTGGGAGGGAGCGAAATTAGGAGAGACTGTGGCTCAGCCAAAGAGCAGAAAAGCGGCAGGTGACCAACCCTTTTACACTCGCATAGAGCTCAGGACTCGATCTGCATTGGACCTGAGCCAAAACGTACGAGTGTTGTTTGGATGACAGGTGTCAGCTATCGGAGCGCTGCCGCTGCTATCGCTGGGCAGGATGGTGGCGCTGTACCAGACCTCAAAGCTGCTGTCAAGAAGAAGAAGAGGAAGAAGAGCGCTGGAACGTAGCAATGAGTGTCTTATCAACATTGTTTCACATTTGAAGAGACCTCGACTGAGTTCTGGAGATATGTTTTCGGCTTTCAAAGAACAAATTGCAGCATTATTGTATACACCGCTGGGTAGAATGAACCTGGAACAAAATGAGAGGTCCCCAGACATCATTGCCTGAAAGAACAGTCTGCTACCTTTGGTGAGAAGTCTCATTGAGGACAGCAACTTCAACAAGAAAACCCTCTTGGGTGGGAGGATGGATTGACCCTCCAAAACATCCTCCGACTTGACCCTGGAGCACCAAATTTGGTCGAAGCATTGGGGTGAATGGGAGGTAGGAAGTGGTTGTAGGAAGGAAACAATTATCTGAATATCTAATTACAGGGGGCTGGCAAGGCAAGCGACCTGTATCAACACACAGCCTAGTAGTGGGGTAGCTGTGGAGTTTACAGCCCAATCTCTACAAGAGCAACGGATTGTGAATATGAAGAGATGAATACATTGGTTTAAAGCAACGCCTGAATCTTGTGCTGCAAGGTGAGATTGGGGGTTGACCCCTTACAATGCATATTCCCATGGCGTTCTTCGTTTTTGCATCCATTTGTTAAGCGCTGCAGTCAGACAAGTGTCTGGCCCCCCTCCCTGACTGCTGACTCATTCAAAGGTGGAGTTCTGGCAGAGTATGGCACACAACCTGCGCCCCAAATTTACGGCGGTCAGGTTGTGCAGCATGGACCGCCAGAAGTCCACCTGCGACCAGGCCAGCGAGGGGCGTTGAGCCTCCTGGGGGGATGGGGTTGGAGGAGAGTTTGGCGAGATGGGAAAGTAGCAAATGGAAGTGGGCATGTAAAGCACTGTGGCTTCCTGCACAGTCACGTGATTCCTTATTGGATGCCCCAGCCTTGCTGATTTTGCTGCAGCACAGCACCTTTACCAGGCAAACACGCTGATGGGAAGAGAAGGCTTCCATCCCCTTGGTTACGCCAGCATCCAGTCTCTCACTGGCCGCATTGCCAATATTTAAAGTTGAGGATTTTCTACGCCAGGGTTCACTGCATCACTCGCGTCCAATGGAGGACAGCATGTTTGAGCAGCCATGACGTATTCTAATGCAGCCAGTCAAGTGCAGCCAGTGCTCTCTTCCAAAACTGCTCGAGAATCTGTAGCAACTCGGCTAATTGCTTGAACGGCAGTGTGTGGCGATATGCTTTACTTGAGGAAGCTCTCCTTATACAACCAGAGGCACAAAACTTGTTATTCACCTTTTGATAAAGAGGCCGCAGCCTCGTGCAGCGCGATTCTTGTGCCCCTTGAGCATGCCTATCCTGTACTTTCGTCTTCAAGGCTTTTAAGTTGGCAATCCCACATCCTTCTCCGTAATCGATCATCTGCAATTCTCCCATCAGCAATTAATAACAGGAACACCCTCTGCTTCTCCATCAGGTCGCTCAGGACATCAAGCTTCAATTGAGGGGCTACAGCTCAACTGACGCTGACCTCCAATATTCGTGAAAACCGCAACCTTGGACTACAGGGTGTCGACGTGACTCATCTCATCGCCCCATGTTGCGCTCGCTGGGTTCTTTGTCGTCGTCGGAGGAGGGGAGGACACTTAACTTAACGGTTTAATATCGCCGTCATGATGGGCCACACACTGCCCAGTCGAGTCTCCACAGCGCCCTGCTCTAGCGTGGGATCTTCCAAGTCAGGTGAGTGCTGGCTGGCACCTTGTCATTGCCAGAGAAAAAAGCTGAGGTGTGAATCTCGTCCTACACTTCGAGATCACCAAAGAGACAAAAAATTACTTCTTGTGCAGCCTTCCTTCGTGGAGCAAGAGTCTGCAGCGGACCATGCACAGCTCAATCCTGCAGATGTCATGCGTTCACCGTCGAGTAAGCTGCCCATATTCGTTTGCCATGTCTCCTGGCAGGAACTGTGGAAGCTTGAAGCTTGCAAAGTGGTACGTCTGCATACTGGATCAATTCTCAGGCTTGCAATGTCCAGGCTTGCACCAGGCGTGTAACTGTCGAATGTGTGGCAGCAATCCAATCAGAACACAGCTCTGCAGGCGCCAATCTAACCACAAATTCGTTCCCTACAGGTCGAGGTTCAGGGGTAGGAACACGGACATGTCCAAGGTGCCCCAATTCAAGAGGCACGAGAGGGACACCGGGTCCCCTGAGTACCAGATCAGCGTGCTGTCTGCCCGCATCTCGCAGCTGTCCGCCCACATGAACGGCAACCGCAAGGACTACTCCAGCCGGCGGGGGCTGGAGGCTCTGCTGGGGAGGCGGCGCCACTTCATGCAGTACCTCTACAGGACCGACAGGTGGGTGAACGCTGCTGTTGACAGTCTTTGGGGATTCCAAAATGAGGGGTAGAGGAGGCTGAGCCGTAGGCAAGAGAGGCAATCGTGCCTGCAAGCCATGCAGTCGCCGCCATTGACCAGACCACCGTCGACAGTGATATCTGAACGCTATACTTTGGGAGAGGAGGAGGAGACGCTGGGAAGGAAGTGCTCTTTCAGCTGGGGAAAACAGGAAGCAGAACTGGTGATCAAGGCCGAGGCTGAGAAAGTGGCCAGACTGTGAATTCAGAGATGAAAGATGGCGAGATTGCGTCGTTGAGCTCAGGTCACAGGGAACACTTTGCTGTTGTCAAGGAGTAGTGTCCATGAAGGGGCGCGGCATATGCAGGCCCAAATACGATAACGCCATCAGCGAGCTGAACATCCGGCCCCTCAGGATCCAGGCTGGCAAGGGTGTGGTGGTGAAGCAGACGGAGGATGGTCTGGTGATTGAATCCGGCACTGCTGCCGAGGCCGCCCAGGGCGCGGCAGAGGATGGACAACTGGCAGAATAGTGGTCCCCGCCTGCATCCCTGGCTGGGGCAAGCTGCGCAGACGGGAAAGGCATCAAACCTGTCTGCTCGGTTGGGTTGCAGTGTTTTACAAGCTTCCAAGACGGCTGCAACACGAGGGACCTATATTGCAGTGTGGGATGAGAGAGTGACTTCCGTGGACGTTAACACGGTGCACAAGTCATTTGTTGAAGGGAGAGGTTGAAATCCCCGCTGGCTTGGTTGAAGTCTGGTTTTGAGACTAGCAGAACAGATGGGAAGGAGGAGAAAAGTGATCCAGCAATGTTTACAAACCTCATCTGCATCTGGAAATTCTGCTACAGTCGACACTCTCGGCCTGAGGAAGCAACAATTTCTCTACCAAATTGTTCATCAGTGTACAGCGCCTCGCCTACACCCAAGGGCTGGCAGCAAAACACAGTGCCGGGCAGTCAAGAGCGCATCCCTCTCCATTTCAGTAGTCTTAAGTGATCCACTTTGAGCACGCCGGCCCAACAAGGGCTTCCAAGAATCATATGGTAGAACAGCAGCATGTGTACCTTCAACAGATCAAATCAATGAGGGCAATCCCATATCTAAGAAGTAGCAATACCAGACAACTCTCAAGATCTACAAGTGGGAAAGCATACCCTCGTCGCCAGCTCAAGGGCAACAGCATCTCAGGTATCACATCACGATCAGCAGCCCTGGTCAATAGTGAAGGATGGGCACTTCTTACCACTCCCTTCAGTAAATTCAATCGTCTGGCAAGTTCCCAGAAAACATTTCTGGAAAAGGGCGCTGAAAATGCGTCCATAACAATGATCCTTCCAGTGAGAAGTCTTGGCCACCAAGCCAGGCGACCTTCTATCGCCCCTCATATTCATGAATGACCGTCAAGGTATTCCGATTTTGAAATCTGCGCTGCAACCACTGGGCTGAGCGGGCATTATAGGACTAAATGCTGTTGGAGAGAGTAACACGCCCTCAATGCCTTGGCCAAATGAGCCTTCAACTGCAAACTTCTAATATCATCCTCAGCCTGTTCCCAGGCCACCCTTAATTCAATGAGCAAATCAAGTGGTAATTGTGTGCCCGAACCAGAGGAAAACCCAATCTACTCGGAAAGAATTCACAAGAAAATCCGCCAAGCAGAGGCGAGCGGCGGCACTCCATTACAACAGAACTCCAACGGGCCACGACAAGCCCTTACTACAAAGGCCTCCAGTAGGCAACAGGAATCCAAGAATTCAGTTCGACTGTTGCATGGCTACAAAAAGTAGCCAGCAAAGTCATCCGACGAGTCCACCCCAGAAAGTCAAAAAAGGAAGGGTGCCACAGGGCTATGGCTGGTGCATTTCACGCGTGAAGCCTTCGTAGCCCATCTTTTCAGGGAGCTCATACTGCCCCAAAGGGAAGCGTCCGTGCAGCCGTGGGGAGGCGCCCATGCCATCCGTCAGACTTCCTGCGCCTTCGGTGCCCCGCGACCGCATGAAGGAGGGCATGTGGAAGGGGATTGGGCTGGATGTATTGGCAGTCTCCTGCCTGGTTAGCTGCATGCACTGCGGACGAGCGGGACCGGCCATGTCGCCTGGAAGCTGCATGCCAGGAGCCTGGAAGGTGCTTGTCAGCCCTTGGGGGAGGTGGTAGAGGTCCCTGAAATCCTGCTCATTGGTCATGCCATCCACCTGCAAAGTGTGAACGAACTGGTAATGCCTCACATATTGTGACGGAATCTCAACTCACAGGCTGACAATTGCGAAGATGTGCAGTCTGTTCCAGGTAAGGAACAACCAAGCAGCTTGCTACTCGGTTTTGAACGGACACGCTAGAGACGCTGCCCTGCAGTGTGGGTAGCAAGGCCAATGGCGAAACATGTGTGACACAAGTGATTTGGTGCTCCAAGAGGGCGGTGCAGTGCTCACCTCTGAGAAAAGGTCTGGGTCCAGGAGCACCTCGTTCAGTGTGCGGCTGCCCTCCAGCGGTAACACAGGACCGGCATCATGCAGCTGCACTGTCGGGGAGGGGACGGGGAAAGACCCAGAGTGGCTCATCGCGCTGGACTGACCCGCGAAGCCTGCAGGGACTGATTCGTGATACGACACATACTTGTACCAGCGCATCGCATGGGAATGAGATATCTGCCCTGTAAGGGCATCTCAATTGCTGCCCAATACTTGCACAGCGTTTATTTTGGACATGTGCCACTGCATCCTCGTATGCCACGGACAAAGGAGGGGCGGTCTTGGAAACTCACTGCCCCACATTTGAGTTGGAAGCCTCACCTGGGTCCCAGGAGTGTTCCAGTGCAGGGCCTGCAGCCCAGCCCATGCCCTGTTGGGGGAAGGTGTGCCGACGAGCGAACACCATCTCTGGGGAGGTGATGGACGAGGGTGACGCCTCCAGAGCACTCATGTGGCCCCCTCCAGAAGCCGTCGCGTTCTGCAGGGCAGTCATTCCCACTTAGTTTGATGGATAGTGCGTCCTTATGTCCCCCTTACGCAAAAGGGAGGCACAACTCACAGCACATGAGAGGATGGCGGTGAAAGCATCCCACATGGAATCGTCGGATGTGGCCCCCCGCCTGTCCATCGACACATCAAGACTGTTCCTTGTCGGCCGCACCTTGATCCGTTCCCTGGCAACCAGGAACCTCTTGCACGCGTCGGTCATGGTGTCCAGGAGCGCCTCCTGCGAGCCGTAGCGCTGCTCCTGGAGTCGCCCCTGTGGTCCCTCATGCTGCATCCTCTTCTCTGCCTGCACCATAACAGGAGCATCAGATCGTGACTCGAACCCTGATAGGCACTGACCCCGACTGCGACACCTCATGTGGGCTGTTGGGGCTGGAAACTCCGTTTCTATCCATTTTAATCAGAAAGACAGAAAACATTACATGATCGTCTGTGTGTGTG
>QAXI01000444.1:526875-552827 GCA_004335615.1 Chloroidium sp. JM | reverse complement strand
GCAAAGGAGGGGGGGGGGGGGTCCGGTGTGCTAGGAGATACCTGGACCTCCACGTCCGAGCACACCACATCCAGCTGCTTGCCAGCCTCCGTCTTGAAGAAGTCCAGGAAGTTGGACACCGTCGACAGCAGGATGCTGCCACTCACCCTGATCGTCTTTGCCAGCTCCCGCTGCTCCACCTGTGAATTGTTTTCCATGTGAATTGGCTGTTGGCAATCTGCGACGCATCGCCCCAACAAAGCATTTCTGGCCCTTCGTTTGCCTCATTCCCTATGAAAAGCTCTCCAGTGGATTTAGCACTTATCAGACTGATTGCAGACCAGAAGGGCGTTTCTATCGCTTCCCTGCCCTTCTGTACCATGTGCTTACCACAGGATTGCCTTTGATCCATGGCACAACCCCTACCTCCTGAGATTAATCCTGCTTCTCTGTCGAGGTGGAAGGCAATCCGTTGTCACCATTTGCCACAGCTTCTTTTCTTCACAGTCAACGCATCCCCACCTTGACTTTCACACACCATAAACTTACAAATCAACAGGCGTCTGTGCCCCTGCCTTGCCTCCCCACAGAGGCCTATGGAAGCCCGGGCTCACCTCCAGCTTGGTCTCCAGCAGCATCTCCGCCGAGGCCAGGCAGCCGTTGAGGGGCGTCCTGACCTCGTGGCACATCAGGCTCATGAACTCGCTCTTGGCCTCGTTGGCCGCCTTCTCCTTGGCCATCGTCAGGGCACGCGCGGCCGCCTGGGGGAACACGCGGGCGTGATTGTAAACAAAGGGAAGAAAGCAGGGGCGTGGCAGGGACAGACCTTTCAATTTGGCGTTCAATCCGATCAGCACGATCGGTGTAGCAGCGAGAGGACACCAAATAGCCCACAGTATATCCCATCTGCGCAGCTGCATGGCCCTGTGCCTCCCACCAGCTGTGAGGATCAACAATGGCGTGGATGTCTGTGAGACTGTGTTGCCCCAGGTTCCCAGGTCGTTATGCACTGAATCGATCTCGACACGCTCCATAAAGGTCCTCTCTGATCTTTTACTGTGCCTTGCTTCAGCTGGAAATGCGAGTCGGCTCCAATGACACGATCAGCAGCGGTGAGCAGCAATGGTGGGCCAAGAGAAAATACCCCAGCCATGCAACCTCAGCGGCTCTTACGCAGGATGGCTTCAGACCGGATGTGTTGAACACAGGAAGCTTCATCGTACACAAATTCATTCGTCCTGTCCTCTCTGAGAAGCAGCTCGTCTGTGACTGATCTCAGATCTCCTGTGCGGGGGTCTGGAAAACTGCACGACCAGCCCTTGGTGATGCAGCAGGACCATGGAAAGGGGAAAGACAGGGCGTACCTGGGCCTGGGCGTCCGCCAGCTGCCTCTGGGCCGCCGTTCGCGCTTTGGCCTCCTCAATCTCCTTCTCTGCGGACGCCCTCGCCAGCTGCTGGTTGGCAAACATCTGCCTGCGGGCAGGAGGGGGGTGTTGTCGGGATCGACCTCATGCATGCTCCCAACATTTGAGCCCCCACTCTGTGCCCAAGCCATCTGGTGGCATGGGGCAGAACATCCAGCGATGCCGAAGTGCTTTGTATACGTCAGTCCACCGCAGGAAACGCTCCTTGCATCATGAAACCACGGCTGACGCCACTGTATGCCGGCCTTGTCCTCAGCCTCCTAGCTCCCCCAGAATGAAAATGACACATATGCTGCAAAGGCCACAAATTCACTACTCCCAAGCACACATTTCCCAAGCACACGGTTCCCATGAACAATGCTACACGCTTCAACTGAGTCCCTCTTCAGGCCTCACAACCCAGTCAGCGTGGGCACCAAAGCCCACCCGCGCCATCTGCTACACGGCAACCATCACCCCTTCACACGCCACGGCCCTCCGCCAAGCCCCAAACAACACAGAGAGGCCCGCACCTCCGGTAGCTGTCGGCGAGGAAGGACATGAGCCCCCCCACGGACCATGCAACTAGCATGTGCATGACCGCCTCCGCGGGTATCTGGCTGCGCCTGGCCCCCAGGTGGGCCACTAACAAGGGTGGAGACAGCACGGCAGTGCCCCACAGCCAGCGGATCTTCAGGAAGGAGGAGGTGCAGATGAGGAACATGGTGGCGAAGACGTAGTCGTGCGCCGTCGTGGGGGTCAGGCTGACCAGCAGGGTGCAGATGGCCAGCGTCATGGCCACCCCCAGCAGGATCTCCTCCTACGGCGGTGTGTTCAGCATGGAGACAGGGTTTGAGTGTCTCCAAACACCTTCCTCTTAAGTTTGAAACCAGGTTGAGGGTTGGAATATTGCGGATCAGCAGAATTCGATGAGAGCCCCAGCTGCAAGGCAAAGAAGCCACCCCCCTTGCCTTGGCAACAATACCTCAGAAAACTGCTGCGCTGCATTGAGTAACGCGTCAGACCAAAACGAAAACACATTCAGCACATCACTGCCCATCCCAGTCTCCCTGCCATGCATTGTAAACCTGCAGCTTGACAGAACCCTGCACACCATCAGCGGGTGCTGACTGCCCAGCATACCACAGCCCAGCCTCCCCCCCACCACCCCAAACCAGGAGCGCAAAGGAGGGAAGAGACGCATGACAACCTGGCACGCTGCCGTGGAACCCAGCCTCCTGGAGCGCCGATTCACCCATCCCACAATGCCGTGCAGGGCCGCCATGTTCATCATCTGGGGCAGGATTGTGGCCAGGCGGCTCTGGAAGTCCTGCCGCCCGTGGCTGGCCCCGTACACGGCCAGGCGGAACAGGTAGATGGCGATGTCGAAGAAGAAGACGCACATCAGCACGGGCCGGCGCTGCATGGCCACGTCCGCCATGTACTCCGCCTCCATCCCTGCCAATTTGAAGCGTCGTTTGGGGACGTTTCAGAAGGAGTGGGAGGCAATGGCTGGGGAATTTCGAGGGGTGACTGAGGATTCACCAACTTATCCCTTCTACCTGGGCAGTGTGAATTTGAAGCACTGGTTGTGGATGGAATGCAAGGTGATTGGGGAGGAGGAATGGTGCAGCCTGTTGTCAATCATCCACCCAGCCATCACTCTCGTGCATTCTGCCATTGTGCCTGGTCAATCAGGTCCTCGTATCCATGGAGTATCTCTCGCTCACAAGTGCCCAAGATATTTCCACCTTCACATGTTACGTGCATAAGAGACAAATCAAACTGACCACGCAGCAGGATGTGGTCGTCTGCAAGACACCTCAGCTTTAGGTTGAAGCCAATAGGATTTTAGGAAAGGCAGGAGCATTTGCTGGATCTAGTGCCAGCCCTACCTGGACTCTGGAAACAAAGGGTCAGCCAATGCATCTGAAGCAATTCCTCGTGCCCTGGCTTTCCCGGTACTCCGTTCAGCAGTTCCTGTGCCGTTGGTCCTGCATTCCTGCTGAGTCAGTACTTGGCACGTTTCCCCTTAGAGGTGAGGTCACTCGTGGACGCTGAAGCTAAACAAAGATGCGGGCTGGGGCAGCTGTGGGATTCCCTGGCCTACTTGCTTGTGAAATAGTGGACAGAGGATTGTCAGAAAGACAGCACCCCACATACACACTGCCTAGCAAAAAGGGACCTCCTGCTTTGTTTTTGAAGCGTATCTGAAGCCTCGTGCTTGCTTGCCACGCTACCCCAAGTTTCATGCATCCTCGTTTTATTGAATTGAATTTGCTTGCTACGAGAGTGATGCTGCCGCAATGAGAAACGTCCTGTATTCTGGATCAGCAGCGAGACATGTTTCAATAGGCGGGGCAACGCGGTCGGTGTTCTTACCCATGCCGGGAGCTTCTTTCTTTTTGATGGTTTCAGCGACATGCTGCGCATCAATTTTATGTATGCCAGTGGACATGCAACTGTATCCTTAATGCTTCTGGCCTGAATTTCCACAGTGAAGTGCTTTCATGTCTAAGCCCGTGCAAATTTTCTGCAAGGATTGAAAATTCCGAGGATGTACTAGCCTTCAAAGGCGCCGTTTCTCTTCACTAACATACCGTGGACGGCGCCTCAAAAATCCGAAGTTCTTGGGTTCATTTATGTAATGGACCTTAGTCATGACCTTTAAAAGTCATGGAGAGGGAAGAGTGGAGGGAAGAGTGGAGAGGAAGGGGAAAGAGTAAAAAGGTAAGAAGATTGCTCCTTCTATATGAGTATCTAGACATGGGGGTCTGGAAGAGTCTGATCAGCAAGCTGCAGTCTTGTCAATTCTTCAACACACGCAATAAGCACCTGACAGTGCAGGACCATTATGCAACTCATCCCTCAAATAAACATCGTCCATAATCATCATCCATGCCAAATGCAGCTCCTCATCCTCTGCAAAATATCACTATCTTCTACCATACCACCACACCATATTGTTGTACAGCTATGGGAATCTAGCAGACCCATACAATTCAGCACTAAAGATTGGACCTTATGGCTTCCTGATGTTGGGTTCCCACAGACAGCCATAATCCAGAACAGCTCAACAAATAGTAAAGACATCGTCAGGCAATGCAGGGACGGCAGCAAAGTCATCGCCCATCGTCACTTTGTCTCCGAACCTTGAGAAACTAGGCATGTTCAAGTACTGAATACAGGGCCTCTTGTGTTTGTCTGAAACATATGATCGGCGAAACTGAGAATCAGCCCTGTCTGGCAGGATTGCCAGTAAGAAATGAAGACCTCACAAAGCAGGGCCTATGTCAAACCTAAATCAAAACGTCTCAATCATATCTGTGGGCCATGAGTTTCTTATCTGCACACAGGGCCCGTATCCTGGTCTACGAAGACCAGGGTCCTGCCGGGTATCCCAAGGGCTGATAGTACATGTCCTGCCGTGAACATCACCGTGATAGCCTTGCATCTCCCTACTTTACACTATGGCAAGAAAATACCCTATCCCCTTCTATGCAGATATGTTTGTGCCAGAAGCACAGGGCTCCTCATAAGGACTGCATGAGAGGGGCTGAGTGGCGAGGGGGGCAGGGGTGAACGCCGACGAACCAGAGGGGCTCAGGTTGTTCCTGGGGTCCCCCAAGCTGACCAGCGACTCTGCAAGCTTCATGAGATCTGCCAATTCAGGCTTGCTCTCGCTTGCCCGCACTGCCCGTGGTCTGCGGATGCCTGCTTGCCTGGCAAGCTTCCTAGCGCTCTCCCTCTCTTGCACCCCTTCAAAATCATCCTTGAGACATCCAGCACCAGAATCTGCACAATCGAAGCAGAGGGTGTAATTTCAGTATGGAGCCAAGAACAGATGGGGATTTTCTGGGACGCTATCAGAGAATGGCCACCAAATTCCAGCCAAGTCGCAAATAGAGCAGAGCACTTGTATGGAGTATCACCTGCCGGCGCAGAGACGCTTTGTATGTCTGCCTCAGAGGGGTTGCTGTGCTGCTCTCCTGACGGCACACTCCCTTCTGATTTTGCCTCGTTGGCCTGCAGAGCACTTGTGATGTGATGAATTTCAATTCAGCCACCAGGAACAGATTCAGTGTTTGCTTTGGCCCCACCCAGGTGCAGTATGAAACTGCATTTACGCCAGCCAATAGCTTGAAAGCCACTCATTCAACATATCCATTTACGAGTGCCCAGCACTGCAGCACTTTGAGGCCACAGACTCTGTAACATCCTTGCAATTGCTAGGTGTGTGGCAGTTGCCGACGTACCTGTTGCTCGATCCTGGAGAACTTGGAAGTGCGCTTGGTGACGCCGGCAGAGACGCGTTGGGCATACTTCTGGGCGTGCGAGGCTATCTGGGTGGAGGTCCTTGTGGGGACATAGTATCGCGATATGCCTCGCCAGTTCCCCTTGCCAAGCTTCTTCAGGCCCTTGAGGAACGCTGCAGTTTGGCACAAACGTTGGGGAAATTAATCTCAAGGAGGGGGATAATACTGCAATTTACTTCGCCAATTCCCCTTGCCAAGTTTCTTCAGGCCCTTGAGGAACGCTGCAGTTTTGCACAGACGGCAGAGGAACCAATCACAATCCCGGAACCTTTGTCAGCAAATATATGCATAGATTGGGGCGTACCTAGGTGTTCTTCCTCGCTCCAGCACTGGCCTGCAGCAGGGGTGCAGTATTTGGCTGGGCTACAGTGCAGATGTTCTTGAACAATTGAAGTTGGGTTTAAAATTCGGTCATTCTATCACAGCAGTGCAATTGCACATCTGTAGAGTCACGAACCTTTGTTATGCCTGGTCTTCTCAACCTGTCCGGAGAAGGCAGATTTCGCTGCAGGCTCATCATTCAACAATTCTGCCAAGCTGCGCCGTGGTGGAAGCACAAAGCCCTCTATGGTGCCTGATGTCCTCTGTGCCATCAAGCGAGCAAGAAACAACAAATGTCTGGTGTCGGAGAATTTTTATGGCGCTTTCCCAGAGTCAAGCCACCTCGTGCGCAAGCAAGGACTGCTGGAGCCTGTCATCTCCGACACTTTGCAACAAGAATAAATCAAAATTCCTGTGGAGGCAAGAACTTTGCGTCAATAGAAGTTTGCTTCCGACTTGCTGGCGTGGCTCTTTGAGGGGGGGTTATAATTCTCCGGCTTCCCTTTCTTCGGAAGGTTGGCGTTTCGGAGTGCGTTCTCTTCCATTTGTACACTGCTGTCACTGCTGTCCATTGACACTACACCGTGACTGGGGTTGCCTGCTACATATACCGCAGCGGAAAAAAACTCTACGGGGGAACAAATATAAGCATGCAAGGTGTCCCAGAAGTTACAAAATACTGGAGTACTCCCGGACCTCTGAAGTCCCTAGTTATTGCCAAGCACACAAGTCCTGATTACAAGAGAATATGTTTCAAAGCTAGATCACTGGACCACAGGACAGAGAATCAGACGCTTGAAGCGACGGCAGAGAGCCTGGAAGCCTGGCAGATCACTGAACTCAAGCAAGCCGCTGGTGCTGGAAAGAAGAAAGTAGAGGTAGGGACGCACACTCCTTACATATGCCTTTGTCAGCTTTTGAAAGGGCGAGACTGAGGGTGATTGCGGTAGGTTGGAATAGGGAGGGGGGGATGCGTTCTACGCAAGAAACGCTCACACACCATGCTTTTGACTTCCAGGTTCAGCAGCTCTGTAGACAGACTGGGTTGGGAAGAAAGGACGTGCTGCACTGGCTGAAACATGCCAATGAGCTTCCTGACCGACATCCTTCTAGCAGGCAAGGCTTGGCCAGCTTTGAAATGCATGATCTGTGTGAGTGATCTCGCAGAGGTATTGCCACAATCCAATCCAAGTTTCTGGCCTGTCTTATAGAAATGTGCTTTGGCACAACAAGAGCCCAGGATCCACAAAACAAGTTCAAGCAAGCGCACAGTGCTAGGTCATGAAGCATGTCAGAGGGCATGCAAGTCTGTGTGCTGATTTGGTGACTGTCAATGCAGTGAGAGATTCCCACAGAGCACTAGTAGGCAAAAAGAAGAAAATGGGCAGGGAGAAAGAGGAATCCGTGGCAGAGAAGGGCGGACAAATTCTGCAGGTGTGCCATCTTAGATAACAACCAGCGCATGCAATCACAAATGAGTGTGTCAAACACCAATGCAGCCATGGAGAGCAATTGTTACCTCATTGCAGAGAGATACAGGCTCGTCTTTGAGCAACTCGGTGTCAATAAGAGCAAGAGAAGAGGCATCAGACAGTCAGCCATGTCAAACAGGTTTCGAGTCTGTGCTGCATTGGTGCAGGTGGCGAAGTCACCAAGCCGGGAAAGAAGCTGAGCAAAAGCTTAGTTGCTACCCTGGAAATGGTGCATGCTCAGAATCCCAACCCAAGAGAGGAAATTGTTTTGTCGATAGTGGATCTACACAACATCCCTAGGAGAGTCGTCCTGGAATGGTTCAAGGAGAGAAGGGAGCAAAGGCAACGCCGGGAAAGCTATCAACAACCTAGTTAGCATGTCGTTGGGAAGCAATCCTGCTTTTTTAAGCTGGTCAGTAGAACTCTTCCCATCGCCAAATTTAACGAATGCCCAGGGTTAGTCAGAACAATTGCAGTGGTCCTGGTGGTGACAATAATAAAAATACACCGTTTGGCTGACTCCATCCCATTGGGGGTGGAGATAGCTTCCCATGTAACATAGTTCAGCATGAAATGGGATGTGATGAAAAACGCGCGTGCTGCCAGAGGGTGCAACATGATTTGGCGTCAATTACATGGTTACGCTGAAGCTGATGATGGCGGCAATGACGCATTCCTCGCAGATCCTCACAAGGCGTCCTACCTCAAAAACTCACATAGTATTCTGGCCAGCAATATGAATACCATCAGGCCACACAGATCATTTCAATGGGCAGCTCGTCCACAATATCCAAACACCAAACAGACAGGCCAACTCGAGAACAGGCACAACTCCCCTGAAGCTGCTGTACAGGTTGCGTTGAAGGTTCGGCGTGCAGGTTCCAGATCCAGGACAGCAAGCCTTGCTCTCGAGTGGCACGCTTATACATCGGCCCACAAAGGCCAATAAAGAAAATCCTAGTGCTGAAGGGGTACAATGTTACACTACACAAAAAGTCTTCTCAGGTGAATTCAGGCCAGCAGAGGAGACCTTCCAAAAACCCCTACCCTCCTTCGATACATGACTATGTGCAATGCTGTCAGAGCGTTACCAATGTTGGACCAGCGGTCGGCATGTACATCTCTGGGGTGGGAGAGGAAATTGCTCAGCTCCTCTCTCCACCACACCATCTCCTTCCATGGCCAATTGTATTCAACTTCTGCTCAGGCGTCCTGTAGCTTTTGCTCCGGCACAGCATCGACCAAAACCACCAGCTGGTCGCGCAGGAACGCCGCCTCCTGTAATCGCATGCCAAAATGATCAGTCCCCCTTTACACAATCTGTACTTGCAGCCAGGGGAAGGCATGGGCTTATTGTCTTGGATTCATCACAGGCGCAGGGGATGCCCAAATTGCCTGGCAGTGGTAATTTCAGATCTGGAGTCAGCAGCGCTTTGATCAGAGCTGGGAAGAATGGAGGGGGAAAAACGCACCTCCCAGCGCTTGTCGCCCAAGGCGCTCTCCAAGGCCACCACCAGGCTGAGGGTGCGGTTGCAGGACAGGATCTTCTCAATGTCGTTGCGGATCCTGTCAAGCACGGAAAGTCTCACTTCAGACCGCCATGTTGGTGTGGCAAAACCTTGCCCAGTCCCACCGTTGTACATGGAATGATCCACTCCCCTAGTGGACCTAAATGCGATTCTTCAGATGATTGTCAGCAGTGCATGGTGAACTGCAAGATACGAAGCATGCATCTGCATGTGGCAGCAAAATTTGGCCAACCCTGAGCGGAGACCACTTATTGGGAGGAAATGGAAAAGGGGGGGGGGGCTCACTTGGCGGCATCCTCAAAGCGGTTCTCCTGTACTGCGACCTGCATGTTGATCTTGTGCACGATGGTGGGGTCATGGTAGCGGTTCAGCACCGCGCGGCAGCTGACCTCGATCTCGGCCGGCGCTTCCACACGGTGGTCGAACGTGCTGACTTCCTGCCCCATCCTCTCGGCAACCTCCTTCTTGACGTACACAGGCGCCCCAAACCTGGGAAGCAGCTGATACTTGGTTCCCTAGCAATGCTCCATCCTGGCACCACCCAAAGGCGATGACCGCTGACAGCGGGAGGGGGAAGGGCCAAGCAGGGTGTTGCATGGGCGGATCAGAGAGTTACAGCCAGTCAGGTGGAGAGAACGATGACTGCAGGTGCAGAGAAAATGGAATGCAGATATGCAAGGCACACAGCTGACAGGAGTGATGCAAAGGGTGCACTTTGAGCGACTCATGAGCCCCACCTGACAGCCAGATTGATGGCATCAGAGGGTCGGGAATCAATGACGATTTCGTCGGTGTGGCCTGCCCGCGCATAGTGCACCGACGCGTAGTAGGTCTGCTCCACAAGGGCGGTGATGCACACCTTCGTGACCTGCACAAGGCGGCGGGATTCACAGACAGGTCTCTGCATACTGAATTGGCGCTGGGTGAGCATCTTCTGCGTACTGATGTAGCTCAAAGGATGCGGCTGTCAAGAATTCCTGAGAAGCTGGCTGAATGGTCAGCGCAAGGCTGAAGAGGAAATTCAATTCAATTCTATCAATTCAATCAATTGAGCAGGATTTGTCATTTTCTGCAAATGCATACGGGCCATGAAGATCTGTCAGGTGAGTGCAACATGCTCTGCAGATGCACACTCAGTGATGCCAGTCGAGTACGAACAGAAAGTTTACCCGTGCTCCCAGGGCCGTCAGCGAATTCTTCATGAGGTCATAAGTCAGGGGCCGGGGCTGCATTCATACATAATATCAAAATCTCGTCACTGTACACTGGTCGCAATCGTGTCTTCAAACCAGGCAAACGTGCACAACTGTCCCTTAAGGGTAGGGTGTGGTAGCTTGAGACAAGCTTGCAGAAGCTTCTGCATACGTAGATTACCCAAATCCAAGATTTCGAAACCTTTACCAAGTATAATGTTTGCACAAGCCGAGAACTGCCTTTCAGAATGCCTGCCACAAGGATGACCCCAGCCCACTGACCCAGGTAGGTTGATACTTGGGCTGACCTGTTGGCGCATGACAGGTGCAGGCAATTCTGACTTCAGGGAGCTGCCTTCCGGGTCACCTGCACAGTCGAAGAATAAGCGCGACAATAGTGGCGATTGTTTAACTGTCTCATGAGGAGAAAGGAACAAGATGCAAGGCTCGTCCACCATACCACAATAGGAGATGTGCAATCTTAGGGCTGATGGCATTGAATGCCAAAACCTTGTAGTCAGTCCAGGCAGACATGAGAAGGATTCTCCTATTCTTTGTGCATAGGAGGAGATCAAGCATTGATTGTACAGCATGAATTGTACACATGTCTGCAAGGCCAACAGCCCATTCGTGAAGGAGAAATGGTGCCTGCACAGGAGAGCTCACCTACATACACTGCCAGCACCTTGTTGAGGTCCTGCATCTTCAACAGGACGACCCAGGAGGGGGGACCCTGCGCCCTCTGCTTCCCGGTTAGCTGCTCCTGGCGGACTGCAGGGGATCACACCGCATTTTCCTTTGGAGGCCACTGGTATAGTAAAGAAGGTAGGGACACATCCGTGTTACAAGCAGGCCTTTGCTCTGGTGTCCGGTATCCTGAATACATATCTAGATACTGTACTGCTTGAGATTAAGCCAAGTCTCAGTAAGAGCTTTATGCAGGGCATGGAAACAAGGTACAGTCAGAGGGAATGAAGTTTGCTCACCAGTTGTGACCTCAGCCAAGCGGTACCTGGCACAGCACGAGGGATGTCACTTATGACGTGAAGAGAATTGTGCCAACGGTCGTCTGATAGGACAGGTACAAGCTGTGGCAATGCTCCGCTTGACTTTTCGGCAAGTCATGCTCGATCAAACTTTATGTCCCCGCCATTGTCACTATTGAGGATGTCACCTTCCCTGGCAAATTCAGCGCACAACGCCGCTTTTTAAACAGCAGGAGGTCATAGGAGATATTGCTCTTGAGAGCGTCGGCATCGTGAGTAGAGAACGAGCGCACTGCGACAGGTCAAAATCGTTGCTCGCTGCTGGCATATCATTGTTGCTGGCCTTCCATCTCCTGGCATCATGCTTGTGGGTGTACCAACGCTCCCCTGACTTCAGGCAGCGCTCAGGCTGGCCAATGAAGAGAGTCTTGGTAGGTCCAGAGACCCCCAACTTCACAGCTCTGGGAACAAGACTGTGCGCCTGCAAGGGGCCGGAGAGGAAGGCGAGGGACATGTTGCACCGGAGAGGGTGGCTCTCTTTGATCTTCACTTCAGATTCGTGTATTCAAACGAAATCTCGAAATTCAATGGGAATCTGAGTCAGCATTTCTCCTCCCGATCCTTGCAATTGGTCCAACGTTACTTCCCTTCATTGACCTTCTGATTGAAAGGCCTGAGCGCATACATCAATACCTGTAGATTCCTTACTAACAGTGCAGGAAGCATCATGGCCAAAGCTAGTCGTAATATGTGCTCGCATACCTCTCATCTATCTAGAACCCGAGGGCAGCAGTCTCGATGAGCATGTGCAAAGGCATTTTCTGCTGATATCGGAGACATGAAACTCCAGTTGGCGTCAGCTCTGGTGTTTGCATCGTTGCTGGGGGCCTCCTGCAAGCCTAACACCATCCTGCTGGGTAACGGAGAGCCCGTTCAGCACTCTGAATTCAGGGGAAGGTCCAGATGGACGCTGATTCCGTACCTGTGGTTTGACAAGAGCGTGAACATCACATGCCCTTTCACCAAGGTGCAGCTTCGCCAAGCATGTAGTAAACAGTTTCAATGATTTTTACATCGTTGCTGCATGCCAAGGGGGACATTGGGATCTAGCTCGACAATTTTATGTTCTTCCCTTTTCAAAACTCCACTGCTACTGCTCTTGATCATCCGTCCAAGCCTCTGAAATGTGCTTGCAAGACAATACTCTCAATCTGCAGCCCAACCACCTGTCGCAACATATCAGCAAGGCCATTGACCTCAGAACACCTGTCAAAATCAACCTGCTCCCTGCAAGCCAGCCGAATCTGCCTGCCTGTGCTCCAGGACTTCAAGGTGTACACGGCAGCCAGCCTGGAGCAGCTCTCGGGCAAGGTGCGGGCCAAGGAGAGCGTCTGGTGCGGGTGGCACAACTTCCTGGGGCAGCACAGCTGCGTGGCGCGCCTGTCCCCCTTCGGGCCCGTGCACGTCGCCGTGGTCCACAGCGGCTCCCCCAGTAAAGCCCCACATCTGTCCCTTCAGAAATGCAGCTGACTGATACCAGGGATGCATGCTGAGAGTTGACACGTATGGAGCAGCACTATGGACAGTGGATGTGTTGTCAACTGTCTGTATCGGGAGAGAAGCCTGGCATGTCGGCTATTTGCAGTTCGACGCTGTCGAAGAGAGACGTTTGAAGGCATAAAATGCCATTCGAGGGTCTGGGAGGTTTTGGCAGGGGTGGCGAAGCAGTTTCCCAAGTGTGAAGAGCCATGACTCAATGATCCTGCAGGCAGACTCCAAACCTGGAGTGTGCCGTCTCATTTGAAACGACTAACCACCTGGCAATGAGGTAGCCAGAAACACTGCAAGGAAAAGTTGTGTCCAGGCGGTGCAAAGAAACGGATTCCTTTATCGGTACTGTCGACGGGTCTCCAGGCCAAGAGTTTTCCCATGATCCTGAAGCAATGTTCTGACACTGGCCGAAACTGACCTCCAGGCCGGTCGTGCTTGGTGGCCCTGGACGAGCGGCTGTCGGTGGGCATGATCGTGCAGACGCTGGCGGGCGCCCTGCTGTTCCTGTTCGCCAGCCAGCTGAGCGCCTCCGTCTTCTTCCGCCTGGGCACAGGGTCCGCGGGGGTCATGCTGCTGTCCGTGCTCATCCTGCTGCTGCTCGTGTCCAGGTGCTTCTCCTCCTGCTGGATCTTGAATGGCTTGTGGTTCAGCAGACAAGGATTGGAATCTTTTAGCTTTGCCAGCGTTTTGACCCTCGGGCGTACGTTTCATCACTCTTGGCTAGCTTCAGTGCACCATGTCCATCCCTTTCTGTGACCCTTCTACTGCTCATCTAGGTGTTTCAACATTCCAACCTTCCTTGTACTCCCAATGTGGGGCGGTTTCTGCAACCCATGTTGCTGAACTCTTGGGCTCATTATTGCTGCAACCCTTTTGCATTAGAGGTGCAAAGAGATGCATGCTGAAAAGAGGAGAAACCTGTACATTAGGGAGGATAGAACTCTCACGCATGGCATGGCCGCAGATCGCTGCCCAGCAAGCGGTCTGGCATGGCCCTGTTTGCCGTGTTCGGGACAAGCTTCACGGGGATGGTGCGCTACGTGTTTGGACAGTGGATCCCCTCCTTCCAGCAGCTCATCTACAACAAGGTGCCTCTTCCACCTTGTCTGCTCTTGACATTGACCCCCTTCCCTGCCTCCAATGCAAATTTTCGTGCTGGGTCCGGCAATCACTTACTATCGTAATTGGGTGATAGCGTGCGCCACTTGGACAGGAATCATATACGGGGTGGAGGTTGGAAGGGGTAAGGGTGTAACAAGCGGGACCACACTGATGACGCCTGCAGAATACCCAAAACCGCCACTCAGATCATTCCCCCAAAGTCAGGTCTTTCCCCTGCAGGCCACCCTTGCATCCAAAGGAGGTTTCCAAGCTTGTGGGTCTGGCTGTCAGATCCTACTTGACAGAGATGACAGAGTGCACCAATCGGAGGGGGGGAAGGGGTTGGGGTTAAAACTACCGAGACGCTTCTGACGACGTCCGAGAATGCCGAATCCGCCAGTCCAGTGATGCCTTGAATTCAGCTCTTTCCCCTGCAGATCGCCCTCGCATACATGGCGATCTCCGCGCTGGTGGGCCTGGCGGTCACATACTATTTCGACCGCGACGACAACGTTCGCCTGCACAACATCCTCAAGTACGGCCTCAAGCTGGCGGGACTGCTGTGCATGGCGTTCGGCACCTCCATGCCCGAGGCGTCCGCCACGCTGTGCTGCCTGCTGCTGCTGACTCAGCTGGTGCAGCCGGTCCTCTTCCTCTGGTACCCGTCCTTTCTACCTTCTCACAGAAACCACTCTCCCCCCTTTCAGGAAAAATTCAATGCACAAAGAAATGAAGCCTCGATGGGAGGTTGACCTGGGGGTGGCTTGCTCGCTTCATGCTGGAGGACCAAAGAGTGAGCAAGGTGTGCATGTGTTTTTGTCTTCCACTTCCACCTGTATCTGGATTTCAAGTATTGGAGGGGAGGTGCTGCGGCATGGAAACCCCCCCCCCCCAAGGGGGGTGTCCCCCCCCCCCCTTGCAGCTCTTTGTTGCTGGCTTGAGTGGTGCAAAACCTGGCCAGGCTTTGAGTCAAGCTCCCCTCGAGTGTGGCAATGTGGTGCTTACCAATGCAGACTGACCAGCACAACTGGCAATTGTGCATGCATGAATCTGCCCTTCATGACTCAAAAACCCCTGCAGGAACAAGGGCGAGGTGAGCGAGCAGACGCTGAGTGAGCTGGTCAGCATGAGCCCCGCGGTCTTCAGGCGCAAGGGCCGCACCATCAACTCGCGGCCACGCCTCACCTCCAGGTGACAGCTCTTTCTCCCTCTTAATTTTGCAAGTCCTTTGGAATTGATGTTGTGTATTGCCATACAGCCCCTCTCTTTCTGATCTGCACTCCTGTTTCTGCTGGAATCTTGCTTTGGACATACCGCTCAATCTGGACAGCAGGGGCAGTGGCTGTGGCTTCCTTTGTCCGCTCTTATCAATGTGAATGCTTCTGACTGCCCTACTCCAGCCCCGTGCCACTTCACAAGTCTTATGCACAGGGAAAGTGGGGTAAATGGCCTGTGTGATTGGCCAAATACTGGACTGTTCTCAATTTGTATGCCGGCATGCCGAGAGGCAACCTCACTGCCAATTATAGATTGTGTGGTACCTTGTCATCCTGTAAAGCCACATTTTGTATCAATGGATGCAGGTTGAAACCCAGGGCCAAAGTCCTGACCCCTGAGCCGCCGTCAGGGTCGGAGGAGGAGGAGCCCTACACAGATGGCTTCTCGGACGTGAGCGAGGTGGACTCCATGGGCGTCACGGAGCAGGTGCCTCTTTGACAAGTACTCAACAAAAAAAACAAAAAAAACCTTGGCTTTCTAATGTCCATATGAAAGCAACACTCAAGGCAGTTGAAGGCGCAATATAATAGGGCAGCTGCGAGGAATGCAAGCAGCAATTACTGTCTTTCCCTCACTCCTTTTCATGTACATAAGCGAATCTCACCAGGATTGACTTGGGGAACAAGCCTTGAGATCGCCTCAAAAGACATTGAAAGGGAGGGGTGTGCACCGCAACATGCATACACTGGCCCAGCAATACAGAGTCTGCGGAGGTATGATCCAGGATGGCCCTGCAGGTTTTGCAGGAGGATAGTGAAGGAGAGGAGGTGGCCCAGCCCAATCGCGCCGGTGGTCTGTTTGCCCGCGCAGCCAATGCTCCCTTCCCAGGCAAGCAATATCGTTCACTTGCCGCTCGCGCAGTTTTACTGGTGCCAGCTGTGACCTTCTTTCAACCTCCTTCAGTGCCACTGGACACAGCCCTGTGCATGCAGCTGCAAAAGCGGAAAGCCTGTGGTTGATGGGGACAGAAACCACTGAGTTTTATAGCAGGATTTATTATAATGGGAAGGGGGTCCAAGCTTATAATTTCTTGGCAAAGCATGTCCTGGTGTTGCACATAAGGAATTTTTTTATACGGTCTGCCTCTTTGTTCCAGCAGAGGAAGATTGCCAATTCCTGATTGAATGTACCATGTGCAATGTTGTACGGCTACTGATATTCCGTCAATATAGGCTGGTTAGATTAGACCAATAGTCTAATTAAGTTTCAATGAATCTCTGTGGGGTGCAGAAGAGGGGGAGAATAGAGGGCACGGCCCAGTGCGCAAGAGGGGTAAGGGGGGACTCGCCAATGATGCTCCACTAGGCGAGGGCAAAGATGACAGCCCCTGGCTCAAAAAGAAGCTGGTCCTCAACATGGAGACAGGTGCAGAAACCTGTTCCAGCCTGTTGAGGCTCTGCTCCCCAGACACCTCTCTTCACATAGCTCTCTCTGATTTGCACAGTCAGGGTTCCCCCGAGGCAATTTGCGAGCATGCCTGCCTGCATAAAGGAACGAAGGAGTAGGTTACAGGAATGTGCTTGTGTGCCTACCACTGCCCCTTTGCAAGACACTATTCTACGAGGAGCTCATGACTTATTCGAGGAAGACAAAATCGGTGCTTGGTCTGAAGAGGCCAAGCTCTCTATGCACTTTCGACGCTCTGCCGAAAGCTGTCCTGCCGCTATCTTAATGGGAACCCTTCACCGCACCCAAATTCATATTTGAGGTTTGTCTGGACCAGGCTCTCTTGACTGGGTGGATGTAGTGAATGCATGAAGTGGAGGAAGTCAGTGCCTCACCAGTTGCTTGGATGTGGTGATTGCATGACATGGAGGAAGTCAGTGCTTCACCAGTTGCCTCGTTGCGCTGCAGGGCGCACGCTGAAGATGGAGGGGCCGACCTGGAACAGGCTGATAAGTGAGGGCTACCAGGTAGATCGGAAGCAGGGGACATTGACCCCGCCCCCCAAAGCACGGCGGGAGAGGAGCCCCTCAAGCCGTGTCAAAACCAGACGAACCCCAACCTGAATCGGCTGAGGGCAGGCTTTTCAGGGGCAGTGTGGAATCAGATCTGTGTCATAGAGCATGCAGTCTGCTTTTATTTGCATCGCGTGTTTGTCAGATAATCGTGCTCCATCCCGTAGTCGGAGTTGCAGAGCTGTGCTTCATGGTGGACATATTTCCTTGGCTTGATTGCTTTCAGGATTTTCGGAATAATTTGTACATTTGATTACAGTTGCAGGGAAACGGTTAGCCTGTTTTGTCTGCGCCATGACCAATTGGTCAGTGAATGGTCTTCTGGCGCGACTTGAGACCTGTATCACCAATGTAGAGCAGTTCCTTTCTTCCGCTCGTGTATTCACTCGCAATTGTGCAGCAAAGCTTGCAGATGAGACCTTACCTTCTCAGACCTAGCATGAGAGGCTCCTGCCAAAAGTATAGAGCAGTGCAAGCAAAGCAACTCAGCGTTGAGCCTGGAGCCTTTCTGAAATTTGAATTCAAAAGGAGGCTCGCCCCTCTCGATTCGTCAGCGAGACCAGGTCTATGGTCCTGACTGTCTTTGGTTCTAGTACTGCAAGATGGCGACACAAGCATCTATGAGGGCTCAAGCCACACTCCAGTCTGCCAAATGCTCTCCCTTTGCAGCGCAACGCGCTTTACGGCAACTATTGCCGGTTGCTGTGCCACATCGGCCTTGCCAACTTGGGGGCAACGGCCTTTCCATGCCATCAAACAGCACGCAACAGTGCAGGATCTTCACAAGAGGATCTAGGACCGTTGCAAGTGCAGGCAGTGGACTCACCATTGATCTGACAGGCATGCGCTCTCTCGATTCGCTTTGTGAATGCGATGACATGAGTATCATACAGTATCAAGACCTCGAGTACTTCGAGTGCTTCGCCAAGGTTCACATTACACACTGTCGCTCTGCAAAGCGAACCTATCTGGATTGCTAGTAGCACTTGCCTCTAAATACTGACTGTGTGATAACCATAAATATGGCTCTGTGCCAAAATGAATGACCGAAGCAATTTATTTCCATCAGAGATTTTTTTTTCAAATGTTCACTCTAGTTCTGGGCTGATTCAGCTTCCGCCACACTGAAATAGCCTCCCACTCACTCACCACATGTGTTCCACTGCAGGCAAGAAGGCATTTATTGCAGGAGTGGCAGATGACCAGGTACACTGGCATCACTGGTCCTTGATAGACCCCATGAGCTGTGCATAAGATCAACTTACATTGTATGACCTACACACTGCCCTATCACACCGTTTTCACATGCCGTGACACCACTCAGGCCTACCAGTGGTATGGAGCTTCATTCCCATCGGAGTTGCTGGACTACCAGCCTCAAAGATTGATTGCAACTGCAGGGCTTTGGCTGGGCAATTGCAAGGGCACTAGCAGAGGCAGGAGCAGAAATTTCCCTGGGAGTTTGGGTAAGCCCTCCAAGACTTTGGCAATATTTGGGAGCAATTTGCTTCTATCCAGCTCGCAAATAAGTCATGGTGCAGATCTAAGCAGACGAGGAGTGCTTATTCACACAAACATACTTGAAAGTGTGCTTGCCCCAAAGTTCTGTCCACAGAGATGATTGTTCACATTATCATTTGAATGGCATCAATTTTGGGGGAGTTAGGATCGTGGCCGTCACTTGCACTCATTCAGTGCCGATTTTGTTGCATAGTCGAGTAGCTTGCAGATCAGAGATTACCACTATTCCTTGTGTGAGCAGCCTGATGATACCAAGGCTCTTGCCCACATTCAAAATTGTGGAATGCTGTGGGGATTTTACCCAGCAAAACGATGCCAGCGCATTTTCAGTCTCCTGGTTGTCATGCAGCACAAGTGGACCTTACGTCAAAAAAATCAGATCCCAGATGCACTTGCAGGTGCCTGCCCTAAACATCTTTGAGAGCAGCCTGAGGCGGGGCAAGTTTGACGCCAACCGCAAGCTCTCCAACGGCTCCCTCATGGAGTTCGCTCACATCTTCCCCATGGATGCGGTTTTCGACAACCCGGAGGATGTACCAGAAGAGGTCAGCGGATCCAAATCACCTTGAATGAAAATGTTCACATGGCACTGTGCAACGTTTCCTCTCGGTGAAAACCAATTGCCCCAGCTGGTGGCTGAGGAGGGTCAGGAGGAATGGGTTGAGATTCATATAACAGGCACCTTGGAAGTAGCGAGCTGCTTTTCTGTGGTGCCTCCTGCATCTGCTGCACAGCTCATAATTCGGTAGGTGGATCTGTTTGGTTTTGGGAAAAAGAGAGGGGAGGGGTTCTAAAACTGCTGGAAACCAGTACGTAATGACAGTAGATCATCACAAGCTGTAAAGCACCAGAAGCAAAAGCGCCACCTCATCCCTGCACAGCAAGTAATCCTCACAGAGGCAGCATCATGGCAGCTGTGTCTCACGACAATAAGTCCCCTGAGGCCAAATCCAAAAGACCACTGTTCCCTACATTTCCCCTAAATGCTAATGCCGCTGCAGATCTCCACCAACAAGAGGTACGCGGCGGCCGCCGGCAAGGGCTTCACGGTCTCGGAGACTGCCAAGAACGTGAAGGATGCCGTGGGCAACATCGACGTGCTGGTGCACAGCCTGGCCAACGGGCCTGAGGTGGCCAAGCCGCTGCTGGAGACCTCCCGCAAGGCAAGCCTCCTGATCCATGGTGCCCTCTGGTGTCCTTGGGGCTTCCTGGGTGTCTGAAAGGGAAGGGGGGTGGGGGGAGAGGTTTGCCCCGCTGAAGTCTTCAATAAGTCTTTGCAGCATGTGCAATACTTTCGCAGACGGAAGAACAGTCCCACTGGAAATATGGTGTGATGGTGGCCCAGAATTGGCTGCAGAGCTAGGGCATCGATTCCGAAGACTGCGTTAAGCGATTGTCTGCCCCATGATGCTCCCCTTTCCTCTGAATTTGGGAGCAGATTGGAAGGCAAAGCTGCTCATGAGACACTGCAACTGTGCAAATTTGTGGCGAGAATTTGCAGGAGGATCCGTTTCAATTTCACCCTTAAGATTGGGGGTGATCATCTTGGATGAGCAGCGCAAGCACTGCTGCGATGCTACCTTGGAATCTTCTTAGTGCCAGGTAATGGAGCTTGACAGAGATCATCTCCTCATGATCTCAATCTATGCAGGGTTACCTTGCGGCCCTCAGTGCATCTTCATACTCGTACGTTTCCATGCTGCAAAATTTTGGGCCGCTCGTTAACCCTGGGGGTGCAGCCATCTCCCTCACCTACCTCGCCTCGGAGCGCATTATCCCAGGTTTGCACTCCCCTTCCTCCCTCCCCCCCCCTTTCCCACCCCTCTTGGCCCCATCAAGCACCCTCTTCTCACGGTCTTCCCTAGACTGCCGCAATTCTCCCCAGACTGCCAACGAAAGCTGGATCTGATGTCGGCAGTGCAGTCATATAAAGGGTGAGATACTTCCTAGGCACAGGTGTGCCTGTCTGGACATTGAGTTTTGGTTGAATACACTTAATTGCATTGCACAACTGCACTTACAGGGGCCCTGGTCTTGAGCAAGCAGTCATCACCTACTACCTTGCGCAAACGGCTGCCAGTACAACAGCTAATCTCATCCCATGTCAATCATGTGTGGAAATCTCAGCAAGTTGAGGATTACAGTGGCAAAGGCTGAATCAGTGTACCTGTTGGCCAGTAAACAAGCCATGAGCCAGAACAGCACTTGGCAAAATCACCTTGCATGGTATACTGCTCTCAGTCGGAAATGTTTTTCTTGTCAATCTTTTGCAGTAACACTGGCATGTGGATAGAATCAACAGCAAAATTGGTGTAAAAGATGTGGCTTCAACCCTACACAACAGCCTGGCTTGTTTGACCCTTGCCTTTTTTCCCGTTATACATTCTCGTCAGCCAGTCCCTCAGGACATGAGCCAGGTAGAGCCCCATGAAGAGGGATCTGCTAGCTCTAAACCTTCCTGGCACACTGCATCTGGCATCACACTCTTGACCCCCCCCCTCCCTCTCCGCCCACCTAGGGAAAGTGAATGCTTCAGGCATTGGCCCTGCCGTGGTCCTCAAAGCTGCTGCACCTCACAGTGACACTATTGTTGCAGGCTACGGCGGCGGCATGAGCAGCGCAAAGGCTGCCCTGGAGAGCGACACCAAGGTGCTGGCGTTTGAGGCCGGGCGCAAGTACGGTCTGCGGGTCAATACCATCTCCGCAGGGCCCCTGGGGTCCAGGGCGGCCAAGGCCATCGGCTTCATAGATGACATGATCAGGTGCATGCCCCCCATTTCTGTTTCAACCAGCCCTGAGACTGCCTCTGAGGCGGAGTTGCGGTGTCTGTTCCATACCCATGTATGTCATGCTGGAGAGGTGCAGTGTGCCTGATCAACATGACAAATCCAACTAGGTGGAGGCATGGAAGGGGGGGTAGGCTCTTCGCCATGCATTTTCAAGGGATCAGAAGCTGGTGCTTCTTTGGTTGGATTCTTTTTATGTCCAGCCACGAATGCCAATTAGCTGTCTTGGTTGGAACTTCCTCATCCCATGCTTGTCATCTCCAGAAGGGCTCAGACGGCAGAATCAGGATTATCCCTTACAACCCCTACACAAGCACGAGCCAAAAAGCCAACAGTCAGACCCCCCACTGCCTGCCCCAGGTACTCGCACGCCAATGCCCCCATCCAGAAGGAGCTCAAGGCCCAGGAGGTGGGCAACGTGGCCGCCTTCCTGCTGTCGCCCCTGGCCTCCGCCATCACCGGCAGCGTGGTGTACGTCGACAACGGGCTGAACGCCATGGGGCTGGCCCTGGACAGCACCTCCCTGGTGCACGAGGACGCGTGAGCGGGCCTGCGAGGGACCGGCCGGGGGATGAATGGGACGGGGAAATATATGGGGAATGGTCCTGATGTAGTCTTAATGGGAGGTGAAGGATTGGAAGAACTGGAGGATGAGCGGAGATGCTGGGAAGGCCCCTTCGCAGGCATGGGGGACATTGTGAATGAGGGCAGAGGCTTTGTGAGAGCCAATGGACATGGCTGGAGTAGTCGTGACAGGTGTAAGCCAGCCAGATGCCACTGAACGCTGATGTTTAACAAGAGACACATGAGACTCGTTTGATCACATTTTGGAGCTGTTTAGGCCAGAATTGCCGGATGCTGCATCTGACGTGACTGGACCGTTGGAAGTGAAAAGAATGAGACCCTCCATAGCTACTTGCCTTTCAGAAACTCTGTTTCGTGAACAATGAGGGAGACGGCTTTGCAAATGACTGCATGGTCAGCTATGATTGCATTGATCAGATCAGGATGCAATTAACTTGGCATCGTGTCAGTACAGATATATCATGCTTGCTCTCATTTGCTCTTGTTAGTCTGCCATCATTAGTGCTGTGATGAAAACATATTGAATAGGGCTGCAAATGACAACACATTTGGGGGGCCAGATTTGCTGCAGGAAGACAGGTGGCCACTATTCAAGCATCCCCAAATGCCATCCTGTACTTTTCGTCATTGTGTGCCAGCCAAGGCGAATAACATCACAACTTAATGGAGACTGATTGATTATCAATATGCAGCAAGCATTTGAACGACTCGGAAAGCGGAACATGCCAATCAGTGGACATGCCCAGGCATTTGGTCCCTCAATCTACACTCAGCAGTATCTCAATGTCCACACGGGAGATACACTCCCTGCTCTATCATACACCTAATCAGTCACACAACCCACTTCATTGCTTCCATCTCAGCAGGTCTCGGGCTGGCCTTCCACTCTGGGACTGCCTGACCTTGCTGATGGGAACCACAGCAAGGCAACCACATCTGTACTTGGAAACTTGAATATCATAAAAATTCCGACACGCTCGGCATGTCAACCCCCATCTCACCACAGCAGGTTCCCGTCGATAGCAGACGGCAAATCATTCGCCTCCATGTCCAGAACGATGCTAGGATTGTTGACCACGAAGCCCATGGGGTCAGACACAGGCAGCCTCTCCACAGAAGCCAGCAGTGCCTGCCCAGGTCTTTGCTCAATCCAGCAAAACGTGCAAGCCAACATGGACGGGCTTTGCAGTGGTGGTCCCTGGGATTGTTTAGATGCGACACATGACCTTTTGCATTCTGATGTGCATCTATTTGACCAGTCAACAACCCTCCTCTGCTTCATGAGTAATTCTGGTGGCAGAAGCTCTAAAATGCTGACATCACCAAAGATAAAAGGAATAGACAGAGATGATGCCTTGTTGAGCAATGTTTGCAGCTGCCTCTGCGGCGATGCAAGCCTCACTTGCAACAATTACAAGTCCTATGTGCAGTGCCGTGAACAATGTGGGCTGCATTCAACAGGGACGACCAATCTCTTCACAAGAGGCACCATGTCATTGCTTTTGGTGGCACACCTGAATGGCCTCTTTCGAAGACGCCAGCCTCACCAGCTTGGGCTCCCTGGCAACCAGGAAGTCGACGTCTGTCCGCTCCCCAAACACCGCCCTGCAGATTTCTCTGGTCTTGGTGACCATTTGCCTCTGCTATGAGACAATCAAGACCATCACCAATTCATCTAGAGTCACCTGCTAAGACCACATTGATTGTCTGAGGGTGCAATTCCAGGCAAGAAAAGTTGGAAGTGGACATGGGGATTGTGCCTGAGATTGCTGAGCCGGTCTGTGAGGTCCTGGGGGGAGTAGTCCAGCAGCAGGGAGGGGTAGGTGGCGGCCAATTTGGAGACGTCGATGCTGGGAAGGAGGCTGCGCAACACGGTCATCTGTTGGGCGAGTGCCTGCATCCGATAATGATTCAGAATGTCTGGAAAAGAGCATTTGTTCCAGAGGGACACGGCTGTCCACCTCTTGTGTAGCAACCTCCCAATCCATGCACAGACGACGTGAAAGGAGGACCTTCCGGAAGCTTGAGGCTGCTTGGCAGAGATATCCGACACGTGCGGATGAGTAGTGCATGTCGGGCTGAAATCCCAGAGATGGGGATCTGCCAGCGGAAAATTTGTTCCGGATTTCCCTCATGTGTTTGTCCTCTCTTAAGTGTCTCAGCAATGCTGCACGGATTAGGGGTGGAATGGGGGTGATTTGGGGCGCATACATTGGTGTCTCGCAGCAGAGCACACAGCAGATCAGCCTTCATCTTGTCCAGCTTGCTGCCCACTCCAGGGAGCAGCGCAACCAGCTCCTGAAGGCGATCCTCCGTCTCAGCCAAACCCTGCATCATCAGTCCTGTTCAGCATGATGAGGATTCCAGGGGCAGCTCTGGGTAGAATCGCTTGATTGGCTGGCATGTTGATAATGACATTGGCCATGATACACGGCAGTTGGGTAATGAAGAGTACAGGAAAAGCTGTTGAATGGTGCAGCAGCATGTTGCTCCTTGCCGCGGATCCATTGAGGCTACAACTCAGCAGCACGGGGAGTGAAGGCTACATTCAGGGTGGACATCATGGCGAACGTCGGAGGGGAAGGCACCATTTCGAGCTTGTCAGCGCATGCGAGCTTGAGCAGCTGGGTCTGGGCGGCCGCATCCCAATCCAGGTACCTCTCGTTCATTTGGAAACCTGGAAAACAGGTGGTCATAAAGCAGTGACATTGGCAGATGTATGTTGTTGATTTATCAAGGTGAGCATAATCCTGACTTGTTTCATGCTGGGAATTGGCAGAAAATAAATACGAATGTGGTCATTGCACAAACGGGCGGGCTTTTGGGGTACCAAAGGCCCACGGAGGCATCCTCTCAGGCTGAGGGCTTTTTGCAAAGGTGGCGAGGATTTGCATTGATGGGCAGGTCTTGCGCCGCTTCACCCCTGGGGGTGGGGTCTGTCTATTCCACACCCAGGCTTGCGAGGGGCTGAGTGAGGGGCTAGTGATTCTACCATTAGCCTGCAGCACATGTCGCGTTCCTCCATTGAAGCTTAACTGCATAATCTTGTTTGTCAAGATACCCAAATGCGCAAAGCACTAACCTTGTACACTTGTGATATTGGCATGCCTGAGTGTGGCGAAAATTGATTTATCCTCAAAGATAGATTATCAACAAATTGTCTGGTGGAATGTTGATGCAGCACGTCTATACATGTCCTATAGCTCCCTTTTCCTGAAATTCTCAGTGAAGCCTTTTAAAGTAGGGTTTGCCTTGCAACCCTACTGGAGCTCTAATGGGCCGCACCTTCGATCTCGTTCTTTCCAGGAAGAGACTGCGAGGGTGAGAGAGCTAAGATGGGAAAGGCCGGAAAGGGTACCGGATCCTTCGGTGAGCTTTCAGCACATTTCACGCCGTGCATCCTCGTTCAATAGTCATCTGTTGCCTCTGAGGGATGCCTGGTGATAAAGCTGCACAGATAAAGGATAAAGAGCGATCGTGATAGCAATATCACCATCTGTGGCTCGGTTGTTGTCCAAAGTGAGGATGCAGAGTGGAAGTAGTCAGGATGGGCAGTCTTTCTGGGCCAGATTCCGCTGAAAGTCTTTAATTAATGAATCCCTCGTAAATTTCTCACAAATTGCAGGTAAGAGGCACAACAAGACACACACCCTCTGCAGACGCTGCGGGAACAGGTCCTACCACATCCAGAAGAGCACCTGCTCTTCTTGCGGTTACCCCTCAGCCAGGATCCGAAAGTGTAAGCTTTCTCAAGCCAGAGCTGTTTGTGGGTCTTGGACGTGTGTGCTGTGGAGCACAATGCTTGTGAGAGAGTAAGGACGGAACACGAAAAGCTGGCGATGGCTGGCTGATAGGGAAGGGGGAAGAATAGCAAGTCCAGAAATGGGCTGTACGGAGATAAGTTCTCAGTAAGCGCAAGAAAGGCCACAGGCATCGCCAGTCTTCCTGGAGTTGGTGGGAAGGGGGAGGGAGG
>QAXI01000444.1:501346-526291 GCA_004335615.1 Chloroidium sp. JM | reverse complement strand
GGGCGGGCATAAATCTCCCAACGCGAGCTGATGGCACGGCAGATAGTGTTTGTTGGACGTCCATGGAAGCCAAGAGTGGTTCACAGTCCAAAATAGATAAAGCACGACAATTAACCTCTCCGAAATCTTCTCACTGAGGGAGAGGGAGTGATGCACATGGATTCGAGGGCATTGTGGGCGAGTTTCATGGCGCAACTCTAGAATGGAGGGTGCGGGCAGCTATCAAAGCAGCCTTAGGATGGAGGAATGCAGTCAACTTCCTGAGGAACACTCTTTCGCATATTCCATCTGGAGGATAGTATCATGATTGTTGCTGATTGTGGACGATATTCTCTGCAGACAACTGGAGTGTGAAGGCAATCAGGAGGAAGACGACAGGCACAGGGCGCATGAGGTACCTCAAAGACCTGCCCCGCCGCTTCAAGAACGGCTTCAGGGAAGGTGTGTGACCTGCCTCCTCCAATCATACATTACAGGGTAGGCAGTATCAAGTTTTGGAGGGGAGGGCTCTGCAATGGCCAGGAAGACTGAACATGACTGCTGTTGCAAATGCAAGGGCTGCTTGAAAGGGAGAGGGTGGGCTGTTTTCTAGACAAGTCGATGCTTGCAGAGCAAGAAGCAAGCACCGCCGCGGGTAACAAGGGTGTATATTGTGCACTATGTGAGTGTCGGGATTGGGGTTTGGAGGTTGTTAATTACGCTAAGTATTTGGACAGTTCGGTAGTCGTAGTGTTGACCAATATTGTGGATGTTGCAGGAGAGAAGGCCAAGCCCAGAGTGTACGCCAGCTCCCAGTAGGGATTAGAGGAGGAAATGAGAAGCATCGAGGAGGCATTTGCGAAAACGCTGCACTGTGTACTACGCTGTAAACCAGTCCCCAACTATGCGATCATCTCCTCTTTAAGCCCTAATCCATTGTAGACCACAGGGCCAGCGCCCATGACTTGGACAAAGTGTCAGCAGCAATGGACACAATCACTCGACTCTTCACGCATGCGCTATTCAATTGTCAGAAATTGATGGCGGCCAAAAGGACCTCTCAAATCAGGTGGGGCGGGGAGGGCTGGCAGGATCTCGCCATGGAGGCCTCACAGTTCTTCGCTAGAAATTCATAAGCCCTAAAGAGATAGAGCGATAGCGGTCTGATACATCGCACAGATCTCTTAATCCAATCAAGGGGAGGACTGGCTTCCTCGACGGGGATCCGGACTTCCGGAACTTTCGATATTGTCAGTAGGAGTGGCGTCATGCAGAGCTCATGAACATGGGAGGAGAGGCTGGTTACAGCCACACATTGAAGAGGAGAGCGAGTTTCACGGGCGAAGATTTGGATGACTTTGGCTCCAAACGGAGGCGATACGAAGACAATGTACGGATCCAATTCCCCTGAAAGCACATCAAGACATCCTTTCAGATTGGCTGACATCGAGATGGGGGTGCCAAAATTCAAGGATGATGAACTTTCGCGACGTCACGGGAAAGGTCGTGATCCCTTTCCTTCCGGTGCATTGTCTGATCACAAGGCTCGACATTAGTCTGGCTGCGGCTTCTGGCTACTTAAGCAAATTGGCAAAAGTCGTGTGTTTGAACCTTGTACACACTCTGGGCCTTATCTCTGAGCTACACACGTGCTCAAAGACCATGCGGGCGTCACAAATTCTCATCTCCAATAAACCCCTCCTGTCAGCCCCATAGCACTCCAGACCTATTACCTGAATCGATGAATTCTTCGTTGCAGGGACGCTCAAACTCCTTGCCGATGGGTCAGTCTGCTGGCTACTTCCAGCCTGCCGTGTCGACCCCTCAGGCAAGCAGCAACGCCGGCGTGCTACCCTACAACCCCTTCGAGCCCACCCACCCCAGCCCCACATCCGCCTATGGCGGCGCAGAAGTGCAGTCCACGCCCTGGCCTGCAAAGCCAGGTGACCTGCAACACAACCCCCACATCAGCGGCAGTAAAATTAATCTACTGCCGAATCCTTTTGCTGTGACAGGTTGAGGAACTTGCAAGCCGAGACTGATGATGGTTCGAAACTGAATCATTACCTAGGTGGTCACTTGCAATGCAGACTTGACCTGGCCTGACTCGAATGAGGTAACAGAGTCGAGCGAATGGCGGATGGGATATGTCTTACAGTCGACCAATCTCCAAGGATGCAATGTGGACAAAGCTGAGAAAAGACGGGTGTGACTGCAGGTGCGTGGGGCCAAGCTCCGCAGGCGATGGGATGCCAAGCGGGCCCAGACTGCAGCGAGATGAGTGAGCAGACCATGGATCCGAGCTATGCCAGCCTGCAAACCCCCCAGGCAAGGCTCACCTGCGCTGGCACACCTATTTTACATGCCCATTGTTCATCAGCCGCTCAGGGTAGTTCCACCCACTCAGCAATGCCAGCAATCCCTCGTTTCAGGTCAAGTCAGAGATGAAGGTGGAACTGAAATGCAACATGTGGAAGAGACAGCCCCAACCTGCTGCAATCTTGCACGAGCGTCCAATGAATGGGACCCTCTTCATCCGCCAGAGCAGTTCCCAGCCCGCCATCGGCGGTCTGCTTAATTTGACACACTACATGGCAGCCAACACCCACCCCCAACCCTGTCCCACAACCGGCGTGTTCCTGCAGGCGAGTGCCCCTGTCTGGGAAGTACAGCAGCCAGCCCCGGAAAATCGCGCGCTGGAGGTTCAGGGGCGCAGCAACTCGGTTCCAGACCTGCGCGTCATGCTGAGCACACCCCTTCCCCCAGGGTTCCCGCACGCTTTCTCCCAAAACAGGTTGCCAGTGATGGAGAGCAGCTCCACCGCCGGTGCCCTGGTCCCTTTCAGGCACAGGGCCCCTGAGGTGCTTCCCTCCTTCTCTGCGCCCTGTCCTTCAGCTGCCGCTGCTTGCACCCGCGCCTCTTTGGCCTTTCTTGATGGCACAGTGTACAAGGCATCCAACCCCCTTTAAATTGGCAATTGCAGGCAAGAAGCAGTAGGCCAGTTGGCTGACTGGTCGAAGAAAGCTGCTTTTTCTTGAGCAGAGTCTGGGAAGAGGTTGGAGTTTGGAGGCTTGGCATGTTGGGCTTTGGGTGTGGCTTTTGGGTGTGGGTCGTGGGGCAAAAGAGCTTGGCAAGAGTTTATACTGCTGTCATGAGGGGCTCTAAGAATGAGGTGATTGTGATTGAGAAGGGGTGAGGAGCGGAGGGGGCCATTTTGAAGGGGTTTCTGGCTGCTTGTGCAGGCCAGGCATCTCTTTTGATGGGGTGGGCACAATCTCAACGTAGCATTTGCGTATGTTCACTTCTGCCTCCTCCTCCTCCTTCTCACCCCGCCTAGGAAACTTGGTGTCCAGTAACATGCATTCCTGGCTCGAGATTGTGGAATCATAGTGGCACACAAAACGAAGCACGCAAGTGCTGATTTCTGTCTGAAATAGTGAAAGAAAATTCTGCCAGAACAGGGAGGTAAACGGAGCATTTGTACCAGCTTGTTTTGCTTTGTTGTTTTGAGCTGGCAAAGGTTGTGTCGGCTGAGGTACTGGAGCGCTATGACTTCGCAGGGTCATGGCATGATGCAATGAACTTGTGAAAGAAACGCCTTGCGTTGCTTTGATGACACTGTGCGCCTGCAGGATATGGTGAGAGATGCAGTCTACCACCAGCTCAGACAGCATCTCAGGAATACCTTGGAGCAAGAGCAAAATCCAAGGATTGATCTGGAAGGTGCTCAAGTGAGCCCTGAGCTTCAAGACAACACTGAAAGGCTTGGAGTGGTGATTGAAGATGTCACTGAGGAGGGGGATCCCATGGAGATTGACTGCCCCATGGAGTAGATACAAAGTCTGATTGGTGGCTCCGCATGACTCTTTGCCTGTTGCTGCAATTTTCAGTAGATGAGCAGCTGGGCTTGACATTGGTCCTTTTTTTTAGATATGGCAGCGCTCTTGATGACTTTGGCTGTTTTGTTTTGTTTCCCGCGTTTGCCTTTTTTTAGACCGAAGGTCCTCTCTTCTGGCAACACTGTCTGAAATGTGGTAATTCCAATGCTTTAGCCAGTAGGTCTGTTGGTTCAAAACAAACTGGAACCTAAGGGAACCGAATAAAAAGTGCTTGAGAGTTGGTCATTTCATCCTGAGAGATGGAAGTGTGTAGTAGTGGGAGAGTGGGATGATGCTGTGTTTTGCATGGTGCAAATTTATATTGCGCTGCAGTATCTCAAAACACTTTCAGAGGATATACTGTACAATGTACTGCCAGAGAATGATTTTGCTATCAGACAAGCTTTTGAATAGGGCATACGAAAATTAATTGTTGTGCTCATCTCTATCAGCTCACTCCTCCTTCCTATCTTCACTCGGCAGCAGCGATGTCAGCACCTCCAAATGCCTGCAAATACTGGTAATTGGACGTCATTGAAGGCATTTCTGGTGTCCTGCACAGTGTATGTCAGCCTCTGTGCCACCTGGCAGCACAACAAAGCAGCCTTTCATCTCGCAAGTACAGAATTCAGCCTGAAGGAGAAGTGGATTGCTCACTGGGGGCTCCGAGCAGCATAATTGGTGTAGTAACTCCAACCTAGGCCCATCCACAGCACAGAGATTCCTGCGCAACAGGAAGAAAATCACCAAATTCTTGATGACATGCCAACTTGGTTTTCATTCAGGCCCCAGACAAAGGATGGGCCAGAAAAATACTTCCTCTAAAAGAAAAGCTTTCGATGGAGCTCCCTCCGGAATGAGTCAACCTCCTGGTTCCATGACATCACAAGGACATGACCTATTTGAAAGCGTGGGAGCAGTGGCAGACCTGAGATGAGCAAAGGGCTGAGAGCAGACAGCGGTGTGACTGTCTGGAATACAAGCAGCTCAGCGGCAAAATGTAGGAAAGCCACCAGGAAGCTGAAGAGGGTTGCACCTGCATTGAAATTCTGGGTGTGAACACCAATATTGATGGGGTGGTGTTGTGTACAGTGCCTTCAGACTTTCCCGCGGGTCATGCGGGCAATGCAAACGTACCAGGCTTGCTTGTCATGTTTACTGAGAAGGTTGCCACAGTATGGCTCGCTGGAGCGATCAAAGCTTTGCCTTTCAACGAAGTTTTGGTGTGAATGATACCAAGGAAGTGGTGATTTCCACCTCAGGAGCAGAGTGGCAGATACATATCAGAGCACACCCTGAGCCTGGTGGGGGAAGGGGAGGGGAAGGGGGAGGGGGAAAGGGGAGGCGGACCGTATATTGCAGGTACTTTTGGGTCCCTGGCACAGATGATGCACAGGGCGCAGGTTGTGATCGTCCAAATTGCGAATGTGCGACCATGAAGCTCTGTCACTGCAGCAATGTTCGGCAGCTAAGGCAACCAATGTTGACTGTCGGTGGAGGGAAGCGAAATCGAATCAGGGTCACTTTAAATGGCCTCTTGATGTATAATGCTTCAACACAATCTCTCAAATCTCTGTCAAAGGTTCTGTCGTAGGCGGTGCATCTCACTTGCCTCAGATTACAGTGACTCAATTTCAGGGAAGAACAACCAGCGGGCTCATTTAGAATGATAATGAGTGCTCTTACCCCAGCCTCTTTGTGCTTACTATCTCTGACCGCCACAGAACTCAAGAAGACAATATAGGGGCTCCTGCTCAAGATTGAAGGGCTTACCAAGGTCTGGTCTTCCGCTGTACAGGTTCGTCTTGAATTTCGTGAAGTCAAAGAACCCCAAGTACACTGAAAATAGGCGCAAGATGGCAGCCGTGTACAACCATCGCCTCAGAGCTGTCACTGATGGCGTGCCATCCCCCCCCCCCATTGCAAGCCGCTCAATTCAGATCAGGTCAGCCAGCCAGCTGCACCAGGGATGTCGAGCTCTTCGAGTATGGAGTGTGTATTCTTGTGAGTTCTTATCTTGTTTCAAAAGCTTAGGTCAGCAGCAACGTATCGATTGGGCTGATAAGTGTATGCGTGTACGGCGAAGTGCAAAGCGTTCTAAGAAGGAGGTAGAGGAGAACAAGATTTTCATCAAACCAGCCACATCAGGCTGATAATTCAGTCATAATGCATCAAGCCTGATGGCCCCCAGTCTGCTGTATAAAGGGGTGAACGTGCAAAGAAAAGGCCCTTTGAGATCCTGTAGAAAGTCCAGAAATGCCCCAAGTGCAAGACCATGACAACAACTAGGCAACGACGCCGGCACGGGCAGCAACAAAACAAGGTAGGCAGCTACAAACCATAGAGCGACAGCAGCAAATGTATACACAACATGACAGGCCCAGAGCTAGCCTCCCTGTCAATATGCTGGTCCAGTATGAAGCATGTTTACAGCGAGCAGAGCGTCGGTAGGGACACCCGAAACTGTCTGCAGGTCCCTCTTTTGGCTGAAACGGCTGAAAACCTCACAACTACTGCCCCATGTGCAGACTGTCCCACAATAGCATGAAGGTCAAAGACTTCCAGGGCTAGCCTTGCATCCCGCTAATGCTGAGTGGATATTGCTCAATTGGATGTCCTGCTGCTAGGCCGGCACAGCATCATGGCCTGCGATGCTTCGTGTCCAAGACTGCAAAGCAATGCAAAACAGGAAAGGGGCTCAAGTTTCCTGCAGCTGAGCCGGCATGGCCCCATGGCGGCAGTGGGCCATGCTCGTCCCATTGACAGGTTTGCCAGGAGCCATGCAAAAGAGAATGTCGGACGTCCTCTCTTTGCACGCCCATGGACTGTCAAGTGCATGGAGGCCTGGCCTTGGGTGCCGCACTGGGCAGCTGCTTCGCAAGAATCTGAGTGAGCTTCCTGACATCAGGTGCCAATGTCTAAGAGCATTTCGAGAGAAGCTTGACGGCTGGCTGTGATTGGAAGCCTACTGTACTGACAAACGCACTGGACTGCCTGGGAGCTTCCTCGACGGATGTGGTTTTGAGATGTTTCTCAATCCCTCGAGATTTATCGGGGCCTCAATCTGCAAGAGCAATTCCATAGATGGGCAGCAATTGCAGAAATGGATTAGCAGGGGAAAGGAGGAAGGGGGGTGATATATTACTAAGGGGGGGAAGCTGGGCCCGGGCAACCCCAAGATTCGATCATCGTGCGATCAACAAGCTACTTAAGGGGCCTGTACAGTATTCGCGTTCACCCTCAATTGATACCTTCTCATAACACTCAAGGGTCACGCGATCGTGTCTGTCGCTGGCAGTTGACAGTCGTCGGTTTGACATGGCCGCGAACAAGGTGGGGCTAATGAGCACATGAGACTTCAAGAATCTGAATGATCGTGCTGAAGGCTTTCTTGATTTCTGAGAGCAATTTCGACCGTCGCAAGAAATTCACCACCTATTTGGAATAGGCGTGCATAATCATTGAAGACCAAGAAGGATATTGAGTTCCTTGGCTTGATACAAGAAGTTGCTTTCAACACCAATTCTGCTTGATATACATGTCCTCAGCTGCAGGTGCTGGGCTTGTTTGTCCTGATTGCTGCCCTTTGTGGAGTGGCACGATCTCAGCTGAGCTGCGACGATGCAATCATGTACCACGAGTACGCCGTACATGTAAGATCCTGACCCAAGCATTGACTTTTGCACATAAGCTCACAAAGACATGCGCCAGACAGTTCCACAACTATTTTTGGCTCTGTAGGTACTTCAGGACTGTGGCTCTGGTGACGACAATTCCACCCTGTGCCAGCTGATCGGAGATGCAGAGGACAGCTCAAGCCAGGAATCGGCGGCACCACAGCAGAGAGACCAGCTGTATCTCACCGGCAATCCTGTTTCCTCAGTGCAGCCTTGGCAAAACTACCTCACTCAGGGCGCCTTGTCTTCGGTGAGCCTTGTAGGAAGATACAGGCATGTACCTCCATGTGGCAGATCCTGTGATCGAGTGTTTGCTTTGAGTAGAGAGACATGCTCCTTTTTATACCCATCCCATTCCTGATGGCAAGCATCTCTTGTGACAGGCATCTGATCCTGGAGAGGTAGCATACATCCTGAGCGTCGTCAACGCCTCCAACTCCGCCATCTCCGAAGACAATGCCACAGTGGACGATTACTATGGCAGTTGGGCGCGTGCATGGTAGGAACCAAGCCCTACTTCAGCTCAAACTCCATTGAAGAATGCAGCAGTGTTTGTTGATCAATTTTCAGCCTTGCCCTGTCATGCGATATTCCCTGAGCGAGAGGACATGCATTTAGCCAAGGATTTGTATGCTGTGCTGAAGGGATCGTGTGCGATAGTGGATCATCTCACTACCGAAAAATGCTGCCGCCTGCAGGTGGGACCAGGCCGATGCGAATCTCGAGCTGGCTGACAATGCTGACGGCGCATACGATGCCCGTGGCGTCCAGTATTATCACTGGAAGGCCGCCAATTACCTGTTCACAGGTGTGTGGCACCACCATTCAGTAGGGGAGTACGATAAGTCCCTGTCTCATTTTATTAGGAGATCTTTAGCTTGCCAGCATTGCAGCAAATGCTCCCTCTTGCAGTCCCATCAAAGAGTTCTGACGAGCTACACGCTTGTGAATGAGAATATCTGTAGCCATTTCATGAACACAGCAAAACAAGTGCTGCCATGTTCGTGTGATCCAGAGATGATGGTAATGCAATTGAGGAGTCTCTCCACTGCTTCACACAAAGCTTGCTGGCTGACTTGGGGTGCAGAATGAATGTTGCCTGCGTATCTTCAGGTCTGTGGCCGTATGCGTTCACAGAGGAAGCGATTGACCGCTCAGTGACGTCCGCTGACGCCTTCATATCAGGCCTCCAGGCATCTCCTGACTTGACTTACAGGACCTTCAACGTCTCCTTCAACAACGGCACAGCCACTGCCCAGATGCCTGGCGTGCTTGTCACGCCCGACGACTCTCAACCATTGCCTACTGTCATCCTCACCACCGGGACTGACTTCACCAAAGAGGTAAATTGACAAACAATGTGGAGGACATATTGTTCTTGCAACCCAATGAGATCCCCACTGCTCATCATCTGGTCTCTCAGTCTGGCCCGGTCCATCATTTCTCTTGGATGATGTGGCAGGGAAGTGATATGGTGATAGATCATGGTGGTGTGTTTTAAGAATAGAGTGCTGAGAATACAAATGCAGCAATGCTGTCCACACAGGCTTTGCATTTGACCCAATCCTCTGCATTCTTGCAGGCAACCTTCCTCCAGTTTGGGGCAGAGATAGTTGCTCGCGGCTATGCCGTGATTGTGTACGAAGGGCCTGGCCAAGGGCAGGTCATCAGGAACGAGCCCTACATGCCTTTCTACGCAGGTGACACTCCCCTGGCTCCTCATTCAATAACCAGATGTGGCATATTGTGTTGGTCACCTTATGCTTCAATTTGATATCCCTAGTATATCATGAATAATAAATAGAGGCAGCTATTCCAATGGAAGGAAGACATCGTAAATTTGGACATGGTGTGTGCAGATTGGGGCGCCGTTCTGTCAGCTATACTGGATTACACCGTTGAAAGCTTGGCTGACATTGTACAGGTCGACAAGATCATCCAATACGGTACTTCTTTCCTTCAATCTTTGCACCAACCCAACATAACGGCAACATGGTGAATTGCATGATTCAGTCTTGCCATTTGAGTACTGCATTGAATATTCCCCAATCAAGCATGCAAGCTGCTGTCATGATCCATCAAAGATTTTGCTCTTCAGCGTCCCCAGCAGGTTCAAGACAGATTGTCAAACTACCACATCTTTTGCAGCATCCACATTTCTGTTAGCTTCAAGGATGACAAAAACAGTCAAAGCATGTCAAGTTAATGTTCTGTCAGGACAAACATGAAGAGTCTAGGAGAAAGAATTATGAGGAGCCTCATGGCCAAAAGATAAGGAGTAGGAGTGTCAGAGCTTCCATACATTCTACCAGAGGCATCCTCCGATCTCTTCATAGTCTCCCAGCCTGCAACAGCGCTTCCGGATACGTTTGACGTACGATCAAAAGCATGGTTGCCTGCGCCCTGCAGGCACCTCCCTGGGTGGATACCTTGGCAGCCAAGCCTGCTCAACAAACAGTGACAGGCTGATCGCATGTGTGTCCAACCCACCGCAGTACTCAGTCACCACCGCCTATGATAGGTTCACCCAGGGGCTCGCAGAGGGAGTGTATGGTCCGCTGCAGTCCGCCGCTCAGACCGACGAAAGCAGCCTTCCCAACGGCTATGCCGCAGCCTTCGAGGACCCCATCCCCATAATCAACTCCCTTCTCCTGACTTGCGGCGCTGACTCAGCCGCACCCTCGCTCATTGCTGAGGCCTTCCAGCTCACCCCTGGTGAGTCCCGCACGAATTTGGGGGTAGTTGATACGTTGATTCTAGGCATCTCCAGAGTGCAGTGCACAGCGTCAAGTGGGTGATTTTGCTGGGCTATGGAAGGGGCTCGTCACGTTCAGTGGCAGTCAAGCAGGTCACTACGGCCATATCCTCGGCTGAGACCTGATCATGACATTAAACAGCAACCATGTGCTGGCATAAAGTATCCTGCAACATGCCCATCGCAGATGCCCATGTGCAGGCATCATAGATCCCGAGCTTGTTTACCTGGCTGCGGGATATGGTGGAGTTGTCAGCGGAGATGAGGACGAGCTCTACTCTGGGATGTGGCAAGCCTACCGAAATGTTCAGGTGGGCTCTCCTGTCTCTATCAGCTCGTCACCTTGCATATCTTTGAATCACACCTCCGACCAGGCCTTTCAGCAATTCGTGGGCCAGCTGATGCTGTGCAGCCCTGACTACTTGCATTCTCTGCTGTTGCTCTCAAAACGGTGCCCAAGTGTTTGTGCTTGCAGGCGTTTGGCCAGTACAATGTCTCCGACATCACCATCCCTGTGGTCGCAATGAAGGGGACAGGTGAAGTGTCTCCCCTTATTTGCATGAAACAGCATTCAATTGCTTGGCTGCCACCATGGCTATTTCTGCTTGCCTCCCCTCACAGTGTCCAGAGCCATTCAGGACTGCAAGGGCACCATCTCAAACATGTCTGATGGTATTGTGACATCTCCCTGACATCTTGTGCTTGTACATCAGAGGATGACCTGCTGGGTGGCCAAGAGGAGGAGTGGTTCTCTCAGCTCAGTCCCGCCACACAAGACATCTCCACCCTGTTGACCTTTGATGACACCACTGGGGGAGCCCTGCACTGCCAGGTCAGTACTCCTACACTCCTGAAAGCAGCCATTGAACCTGGCATTCAGCACTCAAAATGGGATTACTCTGTTGTCCACATTGACACCGGGAACGCCGCTTTTGAAGAAGATCACTGCATGACTGTCAGGGTCGTACATGACAGGATGTGCAATAATACAGCAGGTGCTGCATCCACATGGCATCAGTCACACATTTCCTCGAGCATATGAGACTCGTCTGCCACACTCTGATGTGCAGGTCGGAGCACCTCTTTTGCTGAATGCCAAGCTGTTTGGATTCCTGGACTCCATCCTCATCACTGATGTGAGTCACTCTTCCTCCATCTTCGTTCCATCTATTGGCGCAGTTGCTGTGCCAAACCTTGCGCCAAACCCAATTTTAATTGCATGCTGGCAGAAATTCTGAGAAGTCTGTCCCGTGCCCTGCAAACTTCGTGCCCCCTCTGCAAATTCTTGAAGCTCAATGACAATTGCAGTCTCCCGGAACACCCGCTCCGTCCCCTGCCAGTCTCCCGGTGTTGGCGTCGGGATGAGAGCACGAGCCTATCTACGGAATTTGAAAGGAATCAGCTGCCAGAATGTGCTGGACCCAAAAATATTGGGATATCCATGCCAAACTATACCGCTATTGTTATTATGGCCATGTCTTGCACAATCAGTAGTGTGTGACTGAATGCTGCGGCAATTTGCCTTGCAAAATTGAATGATATTGAGCATCCCCTGTGTTGCTGGACTACAAGCAACACTCTTGTTTGAGTTTCATAGTAGCAAATTCAAAGGTAGTATGCATGACGGGTTCTCCTGTCGCGATTAGCTTGTTTCTTTCACTTGTCTATAGCCTATTTTGCGCCGCATGTAGATACCTCTGAGAGGTGTTGCAACCAAGTAGGTCTGTGAATTATTGAGCGCTCTATAAGGTAGAGCACTGTCTTCTGCTAGCATCCTGAACATACATTCAAATGCAAGAGCAGAGCAAAGAATAACCGAGGATCCAGGAAAGTTCATACGCCATTTACGGCATGTGTGCTGAGCAAAAGCTGCACTTTGGAATTCTGGGTTTAGGGTTTTTGATCGTGACCAGCAAAGCAAACAGCAAAGCAAGTGCTGGGTCGTGAGTGCATGCACCGGAGCATTTCATTCCAGCAGTAAAGCTGAAACTCCTGCTCAACTAGTATCTCACCTTGCTTTTACACTCCTTGCAGTTTCTAGCTCCAAATAAGGAAAGGACCTTTAGTCTCATCTGAAGACTTATCGGTGTGGATGTAAATTCTACATTTAACATGACTTGACCGCAATTGAGGCGGGTGAAGAGTTTGAGAATATTTGCCTTCTGCGGAGGGCAAAGAGCAGCGAGATTGGAACATAAGAAATAGGTGATTTCAATCTTGCCTCCACCCTCAAAAATGTTCGTTGCTGAGATGCTAGAGAAATCTATCACTCGTGCTTACGCGTCTCTTATCTTGCCCATACACAGATGGGTTCACCAACCTTGGCGACCTCATTGTAAGACCAAGAAGATGCTTGTACTGTTGTCGCTTGTCACAATCTTCTCTTTTTCAGAATGTGCAACTCAAAGTACATGGCCAACATGGTGTACTTGAGGGCACCTGCAATGCACCTGCGACAGCGCTAGCAGTCTACCACACGGAGCGTTGCAATATGCTTGTAGGCTGAGCCTTACCAGATGAAGCCAACGACGATCCGAGTGGAGCAGTGGAGTGCCGCCCAAGCACAGGACAGCGTCCCAGCAGTGGGACGAGAAGGCTGTGTGACTGGGCTGCCCTTCCTCATGCATGCCTTGAAGACAGCCGCAGAGCCTGACAAGGTCCATATCGCTATCCCTTCCACTATTCTTGCAGCCCTAAGTTGCAGGGAAGTCAGTGGCACCCGGGACGACCTTGAACAACGGGCCGGGGTGGTGGAGTACAGCCTTCACCAAGAATCAAGCAGGGCCGCGAAGTGGCTTTTGAGGCCTGCGAAAATATGGGCATGGGTAGTGCAGCTGCGAATGATAGCTTCAAGACACCAATGGCAATCGGCGGAGCAATCAAATTTGCGTTCCTGACCAAGGTACTTGTCCAAGCGTACTTAGATGGAGACAACCATTGGGTACATAGATATACGCAGCACTTTGGGCCAAGCCAAGAAGCACAAGAGCTCGCATTTCCCGCCCCCCCCCCCTTTTTCTCATCACCCTCACACTCTCCATCAAGCCCCAGCAAGCACATTATGCTGTGCAGATTGGAGAGCCAGCAGCAGTGGCTGTTGCACCAGAAGTAGTATCTGCGGCACCCTCAGGGGCAAACGCCCCTGCTGACGTGAGCGCACGGCGTGGGCCTACTTCACAGGACTCGACGGAGACAGTGCTCCACGCGGCAGGCCTGCATGTCTCAAAGAGCGGTATGCCACTAGTCAATGCAACCATCAGTCAATGAAGCCCTGAGGTCTTGAGACTCAAGTACCCAATCACCAAAGAGTTGCACTGGGTGCGTACGTCCGATTTTGTTCATCATCTCAAGCAATGAAGCCATGTCAAAGAGTGCCCAGATGGTCATGAACAGAAGAGACGCCAAATTTTCAAATGTGCTTCCTCTCATTCTGCCGCCCTTGACTTCACAGCATCCAAACCACTTGTTGTGTGGCAGCATGCAATCACGTTGTCCTACGATGCAGCCATACCTCATCAATCCGACAGAAAGCCTGGATGACCTGACGATGGTGGTGACTCTCACCTCAGTATTGAGTGGGTGACCAGGGTGTGTAACAGGTCAGAAATTGAAGCAGATACTGTTTTATGTTGTTGGTGGGATGAGACGGTTTTACCCTGATTCCTGTGGCCAAGAATTTGCTGAAATGTGGAGTGCAGGCGGGCACAGCAACAGAATGAATCTGCAGCCCATCAGCATGAAGAGGGGCGGCTCCAGGGGGCAGAAGGGAGCCCACGCGCACCTGCCTGACTCCCCAGCCACCCCATGCAGCAGCCTGGTGGGGGCTGCCACCCCCGCCATCCTCCGTTTCGTGCACAAGTCGCGGCTTGAGCTCATAAAGCTGGAGGAAAACATCCCCTGGGAGGCTGTGCACGAGAGCTGGAAGGACATCCGCACGTCCTGGCGAAAGTGAGAGGCCCTCCCTGGTCCTTTCAGTAACTTCCAGACATATGCACTAAATTGCGGATTGCTTTCAGCCAGATGTCTCGATCGTGCCTTTGAAGTTCTTGGCTGCAAAGTTGACAATTACAGCCCTCCATGGATATTGCGACCATCACTTATTTGTTGCTGCTATTCCATTCAGAATGCTTTACAGTCCTTCGTCCTCAGTCCTGACAATAAATTCCATCAATGATTGATCTCCCAAGTGTTGGGGGTAATTAGATGGGAAGAAATGTTCTCTTCACAATCTGAGACCCTGAACACCACAGCTTGCTACTAAACCCCTCAGGTGAGGGAAGTCATCAAACTCTCTAAATATGTATGTTTTGAAAATGGAGGGCTAAATTCAATGCTGTGGTCCTCCCATGAGACTGGCTGCAACACACATTGACGAGGGTGGGCCACAGGAGGACCAGGGCTGCAGAAAGCGTGGGGGAGCTGACACATGCGATGCGGGAGCTGAGACACGCTCTGGGCATCGAGAACAGCCCCTTCAGCAGCTATGGAGGGTCCTGGGACCGCCTGTGGGCTCGCTGCTCCCAGGTGTGCCTTAAAATTCAGCCTTCATTGTGGGTCAGGATTTGATGAAACAGAAAAGCATTAATAGGGGTGTAATGGATTGGACAGGATCATCATGGATTACAAACAAGCTCAATTAAAGTGAGAATTGTCCAAAGCATATTCCTGTTTGTTGCCTCTTTGGCTTGACCAAGCGACAACCCTGCAAGCTTCCCCGTCCAGAGCTCCCTCAGCCTTCCCTTTTCTGGATATTGAGTGCCATTTGAAAGCAGGAATCGGTCAACACGAGGGTTTTGCGTCGAGGCGATGTGCCAAGATCATGATGGTAAAGACTGTTGCAGAAAGAAGGATTGTAGATGGTTCTATGACTCGACCTGCCACGATCTTAAGGGGAAAGGATGCAGGGTGGCGCCACCCTGGAGGAGCTTGGCCAGCTGCTACAGGAGTTGAAGGTGAACGCCAAGCGCTGGGTCAAGGTCAAGCCGCAGTCCCCTGGCAAGATTGGGGAGATCCACTTGGCAAGCCCCTCCCCATCCTGCCCCCCCTCCCTATCAGGCACTTGGTAGTAGCCCGGGATACTTATTCCACAGAGGTCATGCGTCGCTCTTCCTCGCATTTGAACATGTGATCATGCACCACCTTTGCGAGGGCCGTCTGTCATCTTGATTGCTGCGTGCATGCAGTAGCCAATCTCCCTGATGATTCCAGGAAAAATCCTGGTTGTGGGTCTGAATATGTTCCGGTGTGGTGCAGGCTCTGGCACGGCGGGGGTTCCAGGCGTTGCACAGGGCTGTGCAGCTGTGTGGGCCCGCCGGGGCCCACCAGTGTCCCCTGGAGGCAATCCTGGAGTACGACGTGGACGCGCTGCGTGCCGTGCGGGAGCTGGTGGTCAAGGAGATGAGTCTGCCGGTGAGTCTTCCCTTGGCTGAGGGTGGGGGAGACGGTGGAGCCTTCCCGCGCAGGATGTGAGGGATGGATGTGTCGTGGGCTATGAGATCGCACGTCTTGGCGACGACGGGAATGATCCGGGTTAGCATTTCAGCATGCTATCTTCGTGACCTGCGAGGTATTTCATGTTTGAAGTAGGCAGGCAGTGTCATGTCCATATTTGCATAACCAAGCACACGCAGGCTGTGATAATCAGCAAACTCCAGAATTCCTCACTCCGGTGATCCAAGAATATATATTGGCACTTGTCCTGGAGTACATGAAGGTCAAACATGACTGAATATGCTATGCAGGGGTCGACTTGTCTGCTTGCTGAAACCACTGTGAGGGTCGAGCCTGAGACCATTTTTTCGGCAGTGGAGAGGAGTAGGCGGACTGACAATGAGCAGTGGCGGAACAAAGCGTATGGAATGAGCAGCTCCGGTGAGACCGCTTCGGAGGCGGTGCTGAGTTAGCAGATACTGACACTGTAGCCTTACTTTTCAAGAGCAGGGCACGTTTCCCTTGTTCCCTATGGATGCTGCTTCGTCGCCTTGCCAGTGAGAGTCTTGAGAGTTGACTTCTGAGGTCAGGCCTGGAGCGGCTGAAAGCTTCCATATGATTGCTTGGCTGAGAATTGGATCTATGTATCTGCTGTACGGCATCCGGTATTACCAATGAGTGAGTGCACTGCAGAGTGTCCCAGAACTTCTCCAGGCAAAGGCTTCTTGGCCTAGAAAATTTTGTCAACGCCTAGAATCGTTTGCCTGCAGCTTAATTTGATTGGCAGATCCCGGAGTTTGCAAAGGGTATTCTGCTGTTCAGCTTTATTGTGGGCTCAAAAGCATCTTGATTTGGTCACAGTGACCTTGATTTCACAGGCACAGTGTAATATTAATTTTCCACACCTGCTTACCTGGATTGTTCTCTACATTCTGATTGGTATAGTCTCCACTGTTGACCCAAGCCTCAACTAATAATGCACACAAGTGATGGAGAGTGCATGCACACAATGGGCTGTATGAGGACACTCACAGCCAAGCAGCTTGGGGGGTGTGGATACTGTGGCAATACCAGCCACCGCTCCTGGGATTGCAAGAATTGCCATTGGTCCTGGTGTAGCAGTCCCAGGCTCGGTGGCTAGTATGGCCACAGAAGCCACAACCCCCAAGCTGCTGAGTCCTGTATGCCCACCTGGTGATCCACAATCACGTCTTGAACGGGAGCGGGCCTCAGGTAGGGATTGAACCCTTGGTGGCGTCCACGGCCGCGACCTCTGAGCTGCCCCGGCCGCGAGCAGATCCGAAACCACAACTGCGGCAGGAGGCAAAGCGACGGCCACCAAAGCCACCGCGGCGGCCCCAGAGCATGAACAGGAGCCCACCCTAACACGTTCAGGGTATGCACGAAGTCCACATTGAATACGAGCTGGCGAGGACTTATTTATTGATCTGCAAAGGCTGAGGAGCTTCTCCTTGCTCTGGCATTGAAAACCAATTATTTGAGAGGAAAGGCTTGGTTGTGAGTGTCCAAAAATAGCCCTTCATATATTGAGACACTTGTTCTCTAAGGGTCTTACTCTCTGCCCAAATCTTGGGCATGCGAGCCTCTGCATACCTCAGCTGACAGCTGGTAGTCATGAGGAAGGGATAAAGAGCACTCTGGCTGGGTTCAACAGGCATATCGAAGGGGCAAATATGTTACAGCCTTGGCCAAGGCAAGAATGTGGTAGAGCGCTGCAAGCCGTACCTACAGTACAGGTTTGAGACAACCAGCGCCGAGGTACAGTATTTAGCATTCTTTGTCAACCAGGGTTGAGGTGTCGAAGTTGCCCAGGGGTGTGGCGAAAGAGTCAAGTCATGGTCAGGAAATCATTGGAAAGCAACTCTCATGATCTGTCTCTACTAAGATGGAACAACACAAATTCACTCATCTATCTTCCAAACCTCCCCAACTGGGAGGGTCAAGATTCCCAGGCTGGCGAGCAGACCGCTCCGAGACCAGCCAAAATCTCATCCCATTGAAGGAGTCGCAGCAGGCTGAACTCAAATCTCTAGGCCGCAAACAGACATCATGAACGCCCAGCTGTCCTCTCAGATGTCTTCCTCCCTAGCAAGCAGCAAGGTGCGCTTTCTATGGAGTCAGAGCTGACTATCAGCTTAAAGTTCCTATTTCAGCGGCTCTTTTGGAGGGAGGATTGCGTGGGTTGAGAGGCATGCAAAAGACGTAGAGAGAATAGCGCTAGGCCTTGCCGTCTTCGTGGGAAGAAAGGCTGCAAGAGAGTGTGATCGCTTTTCACGCTCAGCATGAGGCGTGTCAACTGCTGCGCGATGCGAAGCACTCGGAAGTTTTGCCGTTGAAAGCAATTTTTGTTGTGGCAGCATCGTTCACATTTCATTGGGCTGAGGTCTAGGGCAAGCAGATCAGTGGCTTTGGCAGTTTCTTTTGCCTGAGCCTAAATCCAGTGGAGTGCTCAGATCTGTAAAAATTCTGGGCATAACAAAAGGGAATGTGAAAGGCTCTATGTAGGCAGGCAGGCAGGTCAGGTTTGAGTTCCAGGCACAGCAGTCATGGTGAGCTGCTGTGGACACACTGACCCCTGTTGTACCCTGTTGCAGGTCGAGAAGGCCACCTTCAAGGCAGTGAGGCCCAGCTGCACCAGGAAGGTGGTGTGCCAGGCAGAGAAGCAGAACCCAGTGAAGCAGGTGGGCACACTCTTATGGGAAGTGATATTCACTGTGGGAGGCTGCAAGCAAAGGGTCTAGGCACACAGAAGCTGGCAAAAGTGTGAGGGTTTAGGTTTCCCATATAAACGTTCCAAAAGCAGGGGCAATCAATTGGGTGTTGCTCAATGCAAGCTTAGGGGCGAGGCTCTGTTTCGCCATCCTTCATGCTTGTAGAATGGAAGCTTTTGACTTAACGGATATCCTCCTCAGAGGACAACACGAGGACATTGCTGGCACCAACGAGCTCCTGATCACTACGAAATTCCATATGCAGGTCAGCTCAGTCCTGGCAGCCAGTGCCCTGGCGGCCGCCCTGTCCTTCACGGCCGTGGACGCCGCAAAGGCTGACGTGGCCGGCCTCACCCCCTGCAGCCAGAGCAAGGCCTTCGCCAAGCGTCAGAAGAACGAGGTCAAGACCCTGACGAAGAGGCTCAAGCAGGTGAGCGCTCACTGCAGCCTCGCTGACATGCCGGAGGGAAATCGGGAAGGGGGGGGGGGGTTGAAGCAGGGGAGTATACAGGCTTGGGCAAATGCATTTCTGGAAAGAATTGTGGAGAGAGAATAGAGTGCTGCATGGGTTTTGTTGTGGAGAACAATCTGAATTGAAGCACAGCAGCAGTGTTGTGCAGTTGGAAAAAGGTGGGTGGCTACTTTGATGGCACAGGCATGCAATGCAGAAGGTGCAGGCAATCAAGATTTGGATTGTGGGAGAAGGCTTTGTACAAATTGCTCTGCAACAATGCCGACGTATCTGCTGAGCTGTGCATGCCTTGCAGTACGAGGCCGACAGCGCACCCGCACTGGCACTGAAGGCCACCATCGAGCGCACAGAGAAGCGTTTCGCCACCTACGGCAAGCAGGGTCTGCTGTGCGGAACTGACGGACTTCCCCACCTCATCTCTGACCCCGGCCTTGCCATCCGTTACGGACACGCCGGAGAGACCCTGGTGAGTGTTTTCTTCCCCTCTTGATGCAGCATTTGCTCCAGGTGCCTTCTTGGAGTTGGGAGGTGCAACGCAGTGGAGGGTCCAACTGACAGGCAGGGTTCGGCGTGAATTGATGTGCACTGGGGAAGTTGTGGTGGTTTTGTCAGGGATAAGCACTGGCTCGTTTGAAGATCAACTCGAGATGGAGACCATGTCTGCCCTTTGTCCCACACATTTTGGCCTCTCTCCCTACCTCGGCAGGAGGTGGAAAATGCCGAGATGGGTCACTGATGGGGATCTTCATGTGTAGATCCCCACCGTCGGCTTCCTGTACGTGGCTGGCTACATCGGGTCGGTGGGCCGCGAGTACCTGAACATCGTCAAGAAGGAGAAGAAGCCCACGGACAAGGAGATCATCATCGACGTTCCCCTGGCCCTCAAGCTCTCCTTCCAGGGCATCGGCTGGCCCCTGACCGCCGTGCAGCAGCTCAGGAACGGATCCCTGTTGGAGGACGACAAGAACATCACAGTCTCCCCCCGGTAAAGGGGTGGTTGCTCCTGTGGGCCTGGCATCTCGTTTGGCCGGCTATTGATTTGTTGCCTAGCTAGAAATTGGCTGGGTGATGCCTGGCCTCAGCCGTGTACCCAGCCTTGTCATCTGACTGGCTCTTTTGTGTATCGTATCAACTGGCAAGGACGTTTTGAACAAGGGAGAAGACAACTGCAGTGTTAGGCGCACGCCGTCTAGAAGAATTGGAGGCATCAAGTCCTCGGCACTTTTGTAGCTGTGCAATAGAATTTTGATGCCCTGTAAACGAACGACAATTACAGAAAACGGGACATCCCACTCACTACCCAAATCACTATCCATGCTGTCACGCTCTCACCACACATTTGCAATACAGTCCAAGTGCACCAATCTTGCTACTGCAGCAGGGAAGGCGATCCACAATTCTTTGCAACAGATTTGGTCAAGCCATCTTTCCAACGTCTGGGCCTGAACTGCTTGATGTCGGTCCATTTATCTGTCAAAACTGCCTACAGCTACTGCAGAAAAAGCAAATCGCATATAAAGGGATGCCCTGCTGCATCCATTTCCACCATGAGCACTGAGACCTGCGTTCCTCTGATGTACACATGCAACAGCAATTGCTACCCCTCTCAGAAGTGCTCGTGACATAGCCACCACAGATTGATGACCAAGGTGTGGGGCTGGAGTCAGCTTCACTTCCAGAAGTTGTCCTGAAACCACTTCTGGAAGTGGGTGGTCCTGGAATCGGCAGTGGTTTTACTTTCAGCGGTGGGTCTGGAATAGGCTTCACCAGCACAATTTGTCCTGGAATCGGCAGTGGCCTTGCTTTCAGCGGTGGGTCTGGAATCGGCTTCACTAGCACAAGTGGTCCTCGGCATGGTTGCTTCACTTTCAGGTCCTGCACACAATGTCGGTGCGCCTCAGCCAAACGTGGCAGTCAAATTGACTGTTGTTGGAAGCAATTTCGGGTTGGCACCAGTCAGCAAAGAGCTGGACACGTTCACTCTTGCTAGCCTGACCATCACAATTCCAAAAAGCTGATCTTTCATCAACCTTCGTCGTAAGGGGGGGGGGGGTACCAGGGACTCCCACTCATCTGTGCCGTTGAGGATCGACTGCTGCACGTACTTGGAGACATCACCCGTTTTCAGCAGCAGGGTATCGTACTCCTGCAAATGCGAAGCTCGACGATGTCAGATTGGACGAGTACTGATCCCCAAGTGTAAGAGGGGGACCGTCGGCCTGAATGCCAAGTCTTCTCCCAGGTGCCTGAATACAGTGCAGGACACCTCCGGAGTACGGGGCTTGCCCACTTCGCCTTGTGTGGAATGTCGTTTTTGAAACTGATGGGAGGGGAGGGCGAAGGCCGCTCATAGCAATGCACGGGTTTTGCTGATATGATGTTGGTCTGAAACTCCGCCATGATGCGCTGAAGGGCAAGCAAACCGGGCAGAGATTCTGGGCGTGTGAGCAGGAGGGGCGCACATTGATGGGAAGGATCGTCCCCCTCTCTCTGATGTAGTCGTACAGTTTCTGTACCTGTGGGTCTACCTGCAGGAGCAACAGCTTCTGCATCTCTCCGAAGCTGCATCATGGATGATTGTATTGCTATGCAGAGCATGAAAGAGCGGACAGGTGTACATCAAATGGCAGATGCTCAAATGCTGTGGCGAGTTTTTGGGCTGCATTGGATGACAGTGAGGGGAAGCAGTGATTGCGTGCGTTGTCGGGCCACCTCTGATTGTTTACAGAGGTGATGGAGGGCACCTTCAGGTTCTCTGCCGTCACCAATTTTCCATCGATCAGTGTAGGGTCTGCAAATAACAATCCAAAGTGAGTCACGGGAGAAGCTGTCTGCTCTGCAATCCACATCTGTTTTTTGAAGTCCTGAGCAGGCAGCGATGTCAAAGCAGGAGCGGGAGTGAGGGCAGCAAAGAGCTGAGGGCCGTTCTTCTTGGATGCTTGTTGATGGTCGCAAGGTCACACCAACTCCCGACAATTGTCTGATGGGCTTGTGATGACATATGATGACGTGATGCAGGGGGGCATCAGAAGGGTGGAAAGGAGCAGAGGCCAGTGGGGCAGAATCCTCACAGACATAGATCTTCAGGTCATGCTTCAGGAGGCGGCCAAAGCCCTCCAGGATTCCGCCCTGCAGGTCTGCGTACACCTTCTCCTTGAACAGTTCCTGCACACCCAAGCTGCGTTGGAAAGGTAGACAATCCCTTTTCCTCTCACTGGCTCCCAATCGTTCTGATGCAACACACCTTCTGTCTGCAAGGACATGCGAATGGCAAACGAGCCCCAGAGAGTCAACGGCCGCAAGTGAAGTGCATGGATAACTCGAGCGTGGGCCCACCAAGCAATATGGAGAGGCATTAGAGAGCTGCCCTTGACACAAAGGACTCTAGTGGAAGATTAGATGGAAGGTTAGAAGGAAGATTAGATGGAAGATCGAGAGTGAGCATCCACTCGCGGACCGGTGCCATTTTGGAATGGGAAACGATGTCTGGCAACCTTGTACCTCCCTACTGAGGCAACAGCCCACGCAAGCATGAGGAAGCCTGAGAAGTGGGAAAAACAATGGGAAGGCTGACCCGTAGGGCGGGGATGCCCATGGCGATGACGATGCTCTTCTGGGTGAAGGATGCCAGGTAGTTGGCCAGGCGGAAGTAGCGGCCCTGATTGGACACCATCACGATGTATCCCAGGGTCGACAGAGCTTCTATCGTCTGGATGAAAGCCCCCTACAGGACAGGAAGTAGAAGGAAGTCGTTATGGCGATTTGGCCCATCAGCATCATTGATACCAAGAAATTGGCAGGGGAGCCCTCGAAAAGAAGAGGGCGATTTTGAAAAGATCATTCTCAATTTGCAATTACACAGACATACATGCCACCGCAGCTTGCAGAAGCAAGGTGATAGTTCCTAGCCACATGGCAATGCACTTCTGTTGCCCTCCTGGAAGCATTGCCACTCTTCATTGCCCCCTCAACAAGAAGCAGAGACGGTTGCTGCTCACCTCTTGGATGCCGGAATTGCTGGTCCAGTCCAGGAGGTCACCCCCCTGCACACGAGACACCTTTATTTATTCATGGTCTCTTCTGACACCTGACCGGAAAGGGGGGGAGGTTCTCCTTAGCAGTCAGCAACTGGATGGAGAAGGCCCACTGTTCGAATCCATCCCTGAAAGTCAGACCACCTGCAGCTTTGCTCTCCATCGAAAAGGAAATGGACACCAAATGCAAGCCAAGACTATGTCGCCCTTCTGCATCATGATTTACCAAGAAGTCTTGGCTCTCACAAGCCCAAGCCATCCAGCTTAAGTCATGGATTGCTATCAGAAATTAGAATGTATAATCACTCCTTGACCCCTGCTCGACATAGTCAATAAAAAGGCAGCAAGTGCCAGATATGTGTCTTTACAAAGGAAGAGCCTTGGGTTCAACGCTGGGACTATCCGTGAGAGGCCCATCGTCAACGTTTTTGCTTTTCGACTGGTAGGATTTGAGGAGGTGTATTTCTCGGCAGCACTGGTGAGACCCCCAAAGCCCCTAGAATTCAGGGAATCACCTCCATCATGCTGCGGGTGGTGAGTTCCAGCAGAACGGTTGAATCCTCCTGGTACACGCACTCGTTGATGTCAGCCGAGCGGTTTGCCAATCCCTTGGACATGTCCTGCAAGCAAAGAACACATTATGCGCTTTTGCATGCGTGCTGCTACCATTGGTCATAATTGACCCCCTCCAAAGTTTGCTCTCGTACAATATGGTGGGAACAAAGTCAAGGAAGGGTAAGCACATAAGGAGATGAAGCTTGCTCACACAATGACTGGACTACTCGGTCAGAAATGCTCAGCTAAAGCACGCTTGAGGACTTTGCACTAATAGATTTGTGACTGTGGGCATATCCCAAAGCGAGGTCCTCCGCTCCATAAACATATCAGGGGTATAGGTATATCAAAAACATTGCAGCAGACAGCCAAACATTCCCTTCCTGTGAAGCTCATGAGGGAGAAGGAGGAGTTTGGGTTGCATGAATGAGGGACTGCAATCACCTGGATAGAGGTTTCATCCGGACCGCAGAAGAACTGCTGTGCTGCGCCCATGAGCATGTCATTGTGCAGCAGTGTGAAGGGGCGGAAGCGCCCCCTCAGCAGCAGCACATTGTTCTTGTACAGGTGCTCCTGGGGAATCAGCAGCTTGCCTGCAAGATGTTCAAAACAAATCATAGGTGACCCTGACCAAGCAAAATGACCCCAGAGACACCCGGATGCTGGTGGCTGTTGGCAGATCCGCAGTGACTGACCTTTTCCAAGCCTCCGAGGTATATACACAAAGCATGCCTGCATATCTCCAGATCAAGACCCTGATTTGTCCAGGTCACAAGACCAGCATCTTACCACGAGAGGGGGAGAAGATGTGCTGCGGGTTCGATGGAGGGCAATTTCGGATTGCTGGGGTGAATAAAACTGCTGTGATGGACGATACAGAATCCCTGCCCAAGATTTTTGCATTGCCGTGGGCACCAGCAGGGCTAAAACTGGTGGAGATGTGCAGAAAAAGAGGCGGAAGAAGGGGGGCCAGGGTTATTACCTGAGGGGTCAAACAGGGCTGCGTCACAGAGCTCCTTCTGTACCAGTCTGAGTGCTGCGACCCGATTGTCCACCCCCACGAATGCCGGCCCACTGAAGTCGATCAAGTCCACCTGGTGGCACATCCAACATCTTTAATGCAAACCCTGGGACATTCCCAAAAGTATTTACATTTTACGATTTGTGGTGAGCTTTGAATCTCAATTTTGGTCTTCATTCTTGAATCAACTTCAACCCATGTGAGGCAATCACATACCAACCCTCCCCCCTTTTAGTTCGTTTGTCCGTGAATATTCTCTCTTGCTCTCCCATGGACCATAAATGATCGCCTAAGAAGTTGCATGGTACCCAGTCTCCCTCTGTAAGGCACAAGGGTCATGCACTCATGCCCCAGAATTTATATGTCAGTGTGAGGTAGAGGGAGCCCACAGCAGAGAAGGGGGGGGCGGGGG
>QAXI01000444.1:475746-498685 GCA_004335615.1 Chloroidium sp. JM | reverse complement strand
GCTTGCTTGCTTGCTTGCTTGCTTGCCTGCTTGCTTGCTTGCTTGCTTGCTTGCTTGCTTGCTTGCTTGCTTGCTTGCTTGCGAGCGAATGGAAGCCCACAGACTTTTAAAGAACTGCTGCTTGGGAGGGATGGACTTCACACTCATATCTCCTCAACCTGCCCTTCTCCGCCAGGATGACAAACTAGAGTTGGAGTCCCCATTCCTTCTCTGCTTTGATCACTCAAGAAAGGACCTCCCCTCATGAGGTAGGTCTCCCTAGGAGTTTTTCCAAACCCACATATCGCACAGATGATAATATGTCGGGTAGAATGCAGACATGGAAACTGCTCTCTGATCAATCCAGTGCAGCTTCCAAGCTGGGTGACGTACCTGGCCAGCTCCAATTTCTGCCAGGGAGCCATACCACAAGGGGTTCAGATTGACCTCCAGCGCCTGCAATGTGGGCCAGCATTTGGTCAGGCACCAAGAGTGTGTCTAGGTCTGACAACTCGGTTGCAAAATGGAGGATTCTGTGCTTTATAGTCTTGCCGGGTAAATCAGGCTTGCTTACCTTCTTTGCAACCTGGCTGAAGATCACACTGTCTCCATCAATCTGCAGTGGCGAAGTACAACTCTGTTATACAACTCATGTCAAGTTGCACTACCAGACTTACGCGGAATGTAGATTTTACAGCCAATGCAGCTTCAATGTAGTAAATACGAATTTTAGTAAATGCAGAATTTGCGCTCTCCACTGCCGTGAGCCAGAATGGCGTGGGTAGGCATGGGAAGGTTCTCATCGACTTGAAAGGCTCAGTGGCCTGTGAGATGACAGAATTACCTGTGCCCTTGCAAGCACCCTCCTCCGCTCCACACCAGGGACAACATCGAGTGTGGAGCGCGTATTGTTTCCACTAAAAGAAAAGCGTCGATTGCCTAGGTAGGAATAATGCACAGACGGAGTGAGAGGTATATGCGCCTTGCTTCTGCACGTAATTGCCACGGAGTTTGGGGAACTCGTGGTGATGCACTTTATGGGTCGCATCGTATCTGTGCCCTACGCTAGCCTATGCCTTTCAAGGATCAGCATTTCAGTATACTGTGTACAGTATGGCTTCCTCTTCGCTCAGATTTGTAGATTGGAAAAGGATTTCGAGGAGGGTGCTCCTCTTCCTGCTGAATCCCCTGCTACATTCTTCATGACCTCCTAAATGCATTGTGCAATTTCGCTGGAATAAGCAAATTAAGCTTCACATTGATCAAGCACACACGCACTCCACTTGATTATCTTGTCATACTTGGTGTTATGTCCAGAAAGCTGCAAGATGTCTTTTTCAAGCAAGCCAAAAGAGAAGACTACTTGGCACGCAGCGCATACAAGCTCCTTGAGATGCAGAAGAAGTACAGGGTGATCTCTAAAGGTAATGCCCGGAGTGGTGGCTGCTCTTCAACGCCAATTTCCTGCTTCTTTGATCAATAAATGTGTTGTTCATTCAGGCCGTACTCCATCTGTCATTAACTGTAATGTGCCCTCTTTGACCATCAGACCATGAAGTGATACTTTCCCCCAAGGCCTAGCGCCCCGACTGCAAGAATGTACCCCAATCTTGTCGAGTATTTCAGGCTCCTCCCATCTTGGCATACATCAGCAGCTCCTGCAAATTGTGCAAGCCTGAGGGGCCCAGAATTGCAGGGGGAGATATACTGGATCTGGGGGCCAGTCCTGGGGCATGGCTGCAGGTGGCAGCAAAGTACACGTCTGGTCGCCTTGTGGGAGTGGATCTCAAGGTGCATATCTAATCTACAGCCAATGCCTGCAGATCATTGAGCAGTTGACTCCAGGGGGGAAAGGGTTTGCCGAGAGTTGCTTCACATGTACCGGTGATGGACTGAGGAGTCCTTTCAAAATCTGCTCTGGACTGTCCTTCCTAGATTTTTCGCCTGCAATGATTTATGGCAGGACAAGGCTGGCTTGATATGTCTGTTCTGGCATTCCACTACAACAGCCGTAGTTCAGCTTGCTCATCACACTGTCTGCCTGCATCTTCCCCTGAAATAGAGGATGTCAACAGGAGATTGGAAGGATTCCAGGGGTGGATAGCCATCGCCTGACCCTGCTCACTGCTGATGCATTGGACATGCAGCCTGCACACCTCCTCAATTTTCGCAAGGTACAACATCCTCCATTTCAGAATGTGAACTGGCTGTGATGTCGGCCAAGGGGCGAAATGGGCAGGAACACAACCCTTCTTCTTGTAGTAGTGGGTATGCAGGCTCAATTTATTCACCATCGACATTGGCCGTAAAAAGTCGGCATTCACTTGATGTGACACCATGGCCTATTGCATGGCAGCTACACCTGGAACAGCAGGTTGCGACCTGGAACAGCAGGTTGCGAGTACCCGTAATAACTTATTTGGAAAGTGAGAACAAGCATGAGGTGTACGAATTTCAAAATCCCCACACCTAAGACATGTACTGCAGGAGGGCTTCCACACAGTGCTGTCTGATCTTTGCCACGCCACCAGCGGCAACAGTGCTGCTGACGCCATCCTTTCGTTGAATTTGGGGAAGGCAGCAGCCAACCTGGCTCTGGGGGACTTGTTCTCAGAAGATGGTGAGCAGCACTCAGCTGCACTATTCAGCAATTGTAAATCTCCCCTCAAGGAGATCTGTCAGGAGGGAGACCCTTTCTTTGGGTTTCTGTTTGAGTGGGCTCAGTAGTGCAAGGAGCTGGTGCCTCCCAGTCAGGGCTTGGTCAGTATGTGTGTGGCAGCATATAGATGATTTTTGTCTTGATAGCGGTAGATAGAGAGGGCTGTACTCGTCCCTCGTGGGACTGACGTGAAAGTCCTGCCCTCTGCAGGCGAGGTGGGAGAGAAAGCCAGCCGAGGAGGGGTGCTGGTGCGGGGTGGAAACATGGTGGTTAAGCTGTTGGAGGGGCACGGCATGCAGGAGTATGTGAAGCAGCTTCGGCCCGCATTTGCCAAGGTGCACTTTGCTCGGCCCACAGCCACTCGCTCAGAATCGAGGGAGGTCTATCTCGTGGCGCTGGGAAGGCGAACTCGTCCAGACTTGCAGGCAAGTCCCAACTTCCTGGTCTTGCATGGCGGCTCTTCCGCAATGCTCCAATGCACATTATTGGTGTGGTGCTTTGCTCACCATCAGGCTGTTGCCCCATCAACTCAAACAACAGTGTGCTTTAGAGAGTCTTCCTCCCACCTGGTGGTACTACCAGGGTTTTGATCCTTGAGCAAGGATCGTATGTCAAGGCAGCCTCGATTCTCCTGCTGCATACGCATGTACACGAGGCCAGTTGCCTGAAAGCATACAGGGTAAACTTACCCTAATCGGACAAGGCTTTCCGTAAGTTTTCCGGAACTCGATCTCGTGCAGGTAAATAAAGCATTGAGCTCGGACAAAGAGGCGCTGGCGCTAGGCATTCCTCTGGAGCTCTCGGAGAGTGGCGCACGGGATTAAAGTAGGTTGCGGGATTGGCTGACAGGTCCATAATCCTCACACCGACGAGACCTTGGTTGAGCCGCGCCACGCGACAGGAGAGTGGAGGTGAGATCGAATTCACATTGCTTGTACAGATCGAGCGTACTAGCTGTCGTGTCTGTACGGAAGCATCTCCCGGATGTTCTGACGCAATGACTCGGTCGAGTTGAGCTAAGTAAAGGGTGTGAAGCTGAACATCAGATTGGCAAAGTCAAATGTATGCGGGATCTCGAACCCCAGCAGCAGGCTCGACTGTACCGGAACATCTTGATGAGCGATCTCGATCGTTGCCCGGCGAGCTTCACCCAAAGGGCGCCCTGAATGCTGCTCCCCCATTGATATTATCGCCTGGAGCGCAAAGTTGGCCATACATCTACAGATTGAACAGATTCAGTTATCGATGGTCCTTGTGCATGCCTGGTGTGCCTATGCGGATGCATTTCTTGTATGTGCTTAACAATCTATTCAGCTACGACGAGATAATGGGCTTAAGTTTTGAGATTGTGGTATTGGGCTGAGGTCCTTTCAACTCTTAAGATTGTCTGGTGTCCTCCAAGCTCACAGGAAGGCAGAGGGAAAGTCTCTGACCGGACTCATCAACCCTCAAGAAGAGCAGATCATATGCATCAAGATGCTGGTGCGGGTCTGCAGGCTCAAACTTGATGGTGGCAACACACGGAACATACCTCCTCAAGAGGCTCTCATGACAGGAGTCCATGCTGCAGGACTCAAGGAACAGCCTCAGCGCCTGTGCCACTTGCAAGAGCCTCCCCGGAGAAGCGGAGAGACCGCCGAAATAAAGAATAAGTGTGGGAAAGTGAAGGGGTTCAGGACTGCCAGAAGCACGCCGTCAGTTGTCAGAGGGGGAAAATGCGGGGAGGCAGGAGGCACAGACACAGCTGCCACGCCTCAGAGTCTCCGCTGCCTGAGGCCTTCAACCCATGCCCCATCAGGACCAGCAACTGCACGCTTGACAACGAGCGGGAAATCAAGTATGGACCCCTTTCCATCACCCCGCCTGCATCATGTCCTCTCTTCCTGGGATATATCATCGCTTAATTCCACACATCCTGCTTAACACATTGTCAGTAATAGAGGCCAAATCCTTGGCTTCAAAAGGACGGCACGTTTCACACATCTTATCCAGAGAACCTCAAAAATTCAAATTCCAATTCCATTTTCAATCCGTCCTCCCATTCTAGCATGGCCGACAGCTGCTTGAGTTTTTTGAGTGATTTAAGCTGACGCTCATTTTTATTGAAGCTTCTTAGTCAGAAAATGAATCGGAAGAACACAAGCCGAGAATGGTGGAAGTCCACATTCGAGCATCTCCCGGACACGCAGGTGCTATAAGCTGGGGAAGAAGCGTTGGTCGTACAACCAGTGCGCCCTGGTGATACAGAACGCCGATTCCGGCGACAGCATGGAGGTGGTGGACTGCATGCAGTACGGACCCAACCCCCTCTCTCCCGAGGAGCAGGTGCCTCCTCCTTAACCGTCTGCCTGCCTTTCATTTTGCTTGTATCAAGCCTGTTTCTGGGGACGGCAGAAGTGCTGCACTGTCAGCCCTCTGAACAACCTCGGTATATCTTGCTGGATTGCAGCATCAAAGAAAATACCTTTCAAGGGCTGCTCTGCTGGCACCCCTCTGAAGCACTGGCTACTGTATTAGACTTCATGATGATACAGATATGCAGCAAGATCTGCCATAGCCTGAGTGGGTTCACTGCAGCTATCAGAGATATATGGTAGCCACAACATCTCCAACGTTGCTCTGAGGCATCGCCCATCCTACAGAGCAGACCTGGAAGACATGCACAACTCCAAGGGAAATCCATGTGCCTCACCCGGATGGAATTCTGCAGGAGAGCGGGGTGACATACCAGGTACGGTTGGCGAACGGCCTGCGGGTGCGGGTGAACGTGTTTGCGGTGTACAACCATCCGCGGGAGGTGGAGCGGGAGGACGGAGAGATCGAGTACGAGTGGCCGTGCCTGTCACGCAGAGCCTGCCCTAAGGAGCACTGCGAGGTGACCTGTCTCATCGTACTGTGAGCTGTGTGTGATCCGTGTAGCACACAGCATGCAGCAGAGAATCCGGTTTTCACGTTGAGCGCACATGTGAATTGTAAAAGCACGATGATAATGGCAGCCACCATTCATTTTTATCATTGGTCATGGATTTGAATGGATTTCTATTGAATTCATCTCTACATGCTCATCAATCACCAAAGTCATCATCAGATTTCTAAGGCCTGAATCTGTCACCTGAACGTCCACTGACATGTGCAACGTCACAAAGCTTTAGTACACACAATGATGAAAAACGATGAAACAAACTTCCACTGAAGTATGACATGAGACTTCTGCATCCAGTAATCTATTGCAGAAGTAGGGGGAGAGCAGATTGATGATGGCCAAGATTTAAGAGTGCTGTGTGCCGTTCCCATCCCTGCGCGTGTGTTTGCAGGGGCCAATCCTGCGAACCATCCAGCGGTTCGGGAAGCTGGGCAGGCGGAGCGGCAAGGGCAACGAGAACACGATGAAGGATACCAAGTACATGTTCATCAGTATCGACGAGGCCGGCAGCCATGTCAGGGTCAAGCACTTACGGTGGGGTTCTTTCCCCACTCCCCCCTCCCCTCCCCCACCCAATTGTTCACCAGCACAGTTCAGGTCAGCAGCCATGTCAGGGTGAAGCAACGAGATATTGAATCCCTCTACCTTGGTACCCCTCCTGAGAGTGTGTAAAACTCCTGCTTTGGCTGATACTGGTATATTCTTCACGCACGAGACTTTGGCAAAAGGCTAAGTTGCGGTGGGCATGTTGCCGCAACGACTCATCTTGCGCTGCATGCACAGGCTTGTGGCGGCCATGTTCCCCATCGGCGAGAACACACCCCTGTCCACCTGCATCAGCGGGCCCATCCGAGTGCTGGCCAACAACGACGTGCCCTCCGGCGCGGCCTTCATCCCCCTGGTGCTGGAGACCGAGGCAGACTGGGACGGGTGGCGTGCGTGCGCAGACCTGCAGCCTAGGTCAGCACTTGTCCAGTCCGCATGACTTTTGAAGCATTGAAGCCCCATAACTTTGCTCCTTGTCTGTGAACAGCGAGCAAGGGAGTGGAATTCAGATTGTGCGCTCTTGATGGGCAACGTTGTGACAAAGGATCCAGAAATGGAAGGGGGAATTTTGCCACGAGCTTGCTCTCATCCACTTCGGTGAACTCTTACACAGATTTCACATGCTGATTGGGTGCGGGGACACCATCAGGGGCTTTGAAGGTCACACAAATTGCCCCTTGACGGACCTGTCTTCAGCAACACGCTTCAGATGTTGAAAATCATGACATCTTGCATGTGAAAGTAAACGTGAAGTCCAGTGATGCCTGCAGGATGCCTGAAGGGATGCATGCTGAGTGTGGGGCTGACTACAGTGTCTCCCTCTCATCCATTGACACAGAGCTCTTGACCAGCCGCACAGTGGGCAGTGGTGCGCACACCACTAATCCCCTGCCCCTTTCAGTTTTGAAGCCCGTGTGCTTAGACAAGCTGAAGCATCTCCTCAGCATTGGGTCAAATGCCTCCAATTCGACGAATTTAGACATGCACAGAAGTGCTGAAGACAACAACACAATCCCTGAAAGGATAACAAGGAACCTATTGATGCTCTCCTGATCTGGAGAGACAAACCGATCTAGCGTGTGGATCTGCACAAAGAGAGAATCATCCCCAGCTACCCAACACAAATCACATATAGCAAGCCAAATGTCACATACAGCCACCCGTGACAAACAAGCAAAACCACACCAGCGCCCCCACCTGCTCTCACTCGCTTTCCATGCCTGCAGACGTCTGCCCTTCGATCATGGAGGAGAATTTATTATCCCTCACCAAATTCTCCATTCTCACAAACGGCCACATCAGTGGCAAACAAGCGTAAAACACACCAACTCTTACCCGACTTACCATGCCCGCAGGTGTCTGCCCCTCGATCAAGGAGGAGGCCCTGGAGTACCCCATCGGAGACCTCCTGAAGCAGCACGCCTCCGAGTACTGCCAGGACCTGGACCAGGGGGCCTCCCGCTTTGTGGACGCCTATAACCGCCTGGAGGGAGGGGATGCTCCGGGGGCCGCCCCCTTCGACATGGACTCCAACAAGCTCAGCCTGCAGATCGACGAGGAGACGCTGGCCTACCACGTGAAGCCCCAAACCCCTCACCCAGCTCGTTACGCAGAAAATTTTTGGTCGCAGAAAGTGCTTGCCTGGATCAGGCTTGGACAAGCTTTGGGACAGCGCGATCGATGTTGCATGCTATGCCGTTCCAGAAGGCATTTCCATCATGTCCAATTCCAGACGGCATGGACGTTTCCTTCTTCCCCTCTGTTTGCAAATCTGCCTTCGATTCAGGGAAGGATCACGAAGAGGGAGCCCATGCCCCTCCTCCCTTGACCCCAGGCTTCCAATCTGGATCCGTGCTGGACATAGTCGAATGTCCAGTCTGTGGGTGAGCCAGGGGTGACAGATCAGACCTTCAGCATATCAAACATGTCATCTTGCAAAAACAAATGTGGAGTTAATCGTGCAGGACATGAAGCTGGCCTCGGAGGGGTACAGCCCGGTCACTTACAGCCTGTCGGCCGACGCGTGCACCTACAACAGCCCCGGGCTGTCGAACCGCTCGGCGCACGACACCATATACATGACGGGCCCCATGAGCGACTCCCACATGAGCAGCGGCGGCTGCCTGCCGACCTACCTGACCTTCCCGCCAATACCCCTGCTGCCCAACGCCTTCCAGAACCAGATCCCCGACGGTGATTACCTCCTTCAAACAGGTTCCCTCTCCGAACAGGCAGGGCATGCCTGATTTTCTCCCCGAACAACCTGAACACTGTGGCATGTAAGGAAGGAGTGCTGCCCAAAGCCCTTCCAGAATCAGATCCCCGAGGGTGAGCAATGCCCTCATTGAATACTCATTCGAACAATCAGGCATGCCCTGCCTGACATTTTATTCAAGTATCCTAAACACTATGACTTGGAAGACAGGACTGCACATCCCTCTCGCCTCTCGATTTGCATGCTTGCTGTGGTGAAATACCTCCTAAGCATTCTCAGGTCCTCCTTGACTGTGTGAGCTTCCCGTCTTGGGCTTGAGTCCAGCAAGGACAGCCAAGCTTTAAATTCTGAAGACAATTCTGGAAAGCATCCTTTCCATTCTGCCTCTAGCACAAATAATGGCAAGCAGCCAGAACATGCTTAACCTCAGACTCCAAATTCGCATCCAAGCCAGAAACTTGCCAGATCTTGAATAGTGCAACGGCAAAGTTTGAGCATTATCGTTAAACGGAGTGGAGGGGGCCAAAGAGGCTGTTGCAAACTGAAGCTGACGTTGTGTATTTTGTTATTGCAGAATCGGAGCTTGCCCTGGAGGACTGGTATGACCCGACGCTGGGCGAGCACATGCCGGACGCCACCTTCCTCTTCCCGCCCTGCGCACCCAACCTCGGCCCGCTCTATTAGCGCCCGGAGGCCAGGGGCAATCCCTTCTGGGCCCTGCATAGGGCTGGGAGCATGCGACTCCTTGTCTGGCCCCAGGGATTGCGAGGGGTTTCGAGGAAATTTGATGTGTCAAGATGGCGGGTCAGAGTGAGGGAATGGATCCTCCTCCGGCCTGTTTGGATCTCCATAGGCCTGGGATTGCAATTTGGATGGTGATCTGGCCAACTGGGCATGGGCAGGGAGGATTTGGTGGTGCGAGGCAAAGCACCCAGCACCCATATCTCCTTGCCACTCACAGCAGTCAGTGGCATGGATTCAAGACCAAGCGTGTGGCACTGGCAGAGAGCCACAGAGCTCCATGATAGCCTTTGGCCGCTGTTTTTTGTCCCAGCACATATGTGTCTTCTGCGTTTTTCAAGCTGCCAGTGAGTACTGAATTTTCACTTGTGTACTTGTTGTGTAAATGTACTGCCTCGCTTTGTGATCAGCATGCTCGCACAGCCTGAAGCCTTTTCAGAATAGGATTAATTGGAACTGATGTGGGTCTCAAGATCAAAGCACTTCGAGAAGCTCAAGGAGACGACAATTTTGCTTGCTGAAAATAGAGCATGTCAATGAATGCCAAGAAGCAGTGAAACAGAGGACTCATGACTCCCAAGTTTCGGTGTCTTCCAGCTCCATGAAACATGGAGCTATAAGGATTGAGCAATGAATAGGAATATGTCCCACCACTGTTCTGAAAGCCTTTGAATTGTTCTGTTGAACAGCAGCCAAGTGGAGGTCTTGGATTTGAAACTGATTGCGAACCTGCATGTTTGAAAACACCTGCATGCTTCAGAACAAGGGGACCAGTGAGTTTGAAGTTAATAAGTGATTACTTTGTGGCTCGTGATACCTGTGTGTAAATAGTTGAAGATGGCTCAATCGCAACCACACACCCTTACCTTTGTTCTCTTCTGGATAGTTCTTCATGGAACGAGTGTGCAAGCACCTGTGGTGCACTTCTGATGCTGTGCGCTAGCATGAGAGAGGAATCCTTGCAGCTTCATCTGCTGTGCTCTCAAGGCGACTGAAGGAAAAGAGAGCAGGCTGCGAGCACTCTAGCCATGTAGATTTGATGCCCAAGTATACAGCATAATTGGGATCATCATGAATCCTATCATACCCATTGCACAGTTTCTGTCTCCACGTTCATTCCAAACATCACAAGTGAGAATCCTAATTGACCATCAACCTCAATGCCACACTGCAAGACATGTAGGATTCTGTCAAAGGACACTTGCAATTGCTGGACTGGGGAATTCCAGCGATACATTCACCATCTCCATGTTATTTGATTATAGATCATGAGACAAAGGCCATTCATCTATGTCATAACTCACCTCAAGTAGCAAATCAACTCAGCAAAGAACAATTAAAAAATCCTCAGTGCGTAAGGGGCAAGAAGGGGCATAGATCAATGCTTGATGTGGAATGCCACTGACATTTAGCTTGAGAAGTGCAGCAAATTGCACCAAAATTGCAAGTGAAATGAAGTTCACAGGATGCATGCCAGTATATGGGCGGGAAATGCCAAGTACTGAGCACATACAGGAGGAAATGATGAACAACCTGAAGTTGCAAATTCAAAAAAAATTGATGCTGATTCAAGAGAAGAATATCAAGTAGGCAGGAGATTCATCCTGTAGCCTTCACAGAGGATGTGCAAATATCAATGGTTGTGGAGGTGCACTCCTGTCGGTGGACGTATTCGAGATCTCTGAACAGATTGAAGGGGTCTGCTGCAGCTTTCACAAGCCTCAGCCTTGCAAATATGCCGGCCTCGTAAGACCTCTCTGAGTCATCTGCCTCTTCCATGGCCAGTTCTGCAACACTCACACACACCCTTTTTGCTCAACCTGGAAGGAGGGCACCACTTTGCGCAACTCCGAGGGAGAGAGGGGGAGAGAAATGATCTGCGGACCAAACACTTTGGCTTGATTGCCGAAGCCACACGAGAGGTTCTCCTCTTTTGCTGCAACTCTTCAAGGTCTGTACAGCCTCTTGTGCATTGTGTCCCCTTCACAGGCGGGATTCAAATTTTCGAACATAAATCCTCTCCACCAGAGTCCATCCCCTCATCTCCTGCTCATCCAGGTCAAACCCAATGCTTTGTTGGAGGTCTTGCCAAGCCGCTAGAATCTTTCTTCAAACTCAAGCGGAAATCAGGCCGAGATCTCTGCCGTACGGCCATTCTACTGAGGATCAATAGGATGGGGAAGGCTCACGATTGATGTAGTTGCCCACTGTGTATGGCTTTATTGCCTGGGAGGCCTCCTTGACCCAGGCAATCTTCTCCAGATCCTGGTCTGCAGTGGAGATCCCATCCACGTAGCCCCAATTGTTCTCTCCCGCAAACACCTGCATGCAGAGGATTTTGAAGTGGTCGTTTCAGAAATGCCTCGCCAAATGAGAGTAGCAGTGAACCATAGTGAATCATACAGACAGACAGGCATGAGCTTATGTACCTGGTAAGAGTCGCGGAAGCTCCAGGCACTTGGAGGGTATGTGCCCTGCAAAGTCAGTGCGTTAAGACACCGAGAGGTCTGAAAGGTGACATGCGCTGATAAATGTGCAAATTGTGAGCAGATTGTCATGTAAGACACCAGCTTCAATCTCAATCACTAGGGCCTGTAGTTTAACGATGCATGATGTGCAAGAAAAAAAAGGAATACAGTATGCAAAATTAGTTAGGGTCCAAGTACGTCGTTGATATAAAGGATTGACATGCATGAGCAATATCCCGTCCTTCCCTCATGACTCACCTCTTCTGGCAGGGTCGGCGAGGCCACGATGTAGAAGGTGGCGGTGGAGGAATTGGTGCTGGAGATCTGTTCGGTCATGGCATCTATTAAGTCAGGGTCAAAGAATCCATCTGTGCGTGTACCGTTGGCTGTGTAGTACGTGTTCCAGTACGTGCTTGCAGATAGGTTTCCGCAGAACTGGTCTTTCTTGGCAAACTCAGAGTACAGGGGCTGCTCCGAGAAGAGGCCATTCTGTGGCGCAGAAAATGCCCTGCACATGACAGGCATGTTCAGATGTAGAATGCACCACCTTGATTAGGTACAAAATTGGATCAAAAGCCCCAACACCTGAAGTTTGAAGATTTACTCAACCCAACAGGACTGGAAAGGCTGTGTTGCAAGAGCATCGCCTCCTCGTGCGCAGAGGACCCCATCCGATGTCATGTGACATTTGAGCCTGCTTTGGCAGCTCCTCTTGCATGCCTTCCATACATTTTGCCCCTTCGTTGACCTTGCAATGCCAAGAGTTGCAGAAATTGTGGATGCTCTCTGAGGAGAACTGGGAACGGCCAAAAACCACCAAGTGATTCATCTCAGGTGCTGTGGTACTGTTGTTGCCCGGTTCCTCTGATGCGCTAATCTAGATATCCAATGACAAAATGCTGATGCTCTTCAAGAGATAGAAAGTTCATACTTGGGTCTCATGTAGTCATCCAGCTGCTGGAAGAACTCATCAGTATCGTTGGTGGCGGGTCCAAGGTTGTGGCTCCCAATCAGGAGGGTTGCACCATGTTCTGGGGTGTACCCTGCGCTCCTGAATTCCAGATAGCATGCAATCGTCACTGGAGCCGTTGCATAGAATGCAGCCCACCTGCATCATACAAAGGTTCACAGCTGCATACAAACTTCGCCAGGCCAAACGATACAGTGCCAAGATCTGCCCCCTTTTGCTGCCGTTTGAGGGTAATTGCGGAAAGGACATACCAGATCAAAATGTCATGAGCCTGGTCGACTGTGAAGGAGTAATAGCTCGTCTGGACCTGCAAAACACCTTTCCTTTGCTTTGAGCACATTCAGCTCATTTCTCTGCAAGCGATCGTGCAATTGTTGCACGACAAGGATGTGCCAGCAGCCAGACATGCAGCAATGAAAACAAAGATATGCTTGTTGCCTGAGATTTGGTGCACTTACCACTGATGGAACAGGGAAAGTGACTGTCGTATATGCGGTCACCACCCCCAAATTCCCTCCGGCACCGCGGAATCCGAAGAAGAGGTCTGGGTCGCTCGTGGCGGTGATGGTGCTGCTGTTGGCCATCCCGTCTGATCTGCACACCAAAATCCAAGACTTTTAGCACTATCATAATCAAAAACTGCCCCAGGCAGTTTGCTTCACCATGCCAAGTACAAAGTCTCATCCACTTGTGTTGCTCAGGCTGCTACCACAATTACATTTTCACAGCTACCCTTCTTCAGCATGTCCCACCAGTATTTCTTGTTTTGAAGTTTACAACAAGCAATGCTCCTGGCATCAATATTGGCAACAGCACTGGAAAAACAATTTACAGATACAAATGTCGTGCACGTCCTTGCTTGACATAGCAAGCTCTGGGCGCTTTAACTCAAGACAGATAATAATGCAAAGACACATAGCAATGCTGCAAACATCCTCCTGGTTATCTGCACACAGAGAGATGGGATCCACCCAATTGTGACGATGTCCAAGGACTGCACCAAATCTGCAGCTGCGCCATGCCACAACCCATTCCATGAATTTCCACCATGAAGGGTGAAACCGCCAACGCCAACCTGCATTTTCGAGAAACTTTCCAATACATTGAATTGAGGCTGTAGGCAATTCCATAAATCGATGGCCAGCAGGTCATCAGCTTCAAGCTGGCAAACATAAATGATCCATTGATGCCTGGTGATCTCTCACAGACCTGCCGGAAAAGAATGAATTATGAAAGGTCAATGGCTCAAGGTTATGAACAAATGGCTGTGTGACCTTCACAAATTGCAGATCAATTTTTCTGTGCAGACATGGCAACAAATTTGATTTAAAATGCCCTGATTCGAGGGGATTCAATGAAGGTGGGTGGGGGGAGGAGGGAGAGGGGGGGGGTAGGGGGGGGGCGCACATGATGGCAGGTTCCCACCATGGGGATTCGGCCAAAAGGCAGTGTTGCCGATCCCACCAGACCACTTGAGGCACCCATCTGCAACGGGTGGAGCACTGAGTGTCCACATACACTCAAAGTCGACCCAAGTAGAATACGCTCGGATCTGAATCAACGTCCCACAGGCCAGCCGAATATCTCTTATGAGCTCCAAGCAAATCTGAGACAGCTATTTGTGCCGGAGAGGTTTTGCTTTATGAGGGCTGCCATGAATAAGAATATCAATCATTGAGACAGGTAGCTCTGGAAGCGCCAGATGCAGTTATATGTGAGCAGTCTTAAGACAGAGCGTGCGCAGCAGATCACCTGGGCGGTTGCAAGGAAGGTGGTGTTGTCAAAGCTGGTGGCATTCATGTTGCGCATGTTGATGGTGACCCCCCCTTCCGCCAGTGCCAATCCAGAAAGTTGGTGGCCAGTCCCTCGAGCTGCCACCTGGGCGGTGCAACATCCAGAGTTTTTGCCAAGATGTAATTTACTAGCGTCCTGTCAATACAACAGGACGCTTCCAAATGGCTGAATGGCTTGCAGCCTGTTTGCTTGCTGATTCTCACAATTGCAGCATCGGTGACGTCAGGCAGAGGAGAGACAGTCTTCCACAGGCCACTCTATGGATTTGCCTCGTAGATTATCACGGAGGCCTCTGTGTCAAGGCCCAATGGAAGCAGCTGATTGTGTACCTTCAGGCAGTGGGTGGCTGCAAATTGCACCGCAGCCGCCACATCCTCCACCGTGTTAGGCGTGACTATAAATCTGCAGCAGTAAGCCAAGAAAACCTTTGGGATCAATTGTTGATCCTGGACACAGCAAGTGCGGTATTCTTCCTTGATACATGGATATGTGAACAAATCAATGATGGGGGGTTGGGGGGTGGGTTGAGGGGGGTGATTAGACATGGCTGCACACCAAGTTCAGCGATGAGCTGCTAAACACCTTTCTGTAGCCTCAAGATGCATATCAGTAGCCGAGAAGGATGAAAACTCATAAGATCGTCATTCATGCGTCTTATTTATACTGGTGGGGATACCCCACTCCTCACCGGGGGTTGGGGAGGATGTAGACAGGGTCTGTGCCATTGGACAAGCCGTCAGAGATGAGGCTGGCGGCATAATTGTAGGTGACCTGGGAATTGAGCAAGGCAGGATCGCTTAATTTGGCAGCGAATGCGCTGATGTCTGTGGCTCCGGGCTCTGCATGGAAAAGGTTGGCTGCTCAGAGAGCCGCAACAGCTCACTTCTCGTCTCATCCTTCGATAATCCCTCCTAGCACTTTGTCATTCTTTTTTGGTTTACCTCCTGAAGCCAGCCACGGTAGTCAAGCAAAGTGCTGGAAGAAGATTCCCACCTGATCGCAGACACCCGAGGACGCCGTTTGCTGCAGGACCTGTTAAGGCACATCACCAGAGTCAATATTCCTGATGCTTTGGCACAAGCACTGCAGTAAGCTCTTCATGATTTGACAAGGCTGACACATGATGCGTGAGAATTGTTGCAGTGAATCGCACAGAGGAAATCTCAAGTCCAGATGGCAGAGCTCACCTAAGAAAGAGCCATCTCCAGCTGCCAAGCCACTCAACAAAAAATATACCAGCAGTGCGCCTGCGAAGAATAGTTGAGGTTCAATGTGCTGAAGGAGGCCACAAAGACAGGTTTGAAACATATTTAAACTGCTTCCAGGGACTCTGTGTCCAGCAGTGATGGTGAAGTGGTAGTTCTCACTACATGCATTTGCGTTGCACATGGCGCACAGCCTTCAGCAGTCTGCCGCGCTACAGAACCCTCGTTCACTCTAGGACCATGCGAAGCAGATTTCCAATTGATTGAAGAGCTGAGATCAATTTTTGTCCTTGAGGGGGTCGTAAGGTGCTCTGAACAATAATATAAACGACGGGAGCTGCGTCACATGATTGATGTTTATTCAAAAGCTTTCTCCAATGACGAAGAGATCGAATCAGGTAATCCTCGCCCTTGCAACAAAGTTTTTGTCGGTGAGGGGGCCCAGGGGTAAGGGTTGTAGGGGGGTGGCCAAGGAGGAAGTGCCCCAAAGATGCAGGCAAGGGCAAATCTTGCACTATTCATTTAACAGAAAAGGCGCAAATCATAATAAGATAGAGTGCAGAATGCGAGAAGCAATCGACAGCCATGAAAGGGTCTGGACGAGAGTACGAGCAGTCGCTGATGAAGTACGGATCGGTTTGTCTGCATAATGTTTGACTTGTGCAATCCCAACCTTCTGTATGGTGTGTATTCCATGTTGCTTAAAGCAGATTTGAAGAATCGTGAGTGGCACGGATGACAGATTCATATCGTGCACCGGCAGGGACATGGCAGGCCAGCCACCTCCCTGGTGGATAATGAAGGTGAGGTCCAGACATCGAGACACGAAAGCTCGTGGCTTGAAGCTCAGAAATTTATAGCGCACAGTAACCTGACCACCGCCTGACTGTTTTGCAGATCGTCCTTGCATTGTCAAGCTTCCTCAACAGCATCTTGACTGCTATAACACCACCAGCAATCCGCACCCTCAATATGGTGCACCACCCTCCCCTCAAGCCCTGCCGTCTCTATCTCTGTTGAGATAGCTTTTCGGTTTCCAGCAGCTTGATTGAGCGAGGCCGATCGACAGGAGGTTTGGTAAAATAATTTGTCCTGAACATACTGCCGTGTTCGTCCATCAAAGAAAGTCGATCCTCCCACTGACCCTATCTGCGCGTTCAGGGCAGCAGCTTCATTCCCAATGCATGGCTGAGCACAGCAGGTGCGTCTCCAGTACGGTGGTGTTGTGCTGGCTGTGCCTCAATTGGGGCTCTGTCCTGATTCTAATTGTGTGTCCATTGCTGCCAGGTTCTGGGTTTTATCAGACATGCCCTAATCTTTTCAAATTCGCTCATTCCTGCCAATTCTTGTCGTGTCAAGCTGCGTGTGTTGTGTGTGCAGCAAAGTTGGGAGTAGTGGATGCTCTCAAGGATGGACCCTGACTGCGTCACAGCTTGCCAACAAGCTTGGTACGTCAATTGTCTCTCACTCCACAGACACAAAGAATCCCAAGTTTTCCTTTGCATATCTGGTCAGGACTCATGCAGCTCAGAACTGAAGCAAACCATCGTCAACACATAGGAATCATTATCCTCATCAATCAGGGTCGATTATGCCAATTATGCCAATCTCCCTGTACAACAATCAGTTTGCTGCTTACGATTGGCGTGGTGAAAATCTCCTTGCAGGTGTCCGCGCACCTGAGCTCTACAGAGGACTGAGGCTGCTGGTAAACCCTACCAGCTGTGCTTTTTTGTGCAAATCTTGAGATGCAATTGTACATAGAGTTCAATATAAATCAATTACACCGTTGCTCATCATACTATGGCATATGCCATGGAGAGCATGACTCTGTCATGCAAAGCACAAACAAATAAGGAGGAAGCAAAGCCTTATGTGGCTTCATTTCTGCAGGTGACCCAAGGTTATTTTGAGGCAATCCCAGGGAAAGGAAGTGAGGACACTCTGTTCAGGAACAACGCTTCATCTGCAGTGCTCAGAGAAGATCACCCAAACACTGTCAAAGCAGCAGTAAGTTCTTTTCCAAGCCTCCCATCCTTTCCGCCCTAACTATAGGGGCTCATCGTTTGTCATCCTACGAATATCTTGCTTGCTGAATGATTGGAAAAGTTTGGAGAAAAGTCAGGTTATGGACCAACAAAATCAACATGTATGTCATCACAGCGCGTAGACGCAGCCATAAGTGATGACCTGCCAAGGCGATTCTGCTGCCTTCTTGCAGGTGGTGCACTTTTATGAGGATGCTTACGAATCTACAAGCCTAAAGCGATGGACTGGCTTGTCAAGCGCGAGGGCAAAATTGAGGACATTCCCACAGTTTACGAACACGTCCACGGCATAGACATATGGGATTTCTGGGCAAAGAACCCAAAGGAGGCAGAAGTCTTTGACAAAGCAATGACCAACATCAATTCACTGAGTGAGCAGCTCACAAACACCTCTCTGACTTCTCTATCTGATCTCAGTTGAATTTGTTGGCGATTAGCTCATAACTTCTCCAGCCATACTACACACGACCCCACGTCCTCTTAAATAGGCTGCTCTACCCCAGGAATACAGGCAGTCCTGCACTTCTCCGGTGTAGAATCTTCTGAGCTCTCTGGCACCATAAATTCAAAAGCCCCTTCAAGCTGCTCTTGTTGGGTGTGCTGTCTATAATTAGATCATTCTGGAGTCATTCTGCCTTATCTGATAGTACAGCAGGCGAAGCGATCTGTCTTTCCTTCATTTTCCCACGCCGCCTCTTTACGGCCATTGTCTGCACAGCATTCACAGCATACATTTCGATTCCATACCAAGCTCCTAGATAATGACAAAAGCGCATGCTGTACGTGATTCAATCTGTCCCCAACTAGTCTCAATTCCTGAAACAGGCATTGGCGGCATCATAGCGGACTTCAAGTGGAGTGCCTTCCGCCGCGTCATCGACATCGGCGGAGGGCTGGGTAGCGTCCTGGGTGTGGTGCTGCAGAACAACCAGAACTGCGAGGGTGTCTTGTTTGACCGGCCAGGGGTGAACGTCCTGACTCTCTCAAACGCAAACACCGCTTAGCCCTCGCTGATTGACTGGCACATGCCTGATCTGTCTGCCCTGTCAGACCCCAGCCGTCACTGATCTGCTTAAATCTCATTTTGGATGTCAGCTGAGGTCATCGCCTCTTCGTTAAAGCTGGCCTGTACATGGGTGCAGTGATTTAGGATGGGATGCCTGGCAAGGGAGGGAGCATTCAAGCAGAGTTGCAGCTGTATGACACAGTCTTGCGGGCCCTTTTTCCAGTGCCCAAATGCCATGCAATTTGATCTTCATTCTACCTTTGAAAGGAATGTGGGGTGGATGTGAGGTGTGGGAGAGGATGGTAAGCTCGTCTGCAGAGCAAATTACACATGATTTTCAAAGTACGCTACAGGACAGAGAGGGAGGGGAGTGGCAGGGAGCATCTGTTCTATACTGGTAGACAAGGGGGGTACAAGATTCCGCTCATATCGCCATGCCTCAGAGCAGCTGTCAGCAGGTTTGAGCCCTCCATGATAGTGCAAAAGCACGTCTGCAGTCAGAAGTCATGTGACACTCATGCTGCGGTGGTGCTTGTAGGTGATCGAGGACGCCGAAGAGGTATGGAAGGAGAAAGACAGCCTGGCGGCATTGCAGAGCAGGACCACTTTCGTTGGAGGGGACTTTTTCGACTCTGCAACCATCCCCAAAGCACGCGATGGAGATCTCTACTACCTCAGGAACATCATCCATGATTGTGTGCCCCACCTGCCCCCCTCCTCCCCTTGCAATTTGCGACTCGTCTCCCTGTATGCAATACTGATAGTGTCATACTGCTTCTATTGCGTTTTACTCCTGATTTCTTCAAAGCCCAAGTCAATAAAGGGCAGGAAATAGATTGGATTAAAGTCACATTCTTGCAATTGTTGCACAGGGTCGGACAAAGAAACCGTTGACATCCTAAGGGCGCTGAGGAAGGCAATTGGCTCTGCCAAAGTTACGCTGGCCCTCATCGAGGTGAGATGCTTGGACAATCAGTATCTGGCCTTTGCTTCATGGGTCACATTTCAGGACTGTCCTCTGCATTCTGGACCATATGGAGTTTACATGTTGTAGTTTCTCGCAATTTTCTTTTCTGCATTAGTACCATCCATTGCAAATCAGCAGTACCTTATGAAATGAAATGGTGGAAGCTTGCCTCAACGTGGTACTGTTAAACAGATCGCCTTGATTCCGGAGTGGAGAGGATTCCCTTTGAACCTGCCCCCTGTCACCGACAATCTCATGATGAGCCTGGTACGATCTTTGCCACCCTCATCACCAGACCAAATTCCCAAATTGGCAGATACTTGCCACCCTGATTCCCAGATTCAATTTCTCATCATGCCATGAGCTTAAGTCTGAGCTAGACTAGATGAATTTGAAAGCCAAATGTCTGAATGCTGCATTGCAGCACAATGCAGTACCATGCAGGCAGTCACTGCTATCGATATTGCAGGTTCGAGGCATGGAAAGAACTCAGCAGGAATTTGAGGACCTGATCGATGCGTCTGGCTTCAAGTTGGTGAAATGCCATGCCACACGCAGCCCACATCATGTCATAGAAGTCATCCCGGTCTAGATGAACAAGCCTTCCAGAACATCAACCACAACGTAGCAAAAATTTCCATCTGCAATGAGAGGCAGAAAAGCCACATGCACATCCGGCTTAAAAAATAGAGTCGCCATAGTGGGCTCTCAGGGTTGTATTGAGTACTTTATTTTTTCTGAGGTACGTTTTGAGCTCTGCCAGAGGCATTTGCATTTTTGCTTGCACCATCAATTGAGGCTGTGCTGTCACAGCTTCACTGCTCGAATTTGTCTTCTCTGATTTATCAAGATTTATATTTCCTTGCGACGTCAATTGAGGCTGTGCTGTCAGGACTTCATGATAATCTCCTCTGATTTATCAAGATTGATTGAATCGTCATGATTATCTGCTTTGGCAAGCTGTTTAGGCGCTTGTGTGTTGATATTATGCTCATAATCATAATTTGAGAAAGTCAAGACTGTGGTATGAGCTTGCAGGAGCAAAAGGGCTTCCATCATTTGATATTGACGGGCTTTTTGGTAATGAGAGGAGTGCGAGAACATGTATCAAGTATGCTTACTGATGTGGGAGGATGAAGCGTCCGGCTCTGTGCAAAATTGTGCACATGTGTGGCTGTGTCAAAGGTTCATTGTACAGACATATACAGATATTTCTCTGTGTGAGGAGAGAACAATGTCAGTTTCGGCAACTTGATTGGTGACTTGATTGCAAGTAGCTGAAATCCCTGCACTCAAGCGGATTGGGATTCCCGTGTAGAAATATTTTTCCTCCATGCCCGCACCCTCTCAGTCTCATCTGACAATTCATTCTGATTTCCTGCGCACTGCAGATTTGCTCCAAGAAGCTCTTAAAGTGTCTCCCCTTCCCAAGATCGCGTCATTTGAAATTTCCAAAGGAGAACAGCAGCTACCCCTCCATTTGCGAAGAAATAGAAGCTACCCCTCCAACTGGGGCCTCATCCTTAAAAATTAGTCATGGTTGCTCGCTCCAGATTTTTGGGCCAAAGAGTGCAAAAATCCTCTGAGCTCTGGCGCGGTTTGTGAACCAGCATCAGGAGCCATGACGAAGTTCGGACGAGAGTATGAGCAGTCGTTGATGAAGTATGGAATCTTTCGCTCGCAAACTTCTGGCATTGAGAGTCCCGAGCTGTTTATTGCGTACATTTTATTCTGACGCACGACTGACATAACAACGTCTTGCGCAGAGACTTCGGTCCTCCTCCTCCTTGGTTTGTGCTGAAGGTGAAAATAGATGCTGTGAGCAAGCAAGTTTTGCTCACATATTCAAAGGACGTGATATGTGGATTTGAGAATGGCACATTACAATCTAGAACACAAAGACTGCCTTGATCTGCTGTAGATTATCTTTGCAATTTCAAGCTTCCTCAACTTTCTTCTGGATGCACTGACACCACCAGCAATCCGCGCCCTCAACAAGGTGATCCACCTCCCCTCACGTCATGCTCCCTGATTTTTGTCTCAGAACGCCATACTCCCCCGGTATTTGTATCCAAGGTTTGAGAGCCATCAGAGCTGGAAAACATTTGTAATGTTGAATCTGCAAAGATAGCAATTTTGGCTCTCTTCTGCTAACAAATCTCAGGGCCTGTCAGACAGATGTTTGCCTGAAAGAAGATTTGATCGACTGAACATCCCACCATGTTCTTCAAGTCCATCAAAGCCTGGTCTCAACCACCGACTGATGCTATTTGTGCATTCAGGGTGGCAGCTTCATTCCCAATGCATGGCTGTGCACGGCAGGTGCTTCTCGAGTATCGTTGTGTTGTGCTGACTCCATGTTCATGTGCTGCAATCGGAGCTCTGCCCGGCTTCTGGCTGCGCTCATTGCCGTCTCTGTGCCTTCCTCAAACGTGCCTAAAGTTTCTCCCACAGAAGTGCTCAATTTTGTCGCTTCCTCCAGCTCCAATGAGCCAGACTGTGTGTGTAAATCTCATGGATATGTGCAGCAAGGTTGGGAGTCGCAGATGCTCTCAAGGACGGCCCCCTCACTGCGTCACAGCTTGCCAGCAAGCTTGGTGCGTCAATTGACTCTCACTCCACACACAAAGACTCCCAAACTCTCCCTTACAGTTCTGGTCAAGAATCTTGTGGCCCAGAACTATGCAAATTATATCAAGGTGGATACTCTGTGCTGCTCAGAAATCTATCAATGTCTGTTTAATTTTGCTGGAAGTGCTTCAGCACTCTGCTGCTTATTATTTGTGCGACAAGTATTTTGCTGCAGATGTCCGAGCACCTGAGCTCTACAGGGGACTGAGGCTGCTGGTAAATCCATGGCATCTACTTTAGCGCTTGACACTTTAAATGCAATTGCAGTTCAAAATCAATCAACCACAACCCCTTGATACATGGCATGACATCTGCCATGCAAAGCATGAACCTGCCTTGCAAAGCATGAGCATGAAGGAGAGAAAGGAAAGCCTCATCTGGCCCATTCCTTGCAGGTGACCCAAGGGTATTTTCAGGCTATCCCAGCGCAGGATCCTGAGGACACTCTGTTCAGAAATAATGCAGCCTCTGCGGTGCTCAGGAAGGATCACCCAAACAGCGTTGCACAAGCGGTAGGTCTCCTTCTCAATCCTCCCATTCTTCCTCTAGAGATCCCTACCCTGGGGGTTGATCATACTGCTTGCTCAACGTTTGGTGAGGAGTGGCAGGAAAAACAGCTTGCGGCCACCCTACCCTGAACTCACATCCTTCAAAACCTATTGTCAAGAAGAAAGAAAAGTCAAAAGCTGCAAAGACCCCTGTGAACGTATCAAGGGCAGGTGGCATGTCTGCCTGCTCCATTTCACCCCAAAGGGCAGGCCGGCAACCCGATATATCAGCCCCCCCC
>QAXI01000444.1:451908-468000 GCA_004335615.1 Chloroidium sp. JM | reverse complement strand
GGGTGTAACGGGGTCCATCTTTCGGTTGCGCTGCCAGGTCGTTTATTTATCGGTAATTTTTGCCACTCATGATGTCTAAAGCTTCAGCAAAATTGATGCATTGTGAATAAGCTGCAAAAACAATCTTCACATGAGTCCAGGTCAATGGTCATCTCACAAAACAACAGCATTCCAATAGCACCCATCTTTGAGCCTCTTCCTTGAATTCCAAGGCCAATGAACAACAGGGAACACGACTGAAGTGAACAAAGATGTGACTTACAGGGACTGATGAAGAAAGCATTGACATCCTCAGAGCGCTCAGGAAAGCGATCGGGTCAGCAAAAGTCACCCTGGCTCTCATTGAGGTAAGTCGCTCAGACAGCCCTATCCTCGGCTCATGGCAAATAACCCCTCAGCCAAACGCAATGCTTGTCCTTGTCAATTGAGTTCTTGAAGAGGTCTCCTTCATTGATTGATGAAAGCCATCCCTTGGAATCCTCTCTTCACGCCCCTATGCTTGGTGGAAAGCTGTCAATTTTGATGCGTTCTTCATGTTTCAACAGTCATATTCTAATGGTCTCAAATGCCTGCCAAGGGATGTCCTCATCTTTAAGCGCTGTTGCAGATGGCAATAATACCGGAGTATGGCGGACCGCAAGCCCTCAACATGAAATATTTTGGAGATTGCCTCATGCTCAACACGGTAACCCTCCAAAGACGATTTTGGGAACTGAAGTCGTGTCACAAACAGACACTATGTTGCCTCTACCTTCAATCTGAAGGCTCAGTGATAACGCCTCCAAAATTGCAGCACTGGCATCCCTCTTCATCTTCAGTGCGCGCTACCCTGCACAATTTCTTTGGACAATCATAACAGCTATATGTGCAGCTGAGGGGCAAGGAGAGGTCAAGGCAGCAATTCCAGGATCTGTTCGAGGCCTCAGGATGGCATCTGGCGAGCTGCCATCCCACCCGCGGCCCCATGTGGTTCATAGAAGCCACCCCAATCTAGCTACATCCTAGAGGACCTGTTCTGGGATTATGCAGTAGAGATATACAAGCGGGTAAATATTATAATAATTGGTATTGACAGACATGTTTTAACACCACTCTTGAATAAGGGATGATTCAGTTGCGCCCCAGAATGATGAAAAATTTTATCCTCCCTGCTGTGACTAAAGCGCATCAACATTGACTGACCCTAAGCCTTTGGGCCTGCCACCTCAGGAAAGCATGGTGCTGTAGTCCCATGTTTAGATTGTCTCCATAGGCTCCCTTTCCAAAGTATAAATATGCAAGGAGTTGGTACAGAGGTGTCCTTGGTTTTTGTGGCACTTTTCAAGGGAGGTGCTCAGCTTGGTGGTTAGTGTTCCTCCAGCAAGGAATATTGATATGATTTGTTACATGTGCTGTACTATGGTACCGTCTATCACGTATTCTTGACTTAACAACGTTGTGCAGACATTTGCGTCTTGATCTATACATCCTACCTACAAATCAAAAAGGGGCACAAGGTTCCACAAGATAAGGTGTCTAGCAAAACTGTCCTGTGCTTCATACGTTTTCACCACGATGCAATCAGTCACATGGTCGCCCACCATACACACTGAATGCTCTCCCATTCGATACATGTCTGCTGCCATCGAATGCAAGAGAGACAATCCTTGACAGGCCACCACCATGCACACCTCGCATTATGGCACCCTCTATTGCATCAAGAGCTTTCTTGTGCTGTTGCTCTTTGTCAATTCCTACATATTGCACGCTCATCTTCTCAGGGCATCTTCTGCCCCTCTATGGCAATCCGAATTCCCACAACATTTGCCTCCCCTTGTGTTGAACACCCAATGTGAGTTGCTGTCCAAAATCGCCCATTCCCTCAAAATCTCCAGTCATGCAAGCTATCATCAGATTCTCTACCATAAACAGAGTTGCCGCTGTGACCTTCCTACAATGCCCCACTCAACCCACCTCCACCGTGATATTCTGCAAGGTGCTTCCTCATGCCAAATTCCCCTGCAGATTTGTCAATCAGCCTCCGTCCCCATCGGGGGGAGAGGAAGGGGGGGGGGGGGAGAGGGAGAGGCTCACCGCAGCAGGGGATGTTGGATGGGGTGACCTCCTTGGCACACAGGGAGGCGACCTCGGTGAAGGCGTCGGTGATGCCCATCTTCTTGGATGAGCACGGCACATGAATGGCCACGTTGTCACGCACCTGCTCCCACTCCAGCTTGTCCTTGAGGTGGGTCTTGATGAACTCAATGGGCTCATACAAGGAGAACCTGCAATCGCAGGGCCTCGAGTCAGCCTGGTTTTTGAGCCTGATTTTCGGGGCTCCCTTACGCCTGTGCTGCAGGCTCTCCCAGGTTTTGGTTTCCCTTTCATGGAAGAGGCTTTCTGTTGCTATTTCTGTACCTTGGATATCAGAGGAGCATAGGATGAGGCGGAGCAATTCACATCAGGAGTAGGAAATGCTTCACACAGCTTGACTAGGAGGTAAAGTATCATCAGAGCTTTGCCCAAGGCAATACACTGCACAGGAGAATGTGCACTGCAAAGGGATTTATATAAAAAAAGGTTTTCGTCTTGTATGCGCAAGTGAGGAATGTGACAGGATTGCTCGTTGAAAATAACAAAAACAGAGAACAAAGGGGAACGCAATTGGCGCCCATATCCAGAACCAACAATTGGGGGGGGGAGGGGGGGGATTGGGAACAGTAGGCACCTAAGGGCGGAGGTGGACAGACTGCCCTTGAGCGTGGCCAGGCAGGGAGAGGTGTCCATCACAATGGGCAGCTTGCCCCCCTGGGAGGCCTCCATCAGCGAATCCTCCAGCTCTGAGCCCTTGACGGCGGCAGCGTCCTTGAAGCCGCGGCTGTTGAACATCATTCCGCAACAGCTGCTGCTCAGGTTCTGCAGAAAAAAATAAGGGTCCGTTCATGAGGCAGCTGAGAGACTGGGTCTCACCAGAAAAGTTGGTATTGGAGCAGTGCGCGTTAGAAGGTCAAATTTGTTCCTCATCGTCTTTTGGCACAGATACAGAGTTGAGAAATGGTCTGCACCCAAATAGGGCTGTACAGGGACATGATTGCTGTGTAGCATAATCTAGGCCATTGAGGGTGTGAAGCGCTCGCTGCAGACGAAGAGGAAGGGGATGATCAGGGCAATGCATCCGCATGACAATCCCACCCACCTTGCCAATACATCTTCTCCAACCAACAAAAGCATATCTGATAAAAGTTGAGAGACATGAAGGCTGGAAAGAAGACGGGCACACACCTTGGGGTAGATGACCTCGTATCCCGCCTTGTTGAACAGTGAAAGCAGCTTCTCGTGCACCGACTCACGCTCCGTGTCCCCCAGGGCGGGGCCCATCATGCGCGTCACGCAGGCGGGTGCGTACACAACCTGGCGCTTCAGGCCCTTGGAGGGTTGCGCAGGCACGGGGGGGTTCATGTTCAGCTTGCTGGCACCCTGCAGCCAGATTTGGAATGTCACAGGCTGTACAATATGCTGTGCATGCAGGGTGAAAGAGGAGGTGCAGGGCAGCCTTGCTGAATTGTGATGATGAAAACTGCAAATAATACTGCATGTGTCAATGGTCTTCTACCCCTTCTAAAGCAGCCAGGAAGAGGCTGGATTAAACCATGGCGGCAGTTCAAAGCATGGGAGATTAGGAAGGATTTTAGATACCATGACAAGCAGGACACAGAACAGCCCTTGAACTCTCACACTCGTCTGTGATTTGGGGCACAGGTAGGATATCATTTGCTGGCCATCGCCAATGACCTGGCAAAATTGGATTCACACATGCATATTGACAAACCAAGAAGATGCACCATTCCGAGATCCTCTGAGGTGGCTCGAGAATAGCAAATCCGTCGATGCCAACTGAAAGGACATCATGAAGTATGGAGGATGCTCACCCTGGGCATGTACTTGTTCCACTCGGGGACGTAGTTCCTGGAGGCCTTGTTGATGGCCGAGGAGATGTACTCCAGGGGCTTGGGTCCCACGATGCGGTGGGCCAGGTCCACCATGTTCAGAAAGGTGGGCACGGTTGCGTTCACCGCCCCAAAATTGTTGGCCAGCCTCTGCAGGAACAGTGCAAGGTTGCTAGGACGTCATTGCTCCCCTTCTTCACAAGGACCAGTGAGGCTGCAAGAGGGTTTGAGAAATTTGCACACCGCAGGCTAGATGAGATCCAGCAATGCCCAAATTCCCTGGAAAAAAAAGCAGCAGACCTTCCTTTCAGACACCATATAAAAAATTCCAACAAGGTGGGTTGTGGTAAGCGTCGGCACTAGGATCAGCCTGAAAGGTCAACGCACTCAAACTTAAAGACAGAATGAGATCTCTTCATGGATCTGCTGCCGAAAACGGGAAACCCTCATTATTCTCCCTCCACTTGCCGTAGACAGAACAGATCGATAGCTGGCGTCTGCAGGAGTTGGTGAACTCCTGGACTGTGCTACATGTGGATATCTATGAGAGTGCTCAGAAGAAGGAGAGATGGTACTAGGGGAGTTCTGGACCTTGGAGATGCCGTGGCCTGCGCTCTTGCTGGGAGCATCCAGCTGCTCGGCCCTGATGTGCTTTATCAGCTCCCCAGTGTTGATGCCCACGGGGCACTTGACCTGGCACATGCCGTCTGCTGCGCATGTCTGCTCCCCCTGATACGTGTACCCGTCCATCAGTTCCTTCAACCTGCAATGCCACTTCTTCAATTAAGTTGCTGCACTCTCAGGGAAGCAAGGTGTGGCTCGGTGCTCAGTCTCATGAGTTCTGTAAGCAAATGCCCTTCCTTGCCTTTGAACGTTCTTTGGTGATAATTTGCCTTGATCTTGATTGTGGAAGAAGGTCAATAAGATTTTGCTGAGGGCTGAAGCTTGTCACTCCATTGCAATAGAATGCGTCAGGGAAAGCCTCCGTACACTATAATGTACAATGGCAGGAGCAGCTGACGAGCGCTCATCTCTTTTAGTGCATTGCAGATCGGTGGCGACGAGAAATCAAACCTTCTAAATCAGCTTTTTGATCGGAGATCCTGGTTGGCAGACAGAAAGAAAACTGTCCAATTGTTGCAACTCGAGCCAAGGATGCTGCCGTTTGTTATTCCCCAAGCCAAAGATGCTGACGCGTGTGCAGAATATTGATGGGGGGGAGATGAGGGAGGGGGGGCTACCTGGCTTCCTGCTCAGGGGTACGGGACTCGTAGGAGCGCAGGCGGCTGACTTCACGCCAAACCGTGATGCGCTGCCGGGGGGTGAGCGTGAGGTCCTTGGAGGGGCAGTTGCTCTCGCAGAAACCACACTCGATGCAGCGGTCCACCAGGGGGTTGGCCTCTGGGGAGGGCTTCAGGAATTTCAGGTGTGCCATGGGGTCCTGCAGACAGATGTGCACGATTGAACTCCACAAGAAAGATTTCTTTGGCATTTCGCCGAGTATTTGGCATCTAGGACGTGCTGACTGTCAGGATCGTGCCACAGGAGCTGGTGTGAGGGGCATTTGCGTAAAGCACTTCGGGGGGTTGATCCAGGGGACCCCCAGTAGCAGCTATTTATACAGACAGCATTAGCACTTTCTAAGGACACAAATGGGACAAAAGGGGATTCGGTCTGTGTACATGTCAGATGCAGGTTTTGAGCCCACACTTAATTTAATTGCTGTTTCGGATTGTACTTCAGGTAATTAGGTTGCTAATTAGAAGCAACCTACCAATCCTTGGCAGAAGTTGGCAGAGATGGAAACTCAGCCAACCGAGACGACCATGCCAAAAAACCCAAACACTAGTCAATACCACGTTGCCTTTTTGATAGCCGTGACAAGTAGGAAGGATGCAACATGGGAGCCCCAGGAAGGAGGAAAGATCACAAAATCCTCACTTTGTTGAGGACCACCCCCGGGTTGAGTACGTAGTCCGGGTCGAACAGCTCCTTAAGGCGCCACATGATGTCGTACGCCTTGGTGCCCCACTCCATCTCCACGTACGGGGCCACGTTACGCCCCGTTCCGTGCTCACCCTACATTATTGAAATTTCAGGGAGCATCAACATGAACAGAGGCAGGCTTGGTTGTCCACAGAAAACTGTCCGGCCCAGGACAAAGGTCGGTGTCCTTGTCAGCTGCGCGAAGCGAGTGTTTTGTCCTTCACAGGTCACCAGGCCAATAACCCAGCTTGCGATATTGAGATTTACTGCTTCCAGTGGATGATTGTCAGGGCGCTTGCTGAGATTTTCGGGTCCCTGGGAATGAGATTTGTAATGCAGGGAGGTTGTGGGCAAGTAAATGTAGGAGATTTGGTGGTCTGCTTCATGACAAACTCAGTCTGGGTTGAGCAACTACCTTGAGGGAGCCGCTGTGCTTGGTGGCAACAATCCAGCACATCTCGTCCATCAGCTGCCCAAAGCGCTGCACCTCCTCCTTGGTGCGGAAACCCTGTATGGATCAAATGCTCTCAATCCATCAGTTGGTGACGAAATAAGCATAAAGAGCTGCATGCTTTAATGAAAGTCAATTTTTCTGACAAGGGGAACAGCTGTCTGCCACAGAACAGGCTTAAGAGAGAGAACAGCGGCATTTTTTGTGACATGACCTACACAAATTGTCCTGGCAACACATCCAAGTGCAAGCAAATGATCTATCTTGACAACCGATGAGACCATGGCAGAAAGATAGCACATCAAAGAGAATTTCTGCCAGCATTTACTGCAGGAGTCACTAATGAAGCATTTCTCTTCAGTCAGGATTCCTGTGGAAAACCTGCAATGAGTACAGAGATGCGCTCAGCTGAGGGAAAGGAGTCAAATGAGCACCTGGGAGAAGACGAGGTGCAGGTTGCCCTCTAGGGCGTGGCCGAAGCAGGAGGCCTCCTTGTAGCCATAGCGCTGGAACATGTCTCCCAGGTCCACAGTCATGTCTGCTAGCTTGTCCACAGGGCACGCCACGTCCTCGATCAGCATGCTGGTGCCTGCTCGCACAAAGCTCTTCGGATGATTCCTCTGTCTGGGGAAGAGGGGACAAGGTACATGGAGGCAATTTGCCACGCTTCATACTGTTGTTGATTTGGACGGGGCTCTCGGAGGTCTTGGTGCGAATAAATGCTTTGCAGGCGATTGCAACACAATCCCCACATTGGCGTTCAAAATTTGCAGGGTCAAGAAGTCTTCTCACCCACCCAGCCATATCTTGAATCAGCATGCTAGTCCTTTAATCCTCGCCCAGAAGCAATTTACAAAAGAAGAGCGGTATTAAAAAGCAACAGTGAACAACCCTGCAGCAGCTTTCCTGGTGAAAGAATTGCATGAAAAGGGAGTGCAAGTCCATGCAATCTTGCCCCTCGTATATCAATAGAAAATAGTACGGTGTTGATCAATCAAAAAGAGGCTGCGTCGCTCCGAGAGCCCCACCTGTCTCCCTGGCGGCTCCCACGATGGGGATGAGTCCCTTGCGCACATCCCAGTACACGTTGTACTCCTTGGCTGACTTGTGGAACGCGTAGTCCGTCAGCTTCTTTGCCTCCGCCTTCTTGGAGCCTATGGGCAGCTTGGCGTTTGCCAGGGCAGAGTGCACCTGGCGGATGCGTCCCTGCAGTACATATCTCGGAGCTCAGAAACATGCCTCTGTTCAGTGTCACAATAGCATTCTTGGTTTTTCTGAAAGGAAACGGGCCGTGCATGCCGTTTTGGGACGAATTCTGTAGCTTACATCCCCTGATGGCCAGTTCTTGATGCATGGAGCAGTGAAAGCTATTGGTCAGATAAGAATAGGGGGCTGCGGAGTTGCAAGGGGGGGAGAGGGGTGGGGGTGGCTTTGGATGGATCCACTGTTCACTGAAATATTTTATATTGATTTATATTGCAGAAATTCCGTGGAATCTGAGGCAGTGGGAGCTGGATCTCGGAGGGCAGGTGAACAGAGGGCTTACGTCCAGCGCCTTGTCTGATCTGGCGCGGCACTCGATGAGCAGGCCTGCCGCGGTGGGGTCGGTGTCGGAGATGCCAGGCACCAGTTCCGTCATGCGGCTGCTGTTCTGCTCGCACTCCCTGTAACCCACGACAAAGCCTCAGACACACTCCTGACCATTGCTTCAACATGTTGGCCGCTTCTGCAAGGCCTCCTTGGGTGACAAGACAGGTAAGGGACACGCATGACCTTTATGTGCTATTGAACGTGCTTCTGCCACACAATCTACTGAAGAATAAGAAAACAGATTCAATCGACGTTAGGGACAACGGCAGTCTGACCCATACGTGGTAACATAAACGGTTCCAGGATTGGTATTGCATATGATAAGTTTCCTCATCCAATTGCTCTGTTCCGTGCTCCCTTTGCAGGACGAAGACTGGAGAGGCGCCCCCTGCCTTCCTGCAAGTTTTGGGTGAAGACTAGCGTCTTCTAGTAGGTGCACATCTTGTGCCACTCATCTGTCAACAATGCATGTGCGATTGTGAACAAAGGTAGGGAGAGCATACCTGAGAGCAGCCCTGTCAAACATCTCCACGGCATCTACAGATGTCTCGTCCCTCAGCACGGAGGCTGCTGCGCAGGCAGTGTGCACATCCGGAAACATCACGAATGCAGAAGCCTGCATGCCAATGCGATATTTGCCAATCAGGGGTCTATCTCAGCCAATTTGAGATGATGAGCAAAAGATCACTCTTGCTGTTCAGCCACAAGCTGATTTTCCAGTGAACCCAAACGACTCTTTGGGTCAAGCCTAAAACAACACTTGGACCCCGCCCCTTCATCTATCCACACCCGTCCTCTGCCGCACTGTCGCAATTTTACAAGCCCAAGTCAACCCACACATTGCATCCTGGGTCCATCTCTCAGGTGTCCCTGCGGCAATCCATCTTCTGTCCACGCCAGGAGGTCCCACCTTATAGGGCCAATCCGCCGTGTTGTAGGTGGCTCTCCCCCCCTCCCCCAGCCTCACCCATTTCCTTGAGTTCTATTGCAGACACCGGAAATCAAGGGGTTTCCCACCTTGTGGGGCCACTCTGGCACAGTGTTGTAGGTGGCCTGCGACACGAACCCGAAGGTGCCCTCGCTGCCGATGATGACACGCTTGATCATCTCGATGGGGTCGTCGGTGTGGAAGTCCACCAGCGCGTTCAGGGAGTAACCCGTGGTGCACTTGATGGCAAACTTGCGGCGGATGAGGTTGGCCAGCGCCTTGTCGGACTGCACCTCCTTGGCGAGGGCCACCACGCCGTCCACCAGCTCCTTGTGCGTCTGCAACACCGCAGATTTCAAGTCCAGATACACAGCAGCTAAATTTGAGCTTTCCAAAGGTGCAGGCAAGGTTTGGATGGATTCTTTTATAACTGCACGTCCTTGGTGAGGGCAACCACTGTGTCTACCAGATCCTTGTGCGGCTGCGGCACCACAACTGTTCCTCCCAAATTCAGTATACACAGCAGCATATAAGGCAGCTTCTCCAAAGGGGCAGGAGAGATTTGACTCATTTGATTACTTTCCCAATATTCTGGTCTGTGGCTGGCTCATGACCTGTTTACTAGACAATGTGCGTCTGCAGCAGACCAATGTCTACCCCTCATCCCGCCTCCCCATTTGGTTGAAAGCACGATTGGGGATACCCCATCTGCCGGCTCTTGTGCTTATGTACCCTTTCTCACGAATGTAATCAAAGCTGGAGTCTGCATTATACTGCACCAAACCGCCAGCGAGCATGTGGATCACAACTCCCTGGTTTGCCTACTTGGCAAACCAGGAGAATATCAAGAAAATCACCCCCCCCCCGGGCAGGGCCAATCAACACACCATAAAAAAAGCCCCAGCAGGACTTCTAGGAAGGATACACGGGAGGGGAGTCGGAGGTCGCTCCACACGAATACGATTGGGAGGGCCACGCAACAGCCTTATGAAGCCCAAGCATGGTTACTAGAAGCAGAAAAAGGGAGGGAGCGCACCTCCATGAACCTCTCCCTGCTGGCGGGGTCTGCCGTGTCCAGCACGGTCCCATCGATGAACACGACGCGCATGTCCTTGAGGGTGTGGTACGTGTTCTGGGACACCCCGCAGCACATCCCCGAGGAGTTGTTGGACACCATACCCCCCACCATGCAGGAGTCGATGGAGGAGGGATCGGGCCCGATCTTGTACTGGATGGGGTGGCCCCCCTTCTTGTGGTGGGCTGCCAGGATCTTGTTCACCTCCCCGCCGATCAGGCCTGGCTGCACCGTGATCTCGCTGCCGTCACCCTGCACCATTTTTGTGCAAAGTGAGCACACATTTTGAGGTGAATAACATAATATTCCCCCTTCCCTCTTTTCCTTCGATTATGGCCTTCCCACAACTATGGAGCTGCTCAGGCGATTTGCTTGTATTCCTGCACTAGACAATGTGGACTCTTGAGCTGCTTTGCTGCCTGCTTGTGCTTTTGCATGAAATATGGTGATGACAAGTCCTCGAGGATCGATTGAGCCAACCCATTTGGTGGAAAGTGAACGCCACTGGGAAGGCATGCAAACATGCATGCTGAATGGTAATGGGCAGCTTGGGGGAGACCCAAGCTGAGCACAAATGGTGCATGCATGGAAACCTCTGAAATGGGGAAAGGCAGCAACAGATTTTGGGAGGACACCCAGCCACTCCAGCAAAAAGCGAGCTTTCATGTGCAAGGGCCTCACCGGGATGTGGTAGCTCCTGAAGTTCTTTCCTGTGTGGCTCAGCTTCAGCAACACGGAGTCTGTGATGGCCTGGCCGGAAAGCGAAGTTCCAGCAGCCCTGCAGTATTATGGAATGATCACTGAGACCTCCCAACCAGCAACAATGGATGAACTCTGGGCTGTCCCAACTTCTCCAGCCGCTGCTGCCTTTGTAGTTCATCAAGCGTGTTGAGCCTTTAGGAAAGTACACACCAAACCAAGAAAAGTAGCAAGAGGTCATACCTGAAGGTGATGGGGACCTGGTGCTTGGCTGCGATGGGAAGGATACGCGCCACCTCCTCCTCGCTGTGCACTTTCACCACCATCTTGGGGTTCAGCCTATAGAAGGAAGCATCCGTGCCATAGGCAAAGGTGCGCACTGCATCCGTGAACTGCCGGGCCTCAGGGATGAAGCTGGAGATCTCCTGCAGCATGAACAAAAAGTGTGAGACCCCTTGCTTTTGGTGATGGGAAGCTGCCACAACTTCCCCTTCCTGTTGGGCATGTACAGAGTGTGCAGTGGCGAGCATCTGTATAGGGTGTATGGACGAATTGGCGGACGCTCAATTGTCCTAGGTAAGGTGAGATGGATGTTGATGAGCAGGAGCAGCATTTTGACTCGCTGAACAAACACTGCCAGGCAAAAGGCACCATAAAATCTTGGGAACTGCAATGTGGCAAAAATGGCCGGGTTGGAGTGGATAGCAACACAATCTGAGGACCCTTTAAGAGCGACAGTCCCAAATTTTGATGCTCTCGGAAGTTTGCCCCCCCATGATATGCCCTTGTGCTTCGCCCTTCCGGTGAGAACTCGAACTCCCAGCAGGAAAAGCATTGAAACAATTTTCAGAGGATGTCGATGTGTGCTCATCAAATACTCTTCCCTCACCAAAAAACTCAGATAGTGTCTATCCAAAACTTGCAAAACCTCTGACTCCGTAAACGGTCTGCTCGTTTCAACATGCAGCAAATCATCAGTGCGAAGACATGACGCGGGCCGAGCAGCACAGCAGGTGAATCCTGAGGCGGAAAACACCTTTGTGAATGCAGCGTATCTGCCGTCCTCGAAGCGGTGCCCGTCCCTGTTCTGAAACAAGCCCTCCCTGATGGGCTCGCCGTCTTCCGAAATCACGCTGACTGCTCCGACCCTGTCTATGTAGGTGTTCAGAGCGGCCTGCGAGAAGTCCGGCCCGCTCTCGGACTCGTAGGACTCCTCCTGCGCCGGCATGACGATCCCACGCCGCTGGAGCAGCGACAGGGGTGCTGCAGAAAGGACTTTGAGGGCGTTCCCACGTCCTGTGATGGATTGAGCTGTGCTGGCCGGGGTGAGTGAGCTCTCGATGCATAGCTTGGCTATGCGGACGCCCAACTGCCTTCGAACCATGTTTACAGTCTTTATATCTACTTCTCTGAACTACAATGGCACGAATTTCGTGGCACGAAGGCAAGAGCCGATTGACCTATAGGGTCTCTAAAATGCGGATCTCAAGGAACTCTTTAATTAATTTTCAACGGATTTTTGAAGGTGTCCATTTAAATAGTTCAATACGGCTTTGATACACGTTACGGCAGTTTTTGAAGGGCAATTAAATTACATCAAAGGCTGAATGCCTAATTTGAAACATGCAGGTGATGTCCTCGAGAAAGGTGTCTGACCAGCATGGAAAGTAGGGGTACGCCTGACATTGACGCAGGATTATCGGAAGGGGAGCCTGAGACCTCCAACAGAGTGCTGCTGAGTGCAGTATTGACTTTGGTGCTGTCGATTCTTGGGAGGTGGGCGCCTCCTTCCCCTCAATTTTGCACTTGTCCCATCCAATACTGATGGGCTTGTTACAGTGAGAGAAAGATTGAGTGCACTCAGGTATCATCCCTGCACTCTCTCCATCAGCTAACGTGCAACAACAGATCGACTGGTTAGACTCCCACAATCTCATGCACAAAAACATGGTCAGAGCAGCAAAACAATCGCTCATGTGCAGCTCTGTGCTAAGTATACCATATGCATGGAGTCGGCTGGGTGTGCTCTGCGGTCTGCTGACTCAGATCGTGGTGGCCAACTGCAATGCCCTGGCAGCAGTCCTGCTGCTGCGAACCGCAGCCAAAGTCCGGCAGAGCACGTATGAGGCGGTAGCAGAAGCGGTGGGGGGCCCGGTGTGGAGGGTGATCACACAGGTGAGCGCTAGAGGAGGAAAAACAGTGTTACTGGTGTTTCGGAGAGGAGGAAGGGGGCAAACCTAGCAGAGCACTTTCGAGGCAGTTACAGAGGCGGTGGGTGTCAGAGGGTAGGAATAAATCATGCAGGTGAGCCCCCATGAGATGGAGGCGTGTGGGGGTCAAAGATGCACAAGGGGGAGTTTATTGGGGGCTAAGCATGAATTTGTTCTCGATGAAGAGTACTTCCTGCACGGTCTGGCTGGCTGGCAGGTCCCCTGTTGCTGCTGCTCGGTCAGGGATAGCCATGAATAATGCAGACGAGACCAGGGCAGGACTGGGGATGAGCTAGACAGCGTGGTGACTGGCTCTTGACAGAATCTTGCACCGATAACTGTTCTTGCTATTCTCACGATGTGCATCTGGCATCACCAGTGGTGATGGGGAAAGTGATGTATTTGTGGCATAGCATGTTTGCTGAAACAGGACTGCAACTCAGTCCAAGCTTGCTGAGTGAGGGAAGCAAGCTAGGGAGCAACTAGAGCAAATGGAAGACATGCATTCCCCTTTCCGGGCAGTCTTCCAGACATATTTTGAAAGAGTCAAAATGCAGGCATCCCTCTTCGTCTTGCTCTTTGGAACGATAGTAGGAGATTTCGCCTTGTTGGGGGATGTTGGCAACCGGGCGGTGCACAGCCTGTGTGATGAGCTGCCTGCATTCATAGACCAGGACGGCAGATTGGTTATGGTGAGTATCCTCTCGTCCTGTTCTTCTCATTCCCCCGCCAACATGAAATCGGGATGGAAACATCAAGTGAAACACATCAACTTGCAATGACGCAAGAAGTGGCAGCTGGAATGCTCTCGTCTGTGCATTTTGGTTGCCCAATATCCATGAGGCCCCCCACTGTCGCATCTATTGTTATGTTTGAAATTTGGCATAAACTATCATCTGATCAGTGTCCCCAGAGAGTTGCGGTTGGGAGAATTTGTCATTCTTGGCAGCTTTGTCCATCCCTTGAGATGGGAGCAGTGTCAGCCTGTGCTAGGATGGCTCTTATGTCCAGGTCCACATAGAGACCCTTCAATTTTGTTTCATTCAGGTGCTTCTGGTCATCATGATCCTGCCGCTATGCCTTTTGCGGAGGTCAGAGTCCTCCTCTTTCTCATTGCCCGTAGGACTCTGTCATGCTGTCAGAAGAAGTTTTGGTTCACAGCATTTCGTCATATACCATCCATGAAGCAGCCAATTCAATGCATCGACCTCTGAGACCGGAAGTCACAAAGGAACCGCACTCTTTCACATCAGACAACAAGAGCCTGCCTTGCCCTTGACATAGCATCTAGTGGCAAATTTTGCTCGAATGCAGCGTTCAGTATCCCTTTCCAGGTCTCGGCATCCTGAAGGCCGTCTTGGTTGCTGGAGTACAGAGTGAGCCAGAGAGATGCCCAGAGTATTGGAGAATGTGGGTGTAGGCCGTTCACCACATGTCTGTACAAAAAGCGTGTCTGTGAATTTTGAATTCTTAGAGATGATAGGATGCAATCACACACTCCCCAACACGCGGGTGTCGACTACAGGATGAGGAGCCTGGAGCTGGCCGGGACGGCGGGACTGGTGGTCATACTGGTGGTGATGGGCATCATCATCTTTCAGACCTCCGCCGCCGGCTTTCCCGCCATTGCCAGTGGGGAGCTCCCCCTGCTGAAAGTCAGGGTGCGATCCCATTCCCACGCTTGGCTCGATCTCATCTGGCGTGAAAGGCCCCAGGTCGTGTTACTACGATTACTGCTTTTATGAAATCAGCAGAGCTCTTGGATGCTGATCGGCCAATTTCTCTTTGTGAATGAATACAGGCGTTTAATGAAATCCAGCAAAATGCCCAAATCTCATCCTTGGCCGCGTCCACACCTCTCATTGCATCTGCGGTGCAGTATGATCAAGGACAGATAAAAAGGCATGTGACCTAGCTATCATAAGCCCAATCCTGCTCTGAAGCGCCCAACTGGTCGCTCTTTTGGGTTGAGAGCATGCCTGGGGAGCTCTCACTGCCAATCATATGGTACAGTGAAGGGAGGAGCAGAATGATGAGGATCTCGGCCCGCATAAATTTCCTCCCATTTGGAGATTGGTTGGCATGGATGTGATCATATTTGCCGGGAATCAGAACAGTGACAGCGCAGGTGACTAGGGAGCTTCCGGAAGCGATGGCTGTGATGGGGTTTGCCTTCTATGTGACGCCCATGCTGCTGCCCCTGAGAGCTGAGATGCCGACAGGTCCTTTCCAACCCCTCTGTAGCACCCTGTTCCTTGCTTTTGCTATATGTGGTGCTGGAACAAGTTTTATTCAGACGTCCCCCATCCAATCCATATAACCCTCTGACATGACAAGCCCCTCAACACCCAGGTGGCAGTGGCTAATAAGAGAGTACGATGTTCAGCCCGCCGTCTAGACTCATCATTCAAAGGCATCTGGCGTGTGCGTGCTTTGCTCTTGAAGGCTAAGGTTCCTTGCCTGCATGTGCAGGTAAGGAGGGTGACAGGCTGGCAACCAAGGCGACAGTCTTGGTGGTGGTCTTAGTGTCCCAGCTTATTTACGGCTGCCTGGGGATTTTTGGAGCGGCCCGCCACGGATTGGCTACCTCAGGCAACATCCTTGGCAATGAGTGGCTGCCGCTTCGGGCCCAGGTATTTGTCCTTATTTTCTCGGGGGTTCGTCTGTGGGCGTGATTCCCTATGCTGACTGGCATCGGACCTCTAGCCATGGTATCTGCAGATCCTTTGGCTTCCCAAAATAGTGAGATGGCCACAAGTTTGGAGTTGAGATGGAATAGGGCGAAATTCGCGATGTCTTTGCCTCTGACCCTGCTGAATGTAGAATGGCAGGGTGTGCTGGATGTAGTGCAGCAGTGCAGCAATACAATGAAATCCCTCCCCCTCCTCCCCCCAGCACACACAAACCAGACAATCACCAATCTGGTTGGGTCCATGCACAAAATTGTTCATGAACCCCTTGAGTGGTGGCAGGGTGTGCTGGACGCAGTGATGGCGGTGTACCTGGGGATCTCCATCCCCCCCATCAGCCTGTCCCTGCGCTGCACCCTGCACAACCTCCTGGCGGGCGTCGGCGACCCCTCCTCCCCATGGAGGCACACTCTGGAGACAACCCTGCCCCTTGCGGTGGCCCTCGGCATTGCGCTCACATGCCCCCAGGTAGGACCCCCCCCCCCTTTTCCCCTTCTGGCCAGAGTTCGTGTATGTGTGATGGGCATGCAAGAAAAG
>QAXI01000444.1:437668-451426 GCA_004335615.1 Chloroidium sp. JM | reverse complement strand
CCCCCCACACACACACACCCCCGCCCCCCTCTTGTTCGTCGTCCAAGGCCAGAGGCGCATACAAAGAGTGCAATTCCCCTTGGAGGTGCGCATCGTAGCAGAGACTTGACCGGGGTATTAGAGAGTTTCTGCGGAAAGATTTCCTTCCGGGGGATGGTATTGGCATGGCAGTCTTGTGCCCTTGTGCTGTTGCATCGCTTCCAGGACACCCTAAAAAGCCCATCCTCCCCTGTGCATGCAATCTCTCAACTTGCATCCCATGCCAGCTGCAGTTTCTCCAACCTCCATCTCATCCTGTGCAGGCGTCTGAAAAGGTCTTTGCCATCACGGGTGCCAGCGGTGTGATGCTGATCTGTTATTTCATCCCCGTGGCGCTCCACCTGATGCTGCGCAGCCAGGAGAGGCAAGGTCGTCTGAAGGCAGACGAATCAGCCACAGGTGGGTGTCTATGATATTTCTCACATCGAAGCTCATTATAGGCAAATGGATGCACGAGAGCACCCAGGGGCATGTGTATCAAAAGTTTAATTTCTACACATGTTTACTTTCCAATGCTTTGAGAAGGGATCCAAAAACCAATGCACTCCTGCCACTTAGCCTTTCGCCTTGTGCTTGCTGTCTTGTAAAGGGTGGCGAGCAAGCAAACCCAAGGCTGGCGAGGTTTTGAGTACCAACGAAATATCAGAGAACCATTATAAAGTCTGCGATTGGTGCAGAAGCGCTGCTGTCAGAGGAGAGTGGCACTTCAGGCTTTAGCCAGTCGTCAAAGAAGACCACTGCTGGCGAATTTGTGACGGAGGTGGCCCTTCCTGTGTTGGTGGGGCTTGTAGGTGTCGGAATCTCTGTAGCTGCGCTGGTGATTTCCATTATGTCTGCTTTTGCAGGGACCAAGCACAGCTAGTCCATAAGCAATACAGCTGAATTTGTGCCATAATTTTGTATTGAACTCCTCGTTTGCCAGACTCCAAGTACTGCATAATCCAGTCACTTAGCTTTTGTTCAGGGCAGTGTGAGATATGAATGATATAGGTCTTCATGTGGATTGATGCAGTGCGAAATCCTGTGCTTCAGTTCACAAGCTGAATCAGACCTGCAGTCTTGAGAGTGCTCATTCTTGGCAAGTTTTGGTTGACCTTCTATGCTTTGCTACTCAAATTATGGAGCTTCCAGTTTCATCGCCTGCTGGAGTGCTTTTATACGTAAGTACACAAGTTTAAACTTATGATTGAGGAATGCAGTCTCAAGCTCGCATCATTTTTTTTCTCCCTCCAGCCTTATGAGAGAGGAGTGCAAGTATCAGAATTTCAAAGCATACGCTGCTGCGCATGCGGCCCTCAGCGTCATCTGCTCACTGTCACTTTGAGAATCATGGTCTCATCCTTGCGCTATCAACATGCCAATTCTGCAACTCTGGACCACTTGGGGGACTTTGGCGATAGGTGAAGCACTATCTTGCTGGAGAATTGCTGCGCCGCCATGTGCCCTCTGCTGCGCCTGACTTCGCAGGCCGATCCTTTCCTGCCTCCCTCAGCTCGGCTTGTCTCCGAGCATGCTCCGCTGCCTGCGACAACAGGAAGGCTGTAGTGAGAGACGCCCGTTTGTCCTTTAAGAGACTGCTCACAACTCTCCCATTATCCAGTGGAGCCTGTCAATCCGCTGCCTCCAGACCTCGGCAGCAAACTACTCCATGGATTCATATTGAAAACACACAGGTTCTTGTTTCGAATCTGCATGAGGGTTGCACCTGTGCCTGCTCCAGTCTGGAGGGCGCGCCCCCCTGATCGTCCAAGCGGGAGCGGTCGTCCCTCCGCCCACGCTCAGACCCCTTGCGAAGCTCACGCTGCCGCCTCTCATACTCCTCCGCCTGCAAATTTCCTTTCTGTGCGCATACCCTTACAGTCCCTCTGTGCATTGATTGTTCGTAATGCATTGGCTGATAAGTACAGTGCAGCCTCCTGTAAGTGACCAATCTGTATGGTCATTTACAGGAGACAGTCACGAGATAGAGAACAGTCCAAGCTTGGTAGCACAGGCAGTTGGTCGCTTGGGGGAGAAAATCTCATACCAGGATGGTCATTTAAAGGAGGTTGTACTATAAACAGTTTAACTTTGCCCTTGTTTTTCGTATTCCCGGCTTTCCCAGTCGCTTCACTCTCCCAAAAGGGGCCAGGAAGGAGTATGGCACCATCTCCCACCTCCACTTCAACAATTCTAATATCCCCAGAGTGAAGAGAAACTTTGGTACCTGGGCCAACTCCAGGCGCGAGGGCTTGTCGTCACGGTCTCCTGCTCGAGGCCTGGAGCCGCGAGAGCCCCTCCTGTCCTGACCCCTATCCCTGTCTCGACTCGCATCCCGCTGGCATCTCCTGCCATCCCGCTCCTCCGAACGCCGTCTCTCCCTGTCCCTCCCTTTGGAAGCCGGCTCTCTTTCCCTGTAGGCAGGTAAAGGCTGTTGGGAGAATATGATGCTGCACAAATGCCGATTTCGCATCTTTCTTGAGTTCATTATCAAGATTTTTCAGAGAGTTGGCGGGAAGTCCAGCGCAATCTTATGTGAACAGTCGGATCCTCCATCCCTTTGGTAGCTGGCTTACCACACGAAATGGTGATCATCCTTCTACGACTCTCAAGCACGCAGGCAGTGAGTCCCGCAGCTAAGATGGTCCTTCCCAGCAGGACTGTAGAACAATGACCATGCAGCAGAGGCCTTGCCAGTGCACGGCTCATAAATGCAAGATGGAACCTCTCATTTCCCCTGTTTTGGATAGGATAAAAATGCATCATGAATTTTCAATATGATGCGGCGTACCTGATTTCCCTTCTGATGTCTTCACGGCTTAGTGAGTCAGGCTCGCGTGAGCGGGAATCCTGCCGGCGCGGCAGCTTCCCGCCGCGATCTTCGGAATCGTCCTCTCGGGACATCCTGTTCCATGTCAGGTCAGTGGTGTGCATACCCAAGCAGTGCTTCAGGTCATTTGACATCAGGAACTCATAATGTAGCAGTTTTGCCTATCCTCAGCGGTGCTTACAAACAACTCTGACAATCATACTTGCTCGTCCTGTGCTTGGAGGGTCCTGTTGTACACTGCCTGACTGCAGACACACATATAACCTTCCCAGGTCCTTTTAAACCACTGAGACTCCAGGTCTTTTCATCTGAAGTGAGAAGTGGTGGCCACCATGAAGTCCCTGATACAATGCAATTAGCCCCATGCCCATCCAGAGGGTGCCCCCCCCTGAACAAACTGCAAACAGCAGAGTAGGAATGATTGCCCTCGGAAGAAAACCACCGTTTCAAGGAGTGGCGTCTCTCCTCTTCCTGCTCCCGCTTCCTGCGGGCTTCAGCGTCCCGCTTCACCTCCTCATGACGTGCCTCGGCGGCAGACAGCTCTCGTGCGCCTCGCCTGCTCCCAAACCCTGGGCACTTCAGCAAGGACAGGACCCCCCCCCCCCCTTTTCCCCTTCTGGCCAGAGTTCGTGTATGTGTGATGGGCATGCAAGAAAAGAATGTTTTCCACCATGACGTGGCTTATGCTGCGATGGGCACTCTGGAAATGACAGGTAGAAGCATTCAGAATGACAGCTAGACATGGAAACATAATTTGCCAGGCTAGATCCAAGGCTTTGCTCCAATTGGAGGGCACAGAATTTTTTTTATCAGGTGGAAAGGGGGAAAGCAATCAAAATGACACAGGAGCTCCATTGAAAGAGACCAAGCGGTACTGAAGAAGGACCTGGCAGAAGGGGAGCGCGATCGACAGCCAGACAATCTGCTCTTGCGGCGTTCCAGCCCATCGGGACTCCTCCCCCTCTTCCTGGTATCCTGCATGTATTGAACAATTCAGACGGTGTCAGCCAAAGGTGCTTGCTGCAGTGCATGTAGCGTCTGTATTGACTTCATACCGCTACCTTCACCGTCAAGACAAGTTCCCTTACGGAGACACTCTGAGTGAAAAGCTTTCACTGATCACAGAATATATTCGTTGGGGAAGTCAGCACCTGGCTTGCTTGAGAGGTCGTAGTAACGACTGGCGAGTCCCTGTGCACGCTGGAGACTCGTCGGCGGTGGTCGGCAGGCCTGGGCTGTGGTGCAGGTGAGTCATCCTTCCGGTCCCGCTTCAGACTCCCTTGAACAGCTGAACCAATTTGCACTTCATACTGATTGTCTTGCGCAAGCTATCTGCCCAAAGTTCCAAAATTTGGATCAGCCCATGCATAGTGCCCAATATGCAAGAGCATTTCAGCACAAATATCTGCAGCAGCCTGGAGAATCTAGGACTGCAGCATTGCGATATGAGCATGCATACACAGCCAGAATCAGAGCAAGTACATGGAATCAATGTTGCAGCTGACTGCACTCCAGCGGGATTGCGCACAATTTACGGAAAAATGATGTAGTGGAGATTTTCAACTGTACCCAGGGGGAGGGGCACGAGTGCCCCAGCGGGAGGAGGCAGGGTGATGGGCTTGGGGAGGCTGGCTGGTGAGGCTTTGGGCTGGGAGGCAGGACTGGCAGGCAGGAAGGAGGTTGGCCAGCTCGCATGGCTCAGATGTACCTGCACGACTATGAGCATCTCAAAGCAAGAAATGAGATGAAGCCCTTCGCTCTGAAGACAAATGTTTTTTCTTGTTGCCTGTGAAGTCACGGCGTGGGTTTGTGTTTTCTTTGAGGACTTGAAGCAGTTTAAAAAGGGGGGCAGTTGGGAGTGGGGGGGGGTGCGTGCTTGTCTGGGAGGTGTGCATGCGACACTCAACAAGGGGAAGGGGCTAGCATGGGGAGCAAGGTAAATATGATGTCAGACTATTCGCAGCAGGTAGGGGCAAAAGGGGGAAGTTGCGGGGGAGGGAAAGTGCGGGACCAACCAGTTGCTGCCGGGAGTTGTTTTCCTGAGGCAGAAGTGTGGCAAAGGGCCAGACTATTTTGCTGCTCATGCCATTGGTGACGCCCTTCGGATGTGCCCTACTCTTTACAAGACACGGAATGCCAGGCAGCCATCTCACCGACCCCTCCTGCACCCCAGCCCCCTGGGGCAGATCTGCGTCTCCAGCACTGCCCTCCACTTCCATCTACAGTACATTTGCCCGATTGGAGATGTTACATTAACGTGTCTGGCTGTTTACAAGCTAACAAGGGTCAGAAATAGCAGCTCCCTTTGTTTGCTTGTCTCCATAAAACAGCAGTTCATTCCAAACCGGCTGATCATTTGGTGATTTTGTTTGTTAAATGAAGCTTTGCTGTGTAGCTGAGTCCTGAGTGGAAACCTCATCCTTCAGAATGAAGTGTGCCGCTGATCTGGATCTGAACGACACATATTGCTGCTGAAAGGGCATGGCATGGCTGCATTGCCCAGATCCGGGCACACTGCTTTAATAACAGCATCTTCAGCAAAAAGTCAGACACCATTTTCGGCTGCTTGTGGAAGGCAAGCTATGTTGGCCGAACATTCCAAACACTCCGGTTTGTAAAGGTGGACATCTTCTCTCCATGCCATTGAGACTCAGGCTATCATCAATACCAACCCAGAGAGACATCACCTCGTCATTGTCAAGCTCTATGGGCTGTGTCATCTCCTCCCCCAAACTACCCTCCACCGCCTGCTGCGATCCCCTCCAGGCATCCTGCTTGCCAGGCTGCCACAGCTGCGGCGTGCCCCTCAATTTCGGCGTGCCTCCATCCCCCACCCCTCCGGCCGCGCCCGTCTCACCCCCGTACAGCTGGGGGGTGGCTGCCCTCTGCTCCGACGAACCCTCCCACCCCAATACAACCGCACCCTCCTCCAGCTCGGGCGTCATCTCCCTGGACCCCTCCTCTCCCTCCCACGGGTCGTCACCCAGCTTGGGGGTTCCCGGGCCTCCTCCTGGCTCTATGTGTCTTCCTGACCCTGCAGGTCTGCCGTAGGCTCCTGGCGTTTGTCGGTCCCCTCTCTCAGCTTTCTGACCGGCAACCCCCCCTACCTCACCATTTTTGCCAGCCAAAGGACCCCTCACCACTCCAGCTTCTGAAGCTGCAGGACCTGCCCCTCCATCGTCAGGATCTGACGGGGAATCGGCCACAGCCTCCTCACCAGCACCCGGGTGATCCGCCACTGCTGTAGGCTCCGGACTGGCGGTGGCGCCTGGGCTCACCGCGTTCGAGGGGGAGGGGTTTCCATCCAAGGCTGCCACCTCAGCCGTCCCATCCTGCCTCAAAGTCTCTGCGGGCTCTGAAGAGTCCCTGTCATCCGTGTTGCCCGCGGCAGGAGGTTCGGGTTCTGGGGGCTTGACGAGATATGATTGGGCATCGGTGTGGGATTTGGTGACCCTCACAACCCGCTGCTTTCCTTTGCCCTCGATTGCATACTCCTGGAAGTCCAGTCCCGCATCTCGGTCACCATCATCGTAGTCGACCTGCATGATTGAGCATATGTGTATGGAGAGGGGAAGATTCCTGCCTCATTCAGAGTCTGATTTCCACAGGCAGAATCCTAGGGTAAGTACCAGTAGCACCTAGTGGCTCAATTGCTTGGAAACTTAAACCGCTGGGGGGTTTGGAACCTCCACCAAGGAAACTTCCTGTTCAGCTATGGGTTGCAAAGATTTGACCAGAGTTTCATAGATAGGCTTGAACTGCGGCATACATGCCTTTCCAGAAGAGATTACCTTCCTACACATTATCAACAAGGGAAACTCAAGGTAGACAAAGCTGAGAGGAGAGAGGAGCTCACAACGAATTTGTCACTGCCAGCATCGTACTCAGAGATGCGTCCTGTGAAGAACTCCTCCTCTCCTTCCCACCTGTGAGTGTTGCTCCATCATCAACATTGCAGTGCGCTGGCTTTCAATGTGACTTTGGCGTGGCCATCTATCATCACAATTTGTAACGAAGTAGATTGCTCTTCATCCTCAAATTGGATTTCTGTGCGGTCCCTTCACTACTGAGACAACTCTTCCCTTGTCACTGGAGTACACAATATACTGTCCATCAATCAGAAACTGAGCTCCGCCTTATTGGATGGCCGACAAGAAGTTATGTCACAGCTTGTACAGCTGTCGTCATAGATAGGCAAGGAATTGCCCTAGGAGCCGATAAACAATCAAAGTTGCAGGTGCTGAGAGGAGGCTCACCAAATTTTGCACGGCAAGCCCACTAAGTCTGGCTTGGCTGGAGCTGCAGGCTTGGTCGCCTTTTTCTTCGGCTTCATGGCACTGCACACATCCAGCTTGCTCAGATTTGCAAGGTATGATGCTCTGTAAGGATGGGTGCCCCAAGCAGAATGTGACATCTCCGCAGGGATATACTTCTTGCTGCTTGAGAACGTGACCTGCGGTTGCTCACGACATCACTGAATATGAAGGTGCTCACGTGAGTACTTCGGAGTGGCCTCAGGAGAAACGCATGGAGCTTGGAAAGCCGAGAAATGTGCACTTCTTGAGTTATTTCTGCATGCCAAACAAGATACAGCGAGTCTGGCTTTCGTCTGTACTGCTGAGCTTCAACCTCGTCGTCCAATCATCTGTCGATTTTTTAAACCTGAACACGCAGAGTTCAAAATCCAACGTTCGAATTTGCAAAGGCTCGTTTGCAACTGCATCCCTGCAATCAAGCTAGCATGCGATGCAGAGTAAAGAAACTTGCTACGTAAGAGAGTTCTATTCTGGCAAAATTGCATGCGAGTGGTTTGTGAACACGGACAAGGAGGAGGTCCGAAAAATCCGATCTAATGCTGCTCTCAGCGCAAGGTCAAAGATCTGGTCAGCATTTGTACCGGAAGGTCGACTTCCATCTGACTATTTTGAATTCCAGGTGTGGCATGCCCATACCAAGAACCCAATCACACCAGAAAGCTGTATGTTCGACATTGTTTACATGCATTTTGAGTGGCTAAGTGATGGTGCAAGGCGGAAAACAGAATGTCTGCCTGTGAAGTAGTGAGGAAGGAGTATTAAGGGTTGTATAGGACCTTTCATCGGTGTATTGCAGATATGGGACTCCCTCCAGGGGCTGTGCTCTTACATAAGGGGCATGTTGTCCAGCCAAGCAATCCTCAGCGGCCTGATGCCGGAACAGAAGGGTGCAGCCACAGCCAGCAGTGCGTTCATGGCCTTTTTCATGCGGGACGTGTCTGGGATGTTGGGTGGCGTTCTTTTCGCGGCAGTCCAGGCATGCTCTGGCCATTCAAAAGAAACATGTTTGAATCGATTGAAGGTGGGCACCAAGAACACATGTGGAGAGGTAAGCTTGTAAAGCAGTGGGACACAGGGGAGAGGAGAGGGGAGAGACATCCACCCAAAAAGCAAATTGCAATGGTGTTGCGCTGGTTCCTTGCTCAAAGGAGCAAGGCAGTCCTCCTGTGTCTGTTGGATGCTAAAGGCAATACCATCAGAAAATAATTTGCATCCAGTGGCATCACTCTTCATCTCCCTGTCTGGACAGAGTAGCAAAATGGAGTGCTATTGGTCTGGCAAGACTGAATTCAGTTCTGCAACCCGATTTAGCCACCTGAAGAACGCGGGGCCAGCTGGCTGCATTCTGACGAGCTGCCATGAAAATGGTTGCAGGGTGGGGGCATGGACGCTTACGCCAAGCAATGGAGACTATTTGCAGACATCTTTAACAACGTGGGTGTGCCCCTCTTTTACTGCCGGCACAGGCAAATTGTGAATGCTATTTCTCAAGAATGTTGGGGCCATGCAAATGCACCCAGGTACAAAGCAGTATCACGATGTTCTCACAAATTTGTTTCGCCATGGCAGGATACATTCTGGAGCTGCTATCGCCTGTATTTCCTGGGGCTTTCATCTACCTGGCTTGCCTTGGGAGCATAGCACGAGCCGTCACAGGTGATAAGCCGCCCTTCCTGCCCCAACCCTCAATTCTTATACTTCCCAACCGTCCGAGTATGAATCACCGCGTGAAATTAAGAGGCAAGTACACGACCAGCCGGCAGGGTTAATCTTTCCAGCCTGTATTCTGCATTGTAATCCACACAGGGTTCATGCGTGGCTACCGGCATGGCCAAGGCGCAAGAGCTGCTTTATTTTCAAGAACCATTCCCGATCTATTTTTGGGTTTTGATTCTTTGGTGTGCAGGTGTTGCTGCTGGTGCAACGAGGAGTGCATTGACGTATCATTTTGCGAGGGAGGGCAATCCTGCAGACATAGCCGCTAAGGAGGGCTCTCAGGTGGCACTCCTTCCTAATCTCTCCTCTATTCCCCCTTGGCTCACCAAGAACGGTTGGCATCGTTGTCTGGTGTCAAAGACCCTGTTTCTTTGTTATTACGATAGCTTGCTTTACGGAACAGCCATTGAATTGGCAGCAGCATAGGCTTGGAGTCATGTGAGGGGTTATAGCTCCACATCGCGCCAATGAGCTGTCCATCAACCATTATCCGCCCACAGGAAACGGCTGTGACACTGGTGGGAATGGCGCTGGGCTTTCTGTGTGTCCGACTCACCTCAGGTGATCCCTATTGTTCCTGCCCAAGATTGTGCTGCATGACCCCTCCTTCAAGCAGCTTCATTGTCTTCCAGTCCCTTGCTATATGGCTTCACAACTCATCTTGCCTGTTCTGAATTAAATGATTGAAAGCTTTAGACCAAATCGAGAAAGGTAGATCTTTGGCATGTTTAATGGCGGCAATCTGCTTTAAGAACACAGAAATATTGTTCTGAGATCATCAGGAAGGAAAGTCTGCAACTGCAAAACCTCGAGACAACAATCAGCCTGCTGGTCTGAGAATCTTACTCAGGCTATGAGGCTGCCTTACTATGCAAAAGAGCATCCATGCAGGTATGTGGCACGCGGTGTGGGCCCTCTTTCTGTGCCTCACAGCACTGCACATCTACTGCAATGTCAGGGCTATGCGCAGCCTGAGGTTGACCTCCCTTAACCGCCCAAGGCTGAACGCCCTCATGAGCCACTGCTGTTTCCACCAGGTGACCTAAGTACACCAGCGTTCCATGCTTTGCCACCTTTAAAGTGGCCCACTTCAAGCTCTTGGCAGCGCAATCCTTGATCTCACCTCACCACTCTGTCAACTCAGCAAATACGAGAATCCCATCACCCCAAATCCAAAACTTTGGGGCATGCTGAGTTTGCAACTGTGTGCATACTGTGTTTTGACTGTTATATACATTCACAGTGAGAACTTCCATGGACAGCTGATTTCCGATCCTAACAATACCTTTTGGGAATGCATATGCGTCTCCCAATTCGTCATTCATTGCAGCATGTCAAGCAGAGTTTTGGCATCTAGACAATCAAAAGTGGATCTACAATCTGAAAAAATAAGCCGCCGTTGTGCCATAGCACCTCGCTCAACCCAGGGTCACTCGACCTCATATCACATTCCCACAATCAGGCCTATGAAGCATGTCTGTCAGAAAATAAATGAGTGGAGTATACTCATATCACTTTTTTGTTGGTGCAGGTGGCCCTCTCGGTTGCGGCAATCTCCCAGCAAGAGACCTTGCTGGCGCCTCCTGTGGCAGCGTGCTGGGATTGGCTACAATCAATTGTCAAGCGGCGCCACTTTAAAGTGTCCAATACCGCTGCTCAGAAGCCATGGCAGCCTATCAGAGACCCAAAGATTGTCTTGGGGGCGAGCTTTTCAGATCTGGTAACTCACCCCAAAGCCGCCTGACTGACAACGTATTCACGAAAAGAGCTAACAGCTGTGATGCAGAAATTAGGGTTTCTTGAATTGAAAGCTTCCTGTAAAGAAGACAGCCCTGGAAGCCATCTCACATGTCAGAAAGCGCTTACGATATGTTTTTGGCCTATACACCCACTGTACCTTAGCTGACATCTACCATAATGTTGCAGGACGAGAGAGGGCAAGAAATGCTGGTGAGATGGGGAGAAACTGAAAGCAGCAGAGTACAGAAGCCATGGCCAAACCATGTACTTTGGAGAAACAGCGCTCAGGGGCCCATCTTCGCGGTTTTGGCACCTGATGCCGACAAGCGCGACATCCTACATGCTTACATCGACGCCTGGGTGGAAGCGCAGAATCCCTTCAGAGTAATGCCCTTGCCTCTTCTCAACATACAGCAGATTGCGTCCACATTGTTTCTGAGAATATGGCATCTTGGCATTTGCGTGCTATGACATGGCAGTGGTCTTTGACATTCATAATCGCTCTTGGTCAAGATCCAGTTTTCAATCGTCTTATAAATGGCAGGACATGCTTGCGGAGGCTCCGCCAGCAGAAAGGAAGGGTCGACGTCTGCTGCGGAGTACGTTTCTTCATGCACTGGAAGATGAAGGTTGGGACCTGGGAAGCATTGCGCTGGGGGAGACGCAGTGGAGGGTGGCTTGGGATAGCCACCACTTGCATTCAGAGTGACGGCTTTCTATTTTGTACATTTGTGTCCCCGTGGATTGTTGTTTCATGAAGCACCACCTCCGTTTGCTGCAATTCTAGAACATGTACAACCTCTATCTTTGCCAAGCAAATAAATACGCACGTGTTGCAAATTGAGAAACACCAGTGGGATGAGAGTTTGAGAGTCAGAGAGTCAATGACTTGTGAGGCACAAATACTGAAGTCTATGAAGCTCAAAGCTGTGGCTAGCTATGATGCATCTGAGATGTGGGAAGAATTGCTGCTGCTTTCGAGATTCATGGAAATGCAAGTGCTCTTCAGACTGGAGTGCTGAGAATGGAGGCCAGTAAGAAGGAAAGAGAAGAGAACCAACATAGTTATAATAGCTACAGAACTAAAAGGCTAGTCAGATCAGGGCCAGGTGCTCTGCACTCATCCTCTTCAAGATCAGTAGCGCCTGGTGCGTTCAGCAGTTCGCCCCTCGTCCATCTTCCTATTATATGGTAGATTTCGTGCAAAAAATAGTTCAGCATGGGAATTTTAGACCTAAAAAAGAAGAAAAAATGCGGGTCTCCTTCCCGGAGTCGGGCTCCCCCCTCCCTCTCCTGCCCCTCGATATGCGAACAACCTCTGGACATCTCGTAAGTTTGCTTTCGAATTTGTGCCTCTTACGTTGAGGCAGGTGGGCAGGTTGGTGGGCACAACGATTACAAATGTCAATCTTATGATGAAAATGCTTCATTTCGTATACGTCTAGGTGGTCATTATGGGCGAGCAAATATTCAGAGTCACCTATCCTCAAGAGAGCTCCGATAATGCACCGTTGGTCGTGCTTATGGGCTGGATTGGTTCACATCACAGGAACTTGGCCAAGTACACGGCCTTGATGCTCGACTTAGGCTGTATCTGCGTCCAGGTCATCCAGCCAGCTGCAATAATGTTTTCTCCCATCGAAGGTCCTCAAAGACGATTTGCAGCCAAAGTCCTAACATTCATCCATGACAAGGACCTTGCAAGGAACAGGTAGGTGTTGCAAGGCATGAGGACTTATGTGATCATCATGCTGTAAGCCCCTGCTTGACTTATTCCGATATATACTAAGACACCTCCACCGACCGTAGGAAAATCCTATTCTATGCCTTCAGCAATGGCGGTGCAGTCCTTTACCAGTATATAGCCCTCGAGTTCTTGGAAGACAGGTACAACGCCTGTCACAAGATTTTGACTTGTGTCCACAGCAATAGATGCAGTGAATAAGTCATGCCTCTTCAGCTCCCGCGAATTGCTGACGAATTGTTTCGACAGGTTTCTGACATTAAAGGCGCAATTGAAGGGCGTCATATTCGACAGCTGCCCTGCCTACATGTATCCTCCAACAGGCATTGCAGCCATCACTTTTGGCTGGTCTAGACTTCCGAGGCTGCTATTGACTATGGTTTTCTATCTTGTGATGTGGATCACGGCCCCATTTGTTGGCGACATCCCCTCCAGATTCTGGTGCGCTTCCTTGTCTCCCATGATTCGCTGTCTACGCACTGGCCAGGTCTGTGCCTCTTGGGCATGATGCTTTGGGGAATGCAAGTGCAATTTGCTGGCAGCCACAAACTCGTTTGCATCGGTGGAGACCTCCTTGCTGTGCAGGAAAAGAATGCAGGACGTTGAGCTGGCAGGGGTACAAGAGTTGTACATTTTCAGCAAGAACGACGTCCTCACGACATATGAAGACTTGAGGCAGCTTGTTCAGCTCAGACGGAACAAGTGCACTTCCCTTCCCCTGACCCTGAAACCCAATTCTTGTTATGCAGTCGCAATAGGGAGGCTCAGTCTGCATGATTTGCAGATATGGTGCCCTGATCTGAAGTACATCCTTGCTACTCGTGCTCTGAAATCTTCGAGAATGCAAGATTGTCCTGCACATTGCAGGGGCATTCCAATAAAGACGCTTGTGTTTGACGACAGCCCCCATGTCGCCCACCTGCGAGCACACCCTCAAGAGTACACAATAGCCATCAGAAGCTTTGCGAAAGAGGCGTGTTTGGACAGTAAGCTATAAGTCCCTGTAAATTATTACGATGGATTATATGCGAATTTCAAGGTGTAGGGCTCTGAAGTTAAATTATAGGCAGACTGAAGTGGGTAGGGTCCTACACATGCTATTGTGGGCAAGCAAGACAGAACTTCAGGGCTTGCTTTGCAGTTTTATTAGCACATTGCTGCTTGTCATGGGCAGTGAAGATGCTCCCTTGGATATTAGGGAATGAACTGTATGTGCGCGACGTCACTGGCAATACGAACTTGATTTAGAGAATATCCTTGTTCCGTTTGGGTCCATTGGTGTAATAAATTAGAAAGAGAGACGCTTTGGCATGAAGAAGAAGAAGAAGAAACTACATCTCCCAGCCACATTAGGCTGATTAGATGACTCATGCAAAGAAAGCCTAGCAGTGGAA
>QAXI01000444.1:398323-432771 GCA_004335615.1 Chloroidium sp. JM | reverse complement strand
CCGACATATTCAATAACATCCTTTTAGGCGGTTCTGTTGATATTGATACCGAAACTCAGATTCTCGAGGTGAGCAGACAGACGGAATTTGCATGTGGAGCTAGCTTAATGAGCGACAGAGGATTGGGGTTGCCTGCTGCACCCATGCCCAAGGGCTGAGAAGCGGCGCAAAGTACCCTTCTTTTGGGAGACTGAGATTTCCTTGATTGATCTCTGCTCAACCACGCACACCACATCTGTCTGAAGATGAGCGTGCGATGGCTCATTAAAGCAGAACAGTGCATTGGTAAATGCATCTTCAGCATTGAAGTCATCATGGGAGAAGGTGGAAGAGGAATCATTAAGGCTAGGGACAGGCTGCTGATCGATTGGATCCTGACGGAAACGTTACCCCCTCCCCTTCACAATGAGGACAGAATGACAATTCTGCATTCCGAGCCCTCCTTCATTTATCCCCGCCATTCTGAGCTTGACAAAGCATCCCCATCTCAGCAGATTTCCACCCCAGATGAAACCTCCTTTAACAAGCCTGATTTTACATTGCAGGCTACGCTGGCGGCTGCCAACATCGCTGCGCACCTCCAAGGGCACCCGGTGTGGACCAAGCCCGACGTGCTGCCCTTTGTGGACGGACCTTTTGACCAAATCCCCAAGGCTGCTCCCAGCATCGTCAATGCCAAAGACTTGGGGCTGAAGGAGTTCTCTGGCTAGGCTTGGGCCTCTTGCTACCTGCCGTGTTGTGGGTGTCTTTGGAGGCTTCTGTGGCTGGACAGTCTCTAAGGCTGGACAGTCACGTGGCAGAGTTGGTGTGTATGAGGGATATCGGCAAGACACTAATATCGGCTGTTATGGCCACGATGTTTCCGCAGTTCAGCACAAAGTCAGGCTTAGATTTAACCAAGCTGTCATGTTTGGGCCATTTGCGGAATTTATAGAGCAGCGAATAAATCTCTGGAGACAGGGGTGGGGTACTTTTATATTGTTGGTCTGTGAGAGATGTCGCTCTGGATACCGATGGCTAGAGTGGAAAGCCGTCTCCCTGTGCCGCAATTGTGGGACAACGACTTGGGAGACACTTGTGCCAGGAAAGTAACACAGCGGCCATGAGAGATGAGAGGTCAATACTATTTCAGCTACAAGGCAATCTTGTTCATATGTTTAGTAGGCATTGCAGGCGTTTCGACATATGATGGGATACTCGCTTCAGAGAGGCCAGTGCCATTTGTGGAAAAGAGCTGGTTCTAGATACATGTGGAGTGCCATGCATTTCCTCCTTCCCTCCATGCCAGGAGGAAGTCACAATCTGATTCAGAGGAGGCAATGGAGCCCAGAAATTAGGCCCATGTGCTACTGTACTGTATTGCTTTTCTAGCAGAGTGCATTGATTGATCAATGGATATGGCAAAGCAAGGGTATTGGGTTTGGTGAAGGGGGAGAGATCGGTGAGTATGGACAAAAACTCATCACAGGAAAAGATCAGCCACATAAATACCGATGCACTCTCAAGGATTGGTCCACACCAAAATTGCGTGTATTTCTCAGAACGTTGGTCGAAAAGAAACTGCACATAGACTGGCATCAGCGATTTCAGCTTCTCTTATATAAAAAGACATCCCAGGTCCTGCACGTCTGTACAGTAGTGAGTGATCCAAATCAATATTCCAGTGCACAGCAGTTAATGTTTTGCCAGGGAGTCACGTTTGCCAGTACGTCATCAGTAGGTCAAATCTTGCCCTTCCAGCCATCAACAAATTCCAGAGCCAAAAGAACACTCCTATCTAGTCCGGCAGGGAGGGGCTAATCGAAGGCCCCCTCCGCCGGCTCGTCATACAGCAGGGGTCTTGCGCTGTCGAACGGGGTTCGGCTGGGAGGGGGGTTGTGTCGGGGGGTCCCGCGCTGCACCCCGGGGCTGGGAGAAGACACCGTGCGGGCTTCGGAGCCCAGCCGTTTGAGGCCTCCGGAGCGCAGGGGCTGCTTGAGGGTGAGTTTCTGGGCCACGGCTCGGGAGGCTCGCAGGCGCTGCCTGAGGGCGACCAGATGCAAGGCGTGCATGTAATTCAAGCGTCGACAACTCTTGCCCTGCAATGTTTCAGTATTTGAGATGAAACTGCTGGGCTGAAGAGGAGCCTGTAAACTTGCGCTTTCAGCTAACTTGAACCCTCCACTCTGTTCATATGCAGATTGATTATGAATTGATGAAAAGAGAGTGTGCGGTATAGTGTTCATGTGTATGAGATAAGATGCAAAACGAGAGTTGAGTAGGGGAATGACCTGTTGCCGTTGGGAGGACCACTTGCTGCGGTGGAAGGCTCGGCTGAGCACCTGGGGGCTGGCAGGCGTGGGGGGCATCTCCCCCCTCTGTATCAGTAAGGCGCTTGCCAGGCTGTTCATCTGCGACTCTAGTGGGGTGGGGTGGGGCGCCCGGGGGCTGGAAGGCAGATCCAAAGCTTCCCTTGCCCCAAACGGAGTGTTGTAAGGATCAAAGCCGAAGAGCTCAGTAAACCGCCGGAGGCAGCGCCAGTACTGGGCCTGCAAAAAGGGAGATGGGTCCTAAGAGACTGGCACGATGAAATTCACGGGCTATGCTGCAAAGACGAGAAAGGTAGAGCAACAAATCGACGGTCAATAAAGCTCAGATGCTGCAATTCAGACATTGAGGTGGCAAAAAGACAGGCAATCCCAGATTATCCATCCTCTTGCACACAGATCCCTTGGTCAAAGACAAGTCCTGTGGGAAATTCAATCCATCCAATGAGTGGAATCAGAAGGCACCTGGATCTTGACGACCTCCCGGATGGCGGATGCCGCCAGGCTGTTCACGGCACCGGGGTCTGCTACGGGCGGGGGGCTCTCACCCAGCAGCACCCGCAGGGCCGCCTCCGTGCCGCCGGCCGTGGCAGACAGGTTGTAGCCTCCCTCAAGCAGCAGGGCAACGGGAGCCACGCTGGCAAGGAGGGCCGTCATCTGGGCAAAGCCCGCCGACGACACCTTGCACCTGCACCATGATATGTCTTTCAACTGGTCATGACAAAGTGAAGGCCGTCTTGTCAGTCAACGGGTCCGCATATTCCGCTGATCATCGCTTGGTTTGGTTGATGTCGGAAAGGGAGTGGTATCTGCTGAGGGTAGGTGCTGAGAGATGGGACCGCCCCCGGGGGGGGGGGGGGGGGTTTGTCTGCACCTGCCAGCCCCGTGTTCATAAGTCTGGCCACCACGGCTTCTACTCGGTCGGCCCTCTCAGGGTGGGGAGCCGCCTTGCCCTCTTCATGCTCCAGCAATCTGGAATCGTATGCCAGGACCACCGCCCGGCCCCCCACGCCACCGCTATCCATGTGTCGGGTGGTGTCAAAAAGCCTGGCATCGTCCCTGCTGTCATGGCCGCACTCCTGCAAGATTCCCCATGGGGCTCAAATAGGACTTTGTGGTGTTGGTTGTTGGACCACATGCTGCTACAGAGTGGAAAAAAACCCTTGAACCTCGATTTCTACTGTGATGCTATTCTTAAACCAATAAAATCATGGTCCTGGGACTCATGGACAGAGGGAACCTTCTGGAGTCTTGGCGGAAGGAGGGGTTGGGTTGGGGGACGGGGATCTGCGGTGTTGAGACAGATGACTTGCTGCAAATATGCTCTTCGAGCTCAAAACATGCATTGAGGATCTGCAGCGGAGCTGCACCCTGTGATTATGTTGATGGCCACATAGATGCATGAGAGCAAAGCTCATCCATCTTTGCTTCCTTGAGGAAATGGTGCAACTGGAAGTGACATTGACCCAAATGTGAGCAAGTAGAATGCTGACAAGCTCTGTGGCAAGACAACGGACATGTTAGCAGCCCTGTTATGCGACTGAGAACGCTTGTTTGACCAACAAAATAGCTCTATTCCTTTTGTGCTCCACAAAAAGGGGTTCCCCTAAGTTACTGAAGGGCAAGCCCACCGGGCAGATTGACGAGTAGGGGTCCAGCTCGCTAATGCAGTTCCGGCAGGGGGTCGCTCTGGGTGGGGAGTCCGAGTCCAGAGACTCCCCGTCAGACTGCTCACTCTGCTGGTCCTCGCAATCCAACAAGCCATCCTCCGAGAGGTTGACCAGCCCCCTGCGTTGCGCCTCATCCAAGGGCCTGCTTGCAGATCATGATATCTGAGCTGAAATTCACAGAACAGCTCCATTAATGTTGCCCTCCACAATTTTTTTGAAATTTCCGATTTGTGACGACCCTCAAAAGCAGCCATGGAATTGCAAGACGTAGGAAGTACAAGCCTAAAAAAAGCCAACTCTTCTGCGTCACTACCACTCACATTCCCCTCACAATGAGAATGTAAGCCAATTCACAATCACTTTGTGCATTCCTCCTTCAGCAAGCTCAATATCTTGCCTTGACAATGCAAATGGCAATGCTCCCTCCATGTCATCTTCCTGGTCAAAGGCTATCATGGATGCGACTTTTACAGGCTGGCACACCTGAGGATTGCCTCGTCTGGAATGTCATCGTCCGCCTCCTGGAAGTCGCCTGAGGACCTCTCCTCATCCTCAACCATCTGCAGCCAACAGACAGGAGGAGCTGATTGGCATTGTCAGTAAGCATGCTTCAACCCAATTGATGCAAAGAATTGTACCTCCTTTCCCTACTGTAAAGGTATTTTTCAGGATTCAAGATCATGGCTTCAACCCCCACATATAGATTCATTGCAACAACCAACTCTTGTCGCAGGCTTCACATATGTGCCATCTGGAAGTAGAGTCCTTGGAGACCTGGAAGGATGGATGAGAAAGGTCGCTTCCCTTCTTGAAGGAGGGGCAGTGGGAGAGAAGGGGGGGGGGGCTGCCATGATACCTGGCCGGATCAGGGAACATGAACAGTCCAGAGGCACATGAGACGACATCAAATGACTCATCAGCGTAGTCCACCAGGTTTGTTGCATCCGCGACCGCAAAACTGCACAGACCAACAACTGTCAAAACACTAGGACAAAGCATAATTGAATCTTTTTGGGCTTCTTGTCTGAAACTGATTGAAAATCTGCTAGGCACAACTGGGTCTGCCTTCAACTTGCAGCCATTTTCAAGGGCTGACGACTTGAAATTACTCCAGAAGATCACATGTACCTTCTGGTGCATTTGAATTCGTTAGTGCTGAATTGCAATAAAGACCGACCTCATGTTCTTGAGGCCTTTAGCTGCAGCTCTTTCTTTTGCAACCTCCACCATGCCTTCTGCAAAGTCTGTGGATGTCACCTGCGCCATGTCCTTTTTGGCTCTCATTAGACTTGATTGCATGCTTTTGCACTTCAGTACCCACAAGTCATCCAAGAGATGCCATCTCTTTGCATGTGATTGAAATGAAGGAATACCGGAAAGGCAGGACATCATCAGCACGCAGCATTGGAAAGGAAAGGAAGCTTCAGTGTAATTGCCAATATTACATATGGCACCAGGCTCGCAATACGCATCCTGTTAGCCAATTAGGGATCAATTTATTCCATTTGTGCGCCAGATGTTCTGAGCCGTACACACAGGAAGCGCTCATCTGGACGTATGACCAAGATATGGGCAGACCTGAGCCTCTACATGCGCCGTAGCAAAAGAGCATGCAGGTTCACCAGTCCCGCTCGCCACATCCAGTATCCTGTGCACCTCTCATTTGAAGACATGATTCACAACGATACGGCCCTGAATTGGACCTCCTCTGCTACCACCCTGGCAATGACCCCAGGCATCACTGTCAAGATCAGCCTCTCAACCTTTGAATTCAATCAGACCTGCCCAATATCTCCTGGTCCGGCAAGCACGCCTCGAAGAGCTGCAGGGGAAGGGCTTTTCTTCACCCCCAATCAGGTCAGCTCAGGACTCTGATTCTAGTTGTGATTAGCTTTGCGTTGAATGACCGCAGTATTCGAGAAGAGCAAGGGAAGGGCCGCTTACTTGGGTGCCTTGGTGCCTAGCTGCGGCAAATTTGTATCGAGCAGCTCGCCAAACCTTCTCACCAAAGGCATCAGCATGCCTGGCCCATCATGGCTCAATGCAGCGTAATTTGAAGCTGCAGCTTACTATCAGTCAGATGGTGCATTCTTCCATAGGCAGGTATCAACGTGGCGCTTCAGCGCCTGGGTTCCATACCCCGCTTCTTACGAGGAGGATCCTATTTATTGATGAGGAATTACTTTGACCTCATTATGCACTGGCAGGATTCAGGGTCAGTGGCTATGATTCCTTCCTTTCTAGCACCAGTGTGATGTTCCCGAATCACGTGAAGACGCATGCAAGCACTTACCTCCGTTGCTCCAAAGGCTTGCTGCACTGAGAGATTGGGTCATCGACGACACAACTACAAGATGTTAATACCTTTGCTCGTCTAGGTCACGAAATGCCTCCAATCTGGTACAACATGCACTAGATTTGTCTTCATCACGAGAGGAGATTTCCCCCCCTTGCCCTTCAACTTTGGAAATTCTGGGAAGTGGGGTTTGCAACTCAATATTCTGCAGCACAATCGCTTGAGACTGCGATGAGGGCAGCCTCATCCCCTGAACTTTTGATCACCGACCAGTTCTACTCCACGAGATGCAGCATGCACGGTCAGCGAACAAGCAGGTCGTGATGGAGGAAAGCACACTCGGCTGGAAGGGATGATTCGCACCGAGGATCTGCCCCTTGATGTCCACAACAATCTCCAGCGAGCTTTCTCAGAGCTCTACCCCACAGGCAAGCACAAGGAGACCTCTTTGCAGGCAAAATTCACACCGTCTGATAGTCGAGGTCTGAAAGTAATACTCTCTGCAGTGCAGTCCTACGTGGGGAGCCTTCAGAGCAAAACAGTGCCGGAAGACACACCTGATTCAGCTTTCACCAGGCAGGTATTACCCCTGAAGAAACACCCACCCCACATGGTAACCCTCCCAATGCTGCCGTTGAAATCAGCTAGTGAGACAGGACCACATGAAATTTGATGGCAAAGGTGCGGGAAGAATTCTACAGTTTCGATATCAGACATCAGAGATCATCGTTTTCGCAGGCTGAGGATGCCTTGCAGGACTACATTAGGCGCAACCTGGCTCCTCGCCCGGTAGGCGGGCAGGAGCTGAAGAACGATGTTGTCACCACCTCCCGCATCCTTGTTACCGGTTGCCCTAGGTGTTCCTACACTTCTGGCCTCCCCTTATTCCGTTCAGGGTGAACCAACTCTAAGGACGCCAATATTGCACCCTCTACCGCCTGAGCCGACCTCATGTTGCCCAGGCTCTTGAAGATGTGCTCTACCACCCTCATTGTCAATGACTTTTAGTCAACGCCATGCTGAAATCAGCGTGTCACGCCAAACACATTCTCCTTGAACACAGCATCGGTGGTCCACAGCTCCTTGTAAGTATATACATCCTCAGGAATTCATTTCTGACAACTTCTCTTGACAGCAGTCCTGATGTGCCGACCTAATGGCATCCAATCAGGATTTTGAGATGCAAGGAGTTTTATGTCGCAAAAATCAACTGTTTTCTGACGCCTGTATTTGAAGTGCAGCATTGATGGTTTGCTCTCTGGGGGGATCAGGGAGGGGCAACTCACCGAGTTTGTCGGGGCCACATCCACAGGGAAGTCGCAGGTGCGCCGCTCTTTTATCCTTCCTGCAACAGAATGGCTTTTGACGCTCTTAGACTGGAATTGGTCAAGGTGGGACAAGGAAGGGGTTGCTTTGCATGTAGACCTTGCATGTAGAGACATGTAGTAAAGGCCAGAGGAAATTGCTGTCCACAAGACAACATACAATGTCATGATGCTACACACCAAAGGTTGCAGAGCTCAGTCCCATTCAATGCTATACTGGATTCTCGAAGCACCATGTCCAGCTTGGGATCCCAATTGTAGACACCACCAGATTGCCTGGCGCAGGTCTGCATGCAGACAGCCGCTTGCACGGCCCTGCGAGGAGAGAGAGTTACCTACATCGACACCACAGGCAACTTTTCTCGCAAGCGGCTTGTCAGCATGGCACAGGCCGCAGCTCCAATGCATGTGCCCCCCCCCCCTCTTGCGTGCCACCAACACCCTTTCGCAGAAACACGAATTCTGCACTGATCGATTGCATGCAGCCAAAAGCTGATTCTTTGCTTCTTCGTTGCTTTTCTGCAAGCATTTTGCAAGCTGTGGCGTAGCCTGCAGAACTTGAGAGCCAGGAGGCGATGAAAGAAAGCCTGCACGACCCATACATAAGTCACCTACACCTTTTATGAAGACTGGATCCCGACAGAAAGCCCCCACGCTCTGTACATTCACACTGTGCGTCACCAAGTCCTGGATGCAGGGTGGCAACAGCACATCCCCTAAGGAGGTGATGCAGAACATTACGGTTTACAAATGCGTGGAGATTGCGGATGTCACCACCTGCCTCAGCACCCTGCAGCAAGAGATAGAGGTGCATGCGCCGGACCATTGTACAAGCACCGCATTGCTGCTTTAAATGCATAGACCTTGCATTCTGCTGCTCAGTGTATTGGCTGTTGCAGTGCAGACGAGGTTCTGCATCCATGTTGGAGTGATAGGGGAGCATTTGAAGACGCGGCATGGAGTACAAGTGTATTCTACAGGATACAGAGAGCTCTTGAAATGCAGGAGCATCCCAATTTTCAAGAGGGGCTGAGGTCCGAGACAAGGCTGCTGGTCCTGGACTCTGTGGCTGGTGTAGTGTCGCCCATCCTTGGAGGCGTCCCTCCATTTGAGGCAAGTGGATCGCTTTCTTGTTTTGATAAGACAAATTCACTCAGAAGTGAGCGCAATGTATTGCAGACAGACTCTACTGAGGGTCTCTGCCGTCGTGGCATGGTGATGCCTGGAGATTAATCGCTAGATTCAATAAACTGGTCAGAATGGATCCTCATGTTTCCACATTTGATATGCCTTTCTCCATTTTGGCCTGAGAATGATCAGCGGTGCAGAAGTCAGGCAAAACAGACTCAAGACAGGGAAATTCATGAATTTTGATTGCAGGGTCACACCCTGATGATAGAGCTGGCAGTATTCTTGAAGCACCTGGCCACCACCCACAATTTGGCTATTCTGCTGACGAATCACATGGCGGCAGGTAAAGTCAAGCTCCAAATGCGTACTCCACTTTGATGGTTGCAGGTACATTTGAGGTGGCACTGAGTGAGCATTGTTGTGACTGTTTGACAATCGCCAGTTCAAATCACCATCTCATGAAACACTGTCCAGTGAAGTATGAAGAAGGTCAATGGAAATGTGCACATTCGCCCGTGGAGGAAACCTGGCCCTGTATAAGGCTGCAAACCGCACCTCAACCTACCTTGCATTACCTTGGATTGCGGATGCATTGACGCAACAAAGAAGTGCAGTGCCGGGGGGAGAGCCGCGGGCAGCCTTGGGGGAAAGCTGGTGTGACCAGCCCCACACCCGTGTGCTGCTGACGCGCACGGAGACAGCGACGGGGCAGGACGGATTCCAGCTGGCCCGCCGGAGCGCCAGGCTGGCAGCCTCCCTGCTGACCTCCCTGGGCTCGCCCATACATTTCGAGATCACAGCAGAGGGCGTGGTTGGGGACGAACATCCTACCTCCCCGTTGACCCCGCAGCTGTGAAGTCACGGGGTCTCTGAGTAGCCTGCATTTCATATGTCTCTGCTTTTGCTGTGTGCTTTGTAATTGACTGGCATCAAGGCCTCCACCAATATTTTAGATGGATTGCTATCAATGCCACCAGATTCAAGGGTTACTAACCGTTACTAGCAGCCTGAGATGTCATCAATGCAGAAAAATCTTAATCAAGGCCAGCGGAGGAAATTATCTTGCCATTTTCAGCTTTTCGAAGCGCTAGTAGACATTTGCGGTGCAGACTGCCGTGTGGATGATTAAGATTCTGCACGAAACGAAAATGCATGCACCCATTTAAATACTATCCGTGATCGAATCATAACACTGCTAGTATCAGGGGCTTATGAAGCGCAGAATAGCCACACAGCTTGGCGAGACTGCTCTTCGTGGGTCGTTAAAAGATGCCTCGGGCACTTGTTGCAGCATGTCAACCCAAACCTCACCCAAATCTACAAGGCCCAATCTGGTCATCCTTGGAAGCGGATGGGGCGCTGCGAGCCTGACCAAAAACATTGACACTGATCGATTTGCCGTCACAGTGCTCTCAAGCAACAACCACATGGTACATTCCTATTCAGGGGCTTGTTCTGATGAGCGGTTGTCAGACCAAAGTGCACTGCATGAGATCATCAGCTGATTGTGAGCGGTTGTCAGACCCAAGTGCACCGCATGAGACCATCAGCTAATTGTATGCAGGTCTTCACCCCTCTCTTGCCAGGAGCAGCGTAAGGGCTCTCCAAACAGTCTGATTATGACTGCCTCCCTACAAGAACTGACGTCACTGACCCGTGTGATAGTGTCTTTATGTGGAGTCCTCTACTTGAATGATGGCATTGATACGTATCATGTGCAGAGTAGGAACAGTGGAGGGCCGCAGCACTGCCCTGAGCATAATGTCCATCCAGCCAGAGCTCAAACGTTTGCCTCACAGGTCGGAAATATTTCCACCTGCTTTTTTCTAGGGAATTTCTGCCCTGGCATAAGGCAGGTCACGCGTTTCCGAATCCATGATTTCATTCCTTGAGGTGTGACTCTTGCAGTCTCATTCTGCAGTGAGTGCTGCCTCTCAACCCTTTGAAAAAAGTGGCTTCACCACCATGCCAGTCACAGCAGGGCTGGGTCAATACTTCTTTGGGTATATATAGCAACATCTTGACATTCTACACATCATTAGAAGTTGAGCCTTGAACCTGTCACGCAGATTCTTTCTTGGGCAAGCGCTCGACGTGGATCCTGAAGCCAGGCTTGTCAGTTGCAAGGACGAGGCAGGAGGGGAGTTTCAGCTGCCTTTTGAAAAGCTGGTCATCGCGACAGGAAGCCAGGTGAGTATATTTATTTTTAGATGAGTCACCGATATGCAAGAGGTGGGGAATGCAGAGCAGTAGACACTGAAACAACACTAAACGCATTATCACGAAGCAGCTGCGAAGCAAAGGCAGAAAAGGCATGTAAGATTCACTGGCAGTGTGAGCCTTCTTCCTGCATCTTGACACATAGCATAGTTCTAGGAAGCAGATTTTGCAATACAATTTCCGAATGGAAGTGACGTGGAAGGTGGGTGGAGGAGTGCTTGTGTTATCCCACACAAGAAAAGAAAGACATTTGCTGACAGGATGGATTTAGAAAGCCTGGCAGCATGCAGGGAAGTACATTTGGGACGCCAGGAGTCGAAGAGCACGCACTTTTCCTGCGCAATGTGGCCCAAGCCATGGCCATCCGCACCAAGATTCTCACGACATACCAGCTAGCCTTCTCTCCAGGTAAGCCGATACCCCCCCCCTTCCCCCATATCAACCCGTTTGATGTATATTTGTAGCACATCTTCAGCTCTGCCAAACTCTCATGTTTGGCATATCTGCAATTGTGTACTGCAATGCATTCGAAGATGCAGCATAGCTCTTGCATTACAGCAAACACACCAGCCCAGCTACAATGTGGCCTTCTGCAGGCCAGAGCAAGAGCGAGAAGAAGCGCCTACTGCAAACGCTTATTGTTGGCGGTGGACCTACAGGTAGGGTTTTTTCCGCTCATAACCCCCCTTCCCCCTGTGAGGCTGTCTGCATTTGCACCCATTTTTCCGCATTGAATCAAGTGTTGGCGCTTTGGGAAGAGATTTGAGGAGACAACGAGGTAAATGATGAATTGGGCGGTGCAGGGGTAGAGTTTGCTGGCGAATTGTGCGATTTCATCAATTCAGAGCTGCGGGCGTTTGACGGCTACAGATCTGGCCAAGCAAAGTAGGCCCCTGCTCTACCTCACCCTGCCTGAACTTTGCAAGGCTGTAACCTGAAGGCTTGTTGATATCTGACTAATTTGGAGCGAAATAGGATCTTCATTCAAAGCAGAAAGTCCTGGCCTTCTGGACCATGATGCTAGGTGGGGGACCCTGCCGATGGGAAAGAGATCAGATCACCCCTGTCAAGCATGCCTTGCGATTCTGCAGGGTGACAATTGTGGAGGCGCAAGGGCTGCTGGGCTCTTTTGACGAGTCCCTGAGATCCTATGCCCTCGACAAACTCAGCAGAGAGGGCGTGGAAATCATTGAGAAGGTGTGCACCTTCAACACGATTCCCCAGAGCCAAGCAAGATGAGATTTTTCATGCTTCAAGAACTTGTGTTCTGGAGGTCAATGACAGAGCTTTTTCAAGGGATCAACCGTTTACAGCGACAGGGCTCAGAGGTAAGCCTAGGCTTACCTTGCCGCATGGCAGACTTGCTGTGCACTACCTGACGCAGCAGTAAAATCCCTTTACCCCTCTCCCCTCCTCTTTCCAAGCCCTACAACTTCTGCACCTCACTGCGAACGCAAACACACCTGCTGCAGTGATCTTGAAAAGGTACTGCCTTTAAACTTTGCCGTCTGACTCCCTTACTGACAGAGTGTCATCAACTGTTGAATTAGTCAAAGACTTACAGTTTGTGGGCGTAGCCCAGAACTTGAATTTGGGATGTAATCCAAAGGGGGTGGGGTATTCTCCCACTGAGGGAGGGGGTGGGGTGTCCAGGCCGTGGTAGAGGAGGTGACGGCCACTGAAGCCATCCTGAAGGACGGCAGGGTCATTCCCTTTGGCATGTGCGTCTGGAGCACGGGCGTAGGGCCCACACCCTTCATCGACGCCCTGGGATTTGCGAAAACGGCCAGGGGCAGGCTGGCCGTCGATAGGTACCTCCGCGTCTTGCAGCAGGAGGAGCGGGCGGACACCAGCGGATCAGAGGTGAGTTTGTTCTCAATGTCTCAATGCCATGAAGATTGGTCTGCAGAATGTGTGAATGCAGTAGGGAAGGAAGGGGTCTGAAAGGTGAGCATACTTGCCAATCTCCTTGCCTATCTCCCATCAGACTTGAGACATCGGGAAAAGGGGCAATGCATGAAGGAAGGACGCTTGTGTGATTTTCTCAAGGATGCGGGAATGCAAATGCGGCACTGTCTCAAGAGAACCTTCGGCACTTCTGAATGGGCTTCAGATGCGCGAAGGTGGAAAGGGGAAAAGGGGGGAACATATGCCTGTGTCATACATGACTCAGGAGAGAGATTGTGAAGCGAGCCGGATAAGACAATTAATGTCACAAGATTTGGAAGAGCAGAGAGGAAACGATGATTGGCAATGGCAGATGTTGGGGGAAACAGTCTCTGAGATGAACTCCATTCAGAAATTGGAACCTACGTGTCAGAGCAGTGGAATGGTGAGCAAATAAATGTACAGGAAACGGTGAATGGCGCAGAGGATGAGCATAAAGAAAGGGAGCTTGAGCGCAGCGAACACCTGAGCATTGCAGAGGGGATATACGCCCTGGGGGACTGCTGCGCCAATATTGGCACTCCTCTTCCGGCGCTTGCTCAGGTTTTGCCTCTGCCCTCCCCTTCTTTTCCAGCCCCTTCCCCTTTTTGGAAACCAATACCAACCTCTGCATTTCAACTTCCCAAATTGCTACATGCCAACATTGACGCTTCAATCCAACACTCTGCCAAAACCATTTGCCATCCACCCAATGTCCCACGCCAATCCTCTCTCTCCTTCATCTTTTTTCCTTGGATAGAAGTCGCCTGTCACTTCTCTATTGAGGTTATTCCGGATTGAATAGTACCCAAGCACCATGCTCATGGTCTAGTCACCCACGAGCCAGCCAGATCCTGTTCAGATTGCTATTCACCAGGCATTCTGAGCTTTTGAAAGTCGCCTGTTGCAACGCAGGTAGCAGAGCAGCAGGGAAAGTACTTGGCTTCTGCATTGAATGCTGATACAGGTGCCACAACAAAGCCCTTTGCCTGGAAGTCGAGGGGCGCCATGGCAACACTAGGTGCTTCCCTTTTCCCACATCCCCTCAGATTTTGTGATTGGCCCAAATCCCCCCTCTGGCACATAATCTGTCTCACTGCCACGCAGCAATTGAACACCAGCACATTTCTCAATAGCTCTCAGCGTGGGTGCAGGCAATAAGAGCGCCATCATTGAACTGGGGGAGCATGGTAAACATTTCAACATGAAAGGTAATTTTCTGCTGCTACTTTCTTGCTCCATCAGCACGCATGTGAATGTTGTTACAACTCTGAGCACTTCAACGGTCAAAGGCAGAGTCAAGGGCTGGGCAGCTATCTGGCTTGAATAGCCATAGGTTCTCGATAACCACCAGAGCACAGCAAGCTTGAGAAGGTATTCAAGGGCCACCACATGAAGGTCAAATTGTGTCAAACAATGTCAAGAATTGCAAGGGAGCTACTTTGGCTGAGCAGATCTCGAGGAATGATTTCATCTGGGTTCTGAGAGGTACATAAGGTACATCTGAAGAAGGCAGATCAGTAAAGCTAAAGAGGCTCAGTGAGAAGGTTTGTTCACCTCTTGACGAAGGGTGACCTGTGTGCAGGCTTTTCTTCCTACATTGCCTGGAAGTCTGCGTACTTCTCGATGATGTACACAAACCGCAACCGCTTGCAAATCCTGGGCAACTGGTTAGCCACAGCAATCTGGGGAAGAGACATCAGCAAGTGGTAGGATGAAGACATCTTCTAGAGATGCAAGGCGGCAGGGGGTGAGGGGTCCCCAGGAGGGGGGCGAAGTTTCTGCTGCAATGGCAGGTGGGGCAAAGACCCGAACATGCGCCTCTGTACTGTGAAACATGCACTTGTACCTGTCATTGTGCCAGTAGACAGCTGTGAACGAGACTTTGGGAGCATGAGATCATGCATGTGACATGCATGTATCTGCCAGCCAATGAGAAAGCAGCGCCCATAGACGCTGTAGATGCTATTTTGGGTTCTTGTGCTGAGTCTTGATTGCTTGATTACTGAGTATTGTGCAGATAATTTGGAACCAGTGGGGAGTTATCCTCTGATAAGGAATGGCTTGGTGAGTAGAGTTTCGTAGGTTGTGAATTGATTTGGAGATTTCATATATGTTGCAGATCATCTTAGTACAAGACCTCGAGGGCATCTCTGTGCTCCTTCACACTGCAAATTGCAGCTGAAAATCTGTCTTAGAATTCACTAACCATTCACAGGCAGGCTACAGCTACTGGTAACGGAACCTAAGCATATCTCAGCAGTGCAATACTGCTGGTCTTTTGCTCACAATCAATCCTGCGATTCAAAAGGCATCTTCACTGCAGATTGAGAACGAGCAATCAGATCAAATGCAATGATCACACCCCCCAATAGACATCTGGCGGGCAGTGCACTTCTCATTCATGGGGTCACGCCAGCGGGGCAAATCCTCCACGAGTCGACCGAGTCTTTCTGCACAAGAAATTTGCACTGTTACAGAAGATGATCCATTCTTGGGCAATAGCATCTGTAAGATATCGATCATATCAATGAAGTATTCTTCTTGTCTCTGCAACACAGGTAGGAGGAGATGCTGGTACGCCCATTTCACCATGCACACAATTCCTTGTACTGCAAGAGGAGCTGCTCACCAGGGTGCCTGGGAAGTTGCTGTTGTTTTCGGTCAACACGGCTTGTTTGGTGGTTGTTCCGCAATTTCCATCATCATAGATGTGAAGGTCATACTTGTTGCTGCCTCCTCCTGCAGAATGGATTGGGATTGGCATCGCATGCACAGGGCTATCTGTTGTGGTTGGGGATGCATGAAGTTTGGGAACTTGGTTTGTACCTGTGACACTGCTGCTCTCCCAGCTATTTGTCACTCTGAAGCCCTGCAAGTATCGAAAAATCAAGCAGTGCACAAGAAGTTGCCAGTTGTGACTGCGGCATGGGTGATCCAGACTCTGAGACACTCGACCACAATCCATTTGGCAAGCCAGACGAGGGAGTGGATGAGGAGGTCCTCACAAAGCCTTCACACTTGCTGCAAGCATTTGTCACCGTGACAGGGTAGCTGGCAGAGTCCCCTGCGCAAAAAGGGTGTCACAAAGAGGGCAGGAGGCTTGTTTCCCTTCAGTGGAAGGTTGGATCAAGGAGGAAGGATTGAATCTTTTCCATCCCTCCTCTCTCCCTCTAGAAGCAAAAGATCTTTCCTTACCTTCCTGATTCTGATCGTCAAAGAAGATGACCTGCAGCAACACTCTGATTGTGATCTCCAAATACTGGACATCTGTATTCTCTGCATGAGGTTCGGCGTCCACAACATGGAGCTGCGGTTCATTCGTCCAAAATCCGAGAGGCGAACCTTGAGATCCGCCGCATTCACGGCGCTCAGAGCGAATGCACCGAACACACAAACGAGAAAGAAGGTCGACGCACGACCTTCTTCAGCCTAATTTTCTGGATCCGAAATCCGAGGAGGATGTGAACGCCCAATCCAAGGGCGCTAAGGCTGACCGGTGGGGCCTACTCAGAATACAGGCTGGCGAGACATGATGTACCTGATGCTGCATCTACACTGGGCCACCTGTGCCCTTCTGTGCAGTCCAGAAGGCAGAGCTGTATGAGAGTTGCGCCATTGACCTGCAGACAGGGTAGCATGACGCTTCCAAATCACCCAATTTTGCCCACACTCCAGCATCTCTGCACCCTGCTGCCCCAGCAAAGTTTTTGCTTGAACACCAACAAAGATCAGCCACGGCATCTTTCCTCGCTATCCATAACACATGATGCCAGAAGCATCACCTGCTGTTGGCGTTGAAGCTTGTCTGGACTGACGTCCGCTCCAGCATCGTGAATCCTGTGTTTGTCACGACTGCCAGCGCATCCTCCAGAGAAAGCTCAATGGACAGATGTTCTCCTGGCAGGTAGGTGTGTGCATCCGCCCAGTGATATGTCAAAGGTCCCAGATTGATCCACAAGCCCCCCTCCTGAGCATGGAACTCAGGTTGAGAGGCATGAAGCTGGCGTGGCTGAGGAATGCAACGCCGCCTCTGCATTTAGATCCCAAAACTTTCCCGTCATTGCCCACAGACATTATTTGCATGTCCACCCATCCTGTCTTTCTGCATACTGATGGCAACCAGCAAATCTATCAAGGAGAGCATTCCACATCTGACAGACACGAACCTCAATGCCTGCTTTCCTCACCAAAGGATCCAGCCTTCACTACCCCATCATTCTCAATTTAATGGGGAAAGCCCACCTTGAGCACCTGGTAGATGACCTGTATGAGGTCAATGATGTTGTGGGCACAGTCCAGGAAGAAACAGGTGGCGACACAATCAAATGCGCCAGCGTATGTCTGGCGGCCGTACACTTCCACAAAGTCCCCGGCACTCATCGACAGCAGGCCCTCACTGGGAGCATCATTGGAAGAGACATCTGGCACAGGCACCTGCATGCAAGCACCGCAGGTCACCTATTTTGTATTGGAAAAGAAGCTCGTGAAAACTTTGCAGATTCTCCTCTGAATTGATTGACAGATTGGCTCAGGTAGCAGCATGCATAAGAACAGGAACCGGCACATACTGGTTCATCAAATTTGAGAGCCCTTACTCAAAAAGTAGTGCAGCGAGTCACTGTAGCTTGATTGCCCAAAGAAGTGCTATAGGTCTTCGAAGCAGTGTTGCTCACCGGCCGCAGCTGGTCCTGATTGGAGAGGTGGTTGCAATTCGTGTGCATCCAGGGGTGTATGCTCCACTCCTTAGCTTCATTGCTATCATTGATCATGAAAGATGATGCCAGAAGCATGTAATAGCTGAACTCATTTCCCTGCAGGTGCAAGGAGCAGGATTTGGGATGTCCGCTCTTCTCTTTGATGTGAGTTGATGAGATACTGGACTTAGACTCCTGATCTTGCGATTATCTGCCCACGTTCCGCCAACCTCCAGCTTGAAGGAATGAAGTAACAAAAACTCAAAAGCACCTATTTCTGCTTATGTCAATGATTCCCTTCACTACAAGCGGCTCAAAGAAGCAAAAAACAATTAATACATCCCCTTTTCCTCCCACCCTAGGCCTCAAACAGCCATGTCCCAATAGGTGGGCTCTCAGCAAATTGCTCAAGTAGCTCAAGAATAGAGAGCACTTCACTGAGGCCCGACAAAGAAAAACCTCTGGCTTGCATGCTTCCCAAGCCCCAACCGCCCTCTAAGCCAACATCACCCTTGGTGAGCATGAAAGAACGAGAACATGAAGCTGACCTCAGCCTGGTAGCCCAGCTTTGCCAGGTCGTACGGCAACCTCCCCAAGCCACACCCTGGGACCAGAACCTTGACCAGACCCTCCCCCACAGGCCTGCGTCTCTGCAGCTCGTCGCAGATCCTGCCGTAGGACTGCCGGCGCTCCCCTGCGCCCTCGCTAGACCAGTCTCGCATCGCGTTCTTCAAGACGTACCTGCGTGCTTTTGTTCTTTTAGCACCCATCAAACTGAAAACTACTGCTGTGGAAGGCGTTTTTCACCCTTGATCCATTCCAATTCAGGGCCTGGCCTGCCACGCACTGCAAGAACGCCAAGAGCACCCAGAGGGACGAATTTGGGGCAGCTGGTTGGCCTTGAATTGGAGGCGGCGTTAGGGTAACAGGGAGTTGTGCGCTGGTGCAAACGGAAACGTTTCTTTGTCAATGATAATGAGCATTCGCATGCAAATCATACCTTGCTTTCTCAACATCGGCAGGAGAAGCAGGAAGCCCCTGGATCAGCCGGCGCTCCACAGCCCTCATGGCGCCTGTCACACAAAGTAAGTATTGTGCCCCTTTCTTGACCACCCGTGTCAGATCTAATCAGTATAATGTCTCATGACTTCAGATCTGATGAAGGGGAAGCCTCCTGTCATGGAGCTGATTTCGTGCAATTGAGTGCTAAGATGATCACACCTTCAACGTCGAAGCACTGTTTGTTTGCGGCATCCTGTAAATGGTCATAGTCCACACCAGAGCAGTGGACGCACCTGGTACTAGAGAGGGCTCCTGGAAAGACAGAGCTATGTTCCTTAGAAACTCTTGATTTCTACGCACAGCTCCTCTGAGGGCTGCAAGCTTGGCCTCTTGGGGAGGCATGAGTGCCTTCTGTTGCGGGGAGAGTTTCTGCAGGTCCCTCTCCCTCCTGGATATGTCCGCCTCTGCCGCTCTGCTGTAGGTCAGGAGGGCATGCAGGATCCTGTGAGTCACAGAACATCATATGGTGTTGATGGTATGTTATGCAATTGACGATCAAGTGCAAAGGGCTCTTGGATGTGCAGCAGTGGGCACACGTCGTTTGCAAGAACGAGCGGTTCCATGGCAAGTCCTCCTCTGGATCTTGCAGGAGCTGGCCCATGTTGCCAGCAATGATTGAGAAAAGAACTGCAAGTGGAGAGGAGATGAATGATCAGCAAGACTTGCCTTGCAAGGGCTTCATGCTCCTCATTTAGCAACTGCAAGTGAGTGCTCTCCCTTGACCTTTCCTGCAGGAAAGGTTGTTGCAAAATCACACAGAATGAAAACTTTGAATTGAAATTTTGGCTCGTACCGCAGCTATACATACAATCAGGAGCCATCTATTTTCTCACTGGACAACTCGTTTGTCATTTGCATGCCGACCTGAATGGAGTGATTTTCTGATCGTTTAAATTGGGCAGCAGAGGCAGGATTGGGCACATCCATGGCTCACGAAGCTTTTTGAAGAGTTTTCCATCAAATTTCCAGTCTCTGAAGAATTGAGAACCTAAACCCAACAGCTTAGAACTCAAAAGCTTTGGGCAGTTCCCCACTTCCCCCTTTTCCAACATTGGAGAAAGCCGATTTCTTTTTGGGACCAACGTTGGAGGAATGCAATTCATTACGCTAAATGGCGGATAATCGTGGGCAAGATATGCAAGCCATAGGCAGGAGGTGTACGCGAGGACTGACATGCAGCTGGTTCATAATTGTGAATTCTTGCTTGGATGAGGTACGCACACCCCTTTCATCCGCCTAGGTCAGAGGTATATCCTGACTTTCGTTTCGGCTTTATGAATCTTATGCATCTTTTGCCTGCAGAGGCCTTCAATCCCCACTCCCCTTCCCTGAAGCATCCCTGGTGAGCAGTTCCTTCAGCCCCATGTGCCCTCGCAGCTGCTTTTAAAAGAAGAAGGAATCATTCAGCTTTCCCTGGTACTGGTAAGGCACTGTGACTGATTCGCTTGACGTATTCTTGAGTTGATTGATGGGTGGTGCTGCTCTCTCCTCTGTGCACAGACATGTCATCACTTATTTGCCTTGCACATGAATAACCACACCCAGTCAGATCAGCTTTCTCTGAGTCGAGCGAGCTTGGAAACATATCCACTTTCAAAATTGCAGGGATGTGATCGTTGCCCCTCCGAGCGCCTGGTTTCTGGCCTCCCTGGAGACCAGGCACTCGAATGCGTAACGGTTATATCCCTACAGTTTTGTAAGTGGTTTATTTTTTGTCAAGCGGGCGCCCAACACACACATCCATGTGTACATCCAAGACAGGCCCGGGAGCGAGCCCATCGCCTTCGGCGCCCTTGACTTCAAGGACGTCGACCAGCATGACTGCACTATCACCTTCCGCTGCCTGTACCCAACGGAGGACGTGCAAGACAGCAAGGGCTGGCACAAGGCGTACGGTCCGCTGCTGAAACGCATCTGGGCCAATCAGGGGCTCCCGTAAGGCACCCTGTTGCGGGAGCCGATGAGAACTTGCTGAGGGTCCTCCAAGCGCTATGCTCTCTGAAGTCACACAGTGCATACTTCAGCTGTGGAAGGGGGGAAGAATTCAGACCACTCTGGTGTGCAATTGTGCACTTGACTCTGGTCAAGTAGAAAATGTAGTTTGCAGTGAACACTGCAATCACCTGCAAATTGGCTGTCTGGTAGTTGAGGTGCTGTGAGAGAAGATGAGAATATAAAAAACCAGCTGTCATTGGCAGTAAACAGCATTGTTGGATCCGGTGCAAAGCCTCCCTGACATGCATTCTCGTGTCATCTCTTGAGCAAATAGCATGGCTAAATATTCTCTTTCAAGCAGGTCACGCTCATGCGCGGACTCGAGACGGTTTTCTTCATGAATGCTGTAGGGTAAGAACGTCTCAGTGCTGAACAGCATTCTGGTGATTGTGTGAATGTCTAGACGCTTGGAAACCTGCCAGGAATACAGGGCATCCCTGCTTGGCAAGCGTGTCCATGGATGCTTCCAGGCACCAGTAATGAGCTCACTCAGCTTTCATGTATCACAGCTGGCTCAAGGGCGATCTGGAGGATGAGCTGAGTTTGGCGAAGCATACGCCAAACAAAGGTCTTGGGTGCCTGGAGGAACGACCCCCAACTCACAATGTGCTGTTGAATGATCAGCTGGAGGTATGCCGGAAGGCAGGTACGTCCCCATACTCTGCAAACTAATCGACATCTTTTTCATTACGGGAGAGGGTCGTCAGCACTCTACCCTACGAACTGCAGAGACAGTTAGACAGCTAGACTCCTTGTTTGCATGACAGCAGATACGACATCCAGGGCTCAATTTATCAAGCCTCGCATCAAGCCAGTATGCATTGGAAGCCCAAGATGTTGAAGGTGAGAGGCAATGCCAAACTCCTTGTGCTGCAGGAACCTTGGCCGGGTCAGCTTGCATACCCCTCGAGAGCATCATTTGGCGCCCTGGTGAGCAGAAGTCTGAGGAGATCTGCTCATCAGGGCGCCTAGTGAAGGATGATGCTCTCTTGCGGTAGGACAAGCTGACCCCTCCGAGGCTCCGGCTGCAGCACAAGATCTCCGCAGAATTTCTTGATTGCATGACAGCAGCCGCAAAGCTCCAGCACTACCACCTTCAATCAAGCCAGTACTCAATGTAAGCCTGACAATTTAAAGGAAAGAGGTCATGACAAAACTCATTGTGCTGCAGCCAGAATCTCGGCGAGATTAGCTTGCCCTACCCTCATGGATCTTTTCCAAAATCATTGAGGCACCCAGGTGAGCAGGTCTCCTTTGACTTCCTTCACTGCATGGCAGCAGCTCTAGGGCTTCATCCAACACTCGCACATTCAAATCAAGCCAGCACTCAATGGGAGCCTGATCAGTGGAACGATCCGTTCCACTGATCGAAAGAGGCATTGACGAAACTCCATGTGCTGCAGCTAAAACCTCAGCGGGGTCAGCTATGCCCTACCCCCTGTTTTCGGCGCCTGGGCTCTTCAGCACACACTGCATCTGGCCAGCAATCATCGGAGGCCTGATCAGGAGCGCCAAGGGACAATGACAAAAACCCTGTGCTGCAGTCAGAACCTCGGCAGGGTAAGCTTGAATAACCCCATAGAGTATATTTCCTCTTTTTGGCTAGGATGGGGCAGGTACCCACCAAAATGAACAGAACCCACTAGTTACCCATCGAATGCAGAAGGCAGCCATGTCAAGCAGATGCCAAGCAGATTGGAAGACCTCCTCACTGATCTGCAGGTGGCTTAGGCAAACAGAAGGCGGCAGTCTGCCGATGCTGGTCAGCCAAGACGGCACCTGTATATTGGGCAGGCAGAGGCTGACGGCTGGGAGGCCCTCCGCATCCACCAAGGAGAATCCCCGATGGGACAGCAGGCATGGAGGGTAGCTCGCAGGAGTAGGTGGGATATGGGCCCCCTGTTCAGGACGAACAGGAGGATTGGTGGCGGCTAGAACAGCAAGAAGAGGCAGTGCCAGTACGAGGCTTGGCTCGTCCACTGCCCAGCACCTGGAAAACAGATACAAATTCACACGGTTGGACACAAAACATTGTGTTGCCGGGTTTTACTTGGTCGTCTATCTTGGCTTTCTGTGACACCTTGGACTCAGCTGTGGTCTAGGAGCTGGTGCATATTAACACCACTAGGTCAACTGTAACAAGCTGTCTCCACTCAAGTCGTGTGGCTACAGCCATTTCTACGCCTCTTTCGCATCTCCCAACAATTCACAAGTGAGGTACAGGACGAGATCGAGTGTGCCCTTTCCAGTTTACCAAGAATATGCGAGGTCACCGTCATGCAATCATGAATTGAGACCAGAGTGTCCAGTGCCTCTCATTCCCAAGTTGGCAGACAGGCAGATGAATTGTTGGCTATGGGAGCTTCTACCACTGTGCACATGTTCTCCAGCTTGGAGATCGCCTCCTAGTCCACTGATCCTCTCTTCTGAGAGCTTCCCTATGCCTCTGGAGCCCTCGCTGCGAGTGCTGCTCCCTCTCCATCCATCGCAACCACGCAGGGAAGAGACTGCGGCGGTGGTCCATGAACGCCCCTGCTGCCAGACGCAAGGTGGGTGGTCATTGCAAAACATGTCTCTGCTGCAGCAGGCACTGGAGCTGGAAGGTTTCCGCGGGTGGGATCAGCACCGCTGTGGCGGAGGCAGTGACGTTGGCCGCTTCAACTGGTTTTCAACGGCAGAGTGATGTGCATGAGGACCCTCTTGGCTCCACCTATTGCGCCGCTATCCCTGCAGCCCCCCCCCCCCCCCCGGGTTTGACTGCTTCCTGGCGGGCTTGGGGTTTAGGGTTCCCAGGGGGGGGAGGGGTCTGAAGGGCGTGTGCCCTGCGCACGCATATTCTGAGCAAGCATTAGCTAAAATTTCAAAGCAGTGCTGAGCTGCTTCCTTTTGCTCGGAAAACCCAAAATCAAGCTACACACTCCCCACGTCCATTTGTCGCAATGAACCAGACCATTATCACTCCTCACGCAGCCGGCTTGGCAGCAGCCAACGCCAAAATCCCAAGGTACCACCAACCTTAGCCTCCTCCTGAAAGAGCTCCTGCTGAATCTCTTTCTGCCGTCCTTGCCGAATATTCAAGAAGGTGTAGTCAACCTTCCGAAAATTGCAGAGCAACCTCCATTTGGGAACAAAACATATGTGCACACAATAGCATCGGGCATATGCTTCTCGAGGAAACTGGCCGGCGAACTCTTCGAGTCTACGTGTCATCGCATCTCCCCTACCTTATCTTCACGTTCATGGCATAAATTAGTTTTTCCTAAGATAGTGAAGAAAGGGAAGAATGGGGGTCCAGCAGCCTTTTGATCTTCACCCTGAACTGTGAATTGTTTACCTGCAGGGCCCTGGCTCGCAGCCAGCCAACACAGAGCAAGAAGCTGGTCTGCCGCGCTGGTCCTGAGAGCAAAACTGAAGTGGTTTTCGAGCCCTTCCAAGCGGTGAGCCTGCTCCCCCTCAAGACGCATCTCATGACAAACAGGAGAATCACTCCTGGCAGCCGGCCGGTACTCAAAGCGAGACAGTTCTTCTGCAGTGCTGGCTCATCGTGATTTGATCATTCTTACCTTGCCAAGGGCCCTGTTTCAACCAATGCCATTATCTCCAGGTCAAGGGGGAGTTGACCACTGTCGAGAAGGTGGACTCTGCCACCCAGAGCTTTGCCAGGCTGGACTACCACGAGGAGTGCGAGGCGGCCATCAACGAGCAGATCAACATAGAATACAACATTTCGTATGTGTATCATGCCCTGCACGCCTTCTTCGACAGGTAATCCCTCGGCCTTTAACGTTGCGAAGCAAGTTTGTGGGTTTTTGATTGTCAAGCTCCACTCTTTCTTTAAGCATCGAAAGCTGTTCTGGATAGTAGATTGGGACAGAAGGACTGCTTTTTTGTCAATGCTTTGCGGTCACTCTGGCACTCAAACATTGCAGGGACAATGTGGGCCTCCCAGGGCTGGCCAAGTACTTCAAGGATGGCTCAGATGAGGAGAGGGACCACGCGCAGCTGCTCATCTCTTTCCAGGTCAGTCTTTTACATCAGCGGAGAATGTGTGCCATCATTGTCCTTGCGCAAAAGTCCTGCAGCACGAGTATCGATATGCAAGTACTGGGGATACCACGCTGCTGAGTGCGAGTCTTGACGCCCATGTCAGTGCAGCTCTTGGGGCACGATACTTGGCCTGACATGAGTCCTCTCTGAACCAAGAAACGATGTGTTACAGAACATCAGGGGCGGACGCGTCAAGCTGTCGGGCATAGTGTCGCCAGAGATGGAGTACAACCACCCAGAGAAGGGCGATGCCCTGCACGCCATGGAGCTCGCACTGTCACTGGAGGTACGCACCATGACTTTAATAACTTAGTGGGTGCAGACTTTATGCAGAAGTGTGGTGCTTTCTGATCAAATACTCTGGCTCTGAATCCATGGAGGTAGCAGCACAAGTGATTCACCTTGGTCTTGGGGGGAGGGGGGGGGGGGGCTGCAATGGTTCAAAATATGGAGCAGATCCTCATACTAACAGCAATGGCATGCCCCTGCAGAAGCTGAACTTCAGCAAGCTGCGCCTGCTGCACGACATTGCATGCAAGCACAACGATGCCCACATGGCTGATTTCATCGGTGAGCATGCCTGTCTGCCTCCCCCAACCCCACTTTTGGACCACCCACTTTGGGAATGCGATTCTGTCTCGAGTCTGAAACCTTGAGAGGAGGTTGAAATAATGCTCATCATTTCGCTGTGTGCAGAGGGGGAGCTCCTCCAGGATCAGGCACGCGCCGTCAAGGAGAACGCTGTCTACGTCGCAATGCTCAGGTGGGAATTTTGGAATCATTGAACCCACTCCCTGGGCCCTTTACTTCCCTTGTTCTTACCGTCTGACATGTGACGTGATTCCTTTGCGCTCAAATGGTGCTCTTTTCTTCTTTTGAAATCGCCGTGGATCTATGCAGACGCCTGGGCAAGGGACACGGCACCTGGCACTTTGACCGCTACATCCGCGAGGATGCAACCCCTGTGCCCGCTTTGGGCCCTGCGTAAAGCAGCGATCAGGACTTTTTGTGGCCCATCTGTTCTGCTTCATTTCGCAAGTCCTGAATTTCTCAAATACATGATTGGTTACTGCTATGGTTACTGTTTACGCTTGGGCTAGTTAGCTCTCTGTACAGAAGTGTAGGAGTCAGCATGCGCTGATGATATGGTTGGGTGAAGGTAAAGGCAGGACTCACTTGTCTGAGCAAGGAAGTTCTACGGTCTGGAGCTGGAAATCTGTGAATCTGAGATAGGTCAGAGAACCCCATGTGAACCTTCTGTATGCGGCAATTACAAAGCTTTCGTATACCTCTCCAACAGCCATTTACAGCCACGGGATTGCATGGTTCCTCAACATCCAGCAGAGGACCTACACAAGCAACCCCTACGTACTCTCAAACAGAGAGGAGTGGAGGGCCAACAATAACCCCAGACTGCAGCAAGAGTTGTGTGGCAGATCCCCATTTCCGATCCTTCACGTGTCACCCAAGAGCTCAGGAAGGTATGAGCAAATTTATATCACAATAGGGCCTGAGAGCCACGAGCCCAGGCCAGCCTTGAAACGGCAAGCAGGAACTATATGCGGGAGTCTATCAGGATTCAGATAGGCTGCATTCTGCTACCGTACTGCTCAGCTTTATCCCCCCCTCAGCCATGGCTCGCTTCTACACCAGATGCTGGCTGATTCACCTCTGTGGTATAGCTCTCGACTACGGCTTGCTTGGCCTTAGCGCAGCCTCCTCTGCTGATGCATCTGCGTGGTGGGGCTCCACTTGCATAGCTGCAATTTCAGAAAATCAATGAGAGCAGCATCGCCGCACTGAACGTTGCATCCCACTGCAAAGTATTCAAAATCGCCGTTGAAGGCACTTAGTGCGTGATGGGCCCTTGAGAACATACACTGAGCAGCGGTTTCAATGAGCGGCTGTACTAGAAAAAGCTCACCAAAATTTCCCCGGTCATTCAGCTTTGCTTGCACAACAAAGGTCTTGATGAATTCAGCCGCCTCGTACGCTTCTGCTATTGACTTGTCAATCTCCTCCCGGTCTTCCTGCCCCATGCACTCCTGTACAGAGCAGTTGTGGTTCAGGGCTGGTCCGAGGTTGGTTGCTCACGGTGCATATCTCATTTGCATGTCTCATTAAAATGATCACCTTAAATTTTGATCTTGCCTCTGTCAGAGCGCCTGTCTGCATGTATTCATCCCCTTTGAAGGCTGCAAAGGAAAGAAAGTATCAGTGCATGCACAGGTGAGAGCGGGCAAATTCCCAACAAACTCCTCGTAACAAAAACAATGAGTAACAAGTCGTTCCTACTTGCTTTGACAGAACGGAGAAGGTTCCTGTAGGCCGCAAGTTGTCTGGACATGGAGGTCTCGAATGTCACATTGATGCGCTGGTCTACTGATGGCAAGCCGAGACGGCAACTCTTCCCTCCTGCTGCGTATAAGCTTCACATGTCTTCAAAGAGGAGGCAAACAAAAAATTGCCCGGGGAGCCCTAAACCCGTCTTGTTGGGCTTGATGACACAGCCCTGGCAAAGCATGCAGTAGCCTGCTTGATCAGCTTTCAGGCTCAGCAAGTGCATATAGAAGAGTAGTGGTGTGGTGTCTGAGCGCAGTATGAGGCACCTTGAAGTGTTTCCAGCAATCACTCAGGAAGGGCTACCAATGGCAACAGCAATTACTACAACTGCAGGTTCAATGGATTGTCACACCCCATGGATTTTCCTTCTCTCTGCAAACTGTCTCTGCAAACTGTCTCAGCCACAAGCATCATAGTTAAGCAGGAAACTTATACCTAGAGGCAGCAGCGGCACATAGTGCACAGTGGCTAGATGGCTACCGGCTTGTGCTCGGCTAAGTTTATAAGGTGAGTTCTCGATCCCTTCAAAAAGCTCAGCATCATCACATTGCCCTGCCTCTTACTTTACAGTTTTGATGCTCCAAAATGTTGCATCTAGTCCCAGCAGGGATGGTGGTCTTTCACGTTCTTCCTTGCCCGCCAAATCGCTGTGTTCACTTTGAAGCCACCTACACAGGCAGAGAGTGCATGAATTAAGACAGCTAGATATCAGTCCACCAGCAAAGCAGCTTGGAGTTGTTGCAGATTAGCTAGAAGCTTGACGCTCTGCATAAATCTACAAGTCAGTACTGATTTTCCTTCGGAGGGCAAGGAAGCACAATGAGTCATGGGCATGATATTACCTCCAAAAGATAGGTGCCAGATGCGACTGCCCTTGCGCACGCCAGAGGACGACTCGATCCGCGACAGCACATACCTGCATCGTCGGGATCATCAAGCAGCCCAGCAGTCTTCCGGAGTAGTTGGTGAGGAAGGTCTGGAGAAGATGGCCTTGCATACCTCAAAGTCCTAAATTCCCTGCAAAATGTGCAAGGAGCAATTGCTTCCATCCTCAAGGGGTTTACAAATGTAAATTCAACCTCAGAGCCGCATTACAATCGTTTGGGCATGCGTGTCTCCCCCACATTATAAATGCAAGGAGGCAAGGAGGGGGGAGGGGGTGGGTCAGCACGAAGGAGAGAGGCATAATCACAGCGAGAAGAGGAGCCTGCTGGCAAGCACAAGTCTGTCAAGGAATGGCTGGGGAGGGGATCTCACCATGTGGAGGCTGAGGAGGTGTTGCCAAAGCGGTAGAGAGCATCCCTGGTGGGCTGAGTCTGGCCGGGGCTGAGCTTCAGCCCCTTCTCCAGCTTGTCAATGATGGACTTGCCCCCGCAGTGCAACATAATGTGGTCGAATGCACGGCCAAAACTGGGGGCAGCTGCGTACGTTTTGTCAAAGACACACCTCACCTGCAGCAAAGACCGTCCATGGTGTTATAGACTAATCAGCAGGGCATTCTTGAAGCCTTGGAATTTTGATAGCAGTGATTCTGAGGCAGCCCCAATGTAAGTGAAAAGAAGAATGTGCATATAGGCTTGTGAGCGCTTGGGGGAATATTGTATGACAGCAATAGTGCTGTCATGCAGCTGACCCCCCCCCGGAAAAAATTGCAGATGGATCGTCCATTCCAAAATTCCCTCGCGACCAGGGAATAGCTCACCAGCTCGGACAGCGGCAGGATGTGCGGCGCCACCTTCCTGATGTGCTGGCTCAGGCACTTCTGCGCCACCGACACAACATCCTTCTTCAGGTACACCCCCAGCTTCCCCTGCTCGTCCTCTTTCACCCCCATGCAGCCAAACGCGCTGTCGTCGGCGCCGTAGTGGGATCGCTGGCTGTACTGGAGCTCATACTTGGCACGCGGCAAGTCCTTGGACCTGCATGAAGACCATGTAGGCATTCCCAGAATGATTACTGGTTTTTACTATCAAACTTTGCACGAGATCTGGACATGGCGTTTGCTTTGATGTGTGGCAATTTGCATGTACCTGCTTTGCAATTGATTGATACGCTTGTCTATAGAGCGCGGAAAGGGGGAATGGGTAGGAACTCTGAACTGCAAACTTGCAGAAAATGGGTGGGTAGTTTGGGGGTGGTGAGATGGGGTCGCAGATTCCTGCAAGCAGCTGCCTTATCCCCTTCTCCTAACACTGGTGTTCAGGCAGACCCTGGGCGACAAGCGTCAGGGCGACATACCTGTTGCTGAGCAGGATTGCAGCACCGCCCATTTTGAAGAGGGCATTAGTGACCATCATGGAGGGATCTGTGCCTGTGTACCTGCATCAAAGCAACCCTAGTGTCACAGGCCTGCTTGTCCTGGGATTGCCAAGGGGGAGCATTGCAGATTATCAGGCCAATTCCCCCCTGTCTCTTCAAGATCAAGTAGCCAATCCTTAAGAAGCAGATCAGCTTCACATGTCACAAGTTTTGCAGGGCAGGAAACAGGGGCTCACGTGTTGTTGGAGACATTCTCGTGGCAGACCAGCAATGCCAGGGTGTTGGGGTTAGACCTCAAGAGATGCTTGGCCATGTCAACCCCAATCACCTGCACACATGCTTAGTGTCTCAAGACTCAAAAGGCAACACGCTAGTTGCAATTCATTTGGCTCACAAATTATGCAAAGTTCCCCCAAGAGAATCTCTCAGCCATGGTGGGTGGGAAGAACCTCTGTTGATCCCTTCAAGCGGTGTATGATGATCATCCACACAGATCCTGCTTGCTCAAAATCATATTTCATGTTGAACAGCTGGACATTTTGAAGCTTGCAGGTATTGCAGGGAGGAGGGTTCACCGACGCAGAGCAGCCCATGCCTCCCAGGCTGTAGGCCAGCACGGTGTCCTTCATCTTGAAGCGGTTGATGAGGATGGCAGCCAGGCTGGGTGTGGGGGTGTAGCAGCTGAGGGTAGTGATCACGATGCCGATCTGCATGATAAAGCAATGGCGTGAGGTACCATATCAACATTGCTCAATTTTCCGGCAAGCTGGTAGTCTTCAGAACATGTCGTTCTCCAGCAAAAGTTGGGAATGTCTGCGCTTGCCATAAATGATCTTCAGAAGGTGAGCTTGATGCTGGTTGAGGGCTTGGATCTTCAGACATCTGCTTATCTCAGCTGTACAAGTTGCGAAAGTTTTATGTGGGAAGATTCGCCAATGCATGTATTGAGGCACAAGGACAAACGTGGGGATCGGACTGTTCAAAGAGGTATATGAGGGAATACACCTCTGAAGGATGGATCCCAGTCTTTTCCAGCAAGCCTGCGACGCTAGAGAAGCAGACGCGAGTGGTCTCTTCCATGACTGTCTCATGGTCTATCTTTGCCTCTTTGCTGGCAATCTGCTCCAATACACCTGCAGGCAAGTTAAGTTCTGCTTGGCCCCCACTTCCCTGTAAATTTCAGTCTGCAAACCTTTCAAACGGGCTTGGGAGATGGCAGATCACTGCACTTGAGCGCAAGAGGTTGGCAATGCAGGAAGCAGAATCAGAGCCTCACTGGTGTTCATCGCAAAGACGTCGGAGATGCCAGAGTTTCTGATCAGCTTGTCGAACCAGCTGTGGACCTTCTCGGGATAGTACTGCAAAGGCAGGCAATCGGAGTCAGAATTTATATGTCATTGGCATCTCTGCAGTGCTATTACTCAATCAGCACTTACAGCAGCATGTGAACATGAAGTTTAAGAAATCCTGTCTGCTCTTGTGGTTCTCAAATTTAAAATAAACGAAAGATAGCCCACCTCTGCATCTTTGAGGGCTTTCATGAGGATGTCAACGTGGCGCAGGTACCTGCAGAAATCTGTCTTGCTGCCACTCTTTGCCTCCCACCTCTTTGGAGTCTGCCTATCATTCCTTGGGGGGTATGGGTCTGTCAAATGAGAAAGCAATCCATAGACTAAATTGAATGAGCAAGACGACGACGTCTATGTATTTGATGTATCTGCGGCTTTATTCTTGACAAGAGGAGTACTCCTGCATTCCGTCTGCAGAGGAAATGCTACAGGAGCTCACTCTTTTGGCCGCTCAAAGCAGTATAGGTCCAGCAGCAGCACTTTGCGGATGGGGCTGGCGTAGTACATGTATGCGGCGATTGCCATCACAATTATGCCTGCAAGCACTCCAGCCTGCAAACAACATCCATGTATTAGAAGTGCACAGCCGCCACCACCATGTACTGTCTGAGCAACGCAGTATTGTTGGCCACTTGTGGCAAGCATACCTGTTCAGGAGTCAGGGCATGTAGAGTACTCAGGGTTGGCATTGCCATGCTGCTGACATTGCTGACATGCATCTCTGAAGTCATCTTCTTGAGCACCTGTAATGAATTAAATGAATGAATGAATTGAATGAATCAAGATGATCATCCTCATGAACGAATAAGTTCATCCACACGTTGCATCCACACATTGCATCATTGGAGCACACTTCAATCTGCCGTGCATTCTGTGTGCCCCACGTGGCGCTGGCTGGACGAGCCTCGCTCGGCCTTCTCTACAACAAACGCATGCCAATGGGGCAAAGAAGGGGAGGTGGGCTCACCATTGCAACGGTGGAGCCTGTGGAGAGAGCCAGGCCGCCCACGATGGCAATGAGAGCGATCATCGCAGGTGGAATTCAGCTCTACAGGCTTAAGTGTGGTTCTGTTTACAAAGACGATTGTGATACTGATATCACGGCCAGCGGATTGGTCTGCAAGCTATCGGTGCGCACTAAACCGACACTACCGATGATCATGACTCAGCTCTGGGAAGTGCCAACAATCCTTGTCTCTGGTCCCTGCAGCTGCTTGAATGGCTTTAGAAGCAACCAATGAACCACCTAAAGCAGCCAATGAAGATTCGCCAACCGGTGGGAAATGCGGCCAAGGAAAACAAGCGGTGGGTCAAGTAAACTGAATGGAAAATTTTGCTCTCCGGCGTGCAGATTTATGTTGCTGAGATGATGTACCCATACTTTTTGGAAATCTGCACAGCTGTAGAATGAGCCATACACAGCATGCAAGGCATTATTTCGAAATCCTCCTTCCAGGTGATCGCGTTCCGTCGTGTTGAAAATCACCCCAAGGATATTAATTCTTGAAAGCTTGAACGTGATTGAGAGCTTGATATAATGATACCTTTCCCACAAATATTTTGGGTCCCCAAGGTTACAACCTGTCCCAATTTGGCAAATCCCCCAAGGTTTCCGATTGTTCTCGCAGCAGAGGCACTGGGCCGTACTTCCTAATTCTCTTGCTCCGTACGCTGCTCCGATAGCCCAAGAAAGGGTGTGTCCATTGATTCAAGTCGACGCATCCTCGAGCTGCGCTCGCAAAGCGTTGACACGGTGCGCTAGAGGAGGCAAGGAGGTATGCTTTCAATCGTGCTCGAAAGCAAATGACGGCCTGATTAATTGAATTGAGGAGATTTAGGATGTGCGTTACTTCTGAAATTTGATGCAGTGAAACCTTAAGCCCTCAGCAGCTCTTGGGGTTCAAGAGCTGCTGATTTGATGCCTCCACTAGAGTTTCGTCTGTCTAGGAACAAACATTGAGAAATCTCATCGCAGTATCCTGCTCTTTGATTCTGGACGTGCATTCCCAGTATTGCTCACACCATTTTGATCAGCAGGACTGCAGCTCCATCCTTACGTTCAAGGGACCTTTCCCCCATTTGCAGGCTCACAACATGTCTGAAGCCCGAGTGCTGGAGGAGGGTGAAGTGGGAGATCCAGAGCCTGTCACTGTCGTGGAGGAAACAGAGCAGGAGGTGCAGCCTGAGGGACCAGAGCAAGCACTGGCTCTCAATGCTGAGGGTCTTCGGTTCTGGCTCAACGAGGTATCTCCATCAGCACCATTTAGTCCCATAAAAGGCATCATCTGGTAAAGTCTTGTTTTGCGGCTTCATGGTCTCCATTTGCTGTCGCACATCAAGCCGGTGTGTGCTAGGTCATGTGATATCCACTCCCTCACACCACACACTAATAATCTGATCTCCAGAAACCATGTGCAGGTGCTAATCGACAATTGGAAACTTGAGAGGCAGTTGCAGCTCGCCAGGAAAGCCAAGAACCTTGCCGCGGAGATGTGCAGGTATGAAACCTCTCTGTGGCGCATGATGACCAAAGAGGGACAACCATCAGGCAGTTGAAGGGGGACAGCCCTTTAACCTCCCATCAAAGAATCTCCAGGCCACACTGGTTCTTTTATGAGCAGGCATTATGCAAGACATCGATATCTTCCTTTGAGATGGGCTTTTCACCAGTCTGCTCTTCCCAGATAGCATGGCAGATGGGAAACTGAAACGAGTATTTCGCCGCCCCACATGTAAAGATAATGCCAAATGTGGTGTGCAGGACTGGGAAGCCATACGTTGAGGAGGCACCACAGCTCACTCCTGCAAAGGCTCCGAAGGCCAGGGCCAATAAGAAGAACAGAAAGAGCAACCAGAACAACCCAAATGGTACGAACAACGTCACTGACGGCAAGCGGAAAGCCGGAGATGCGGAGCTGCCTCCTCAGGTGAATCAGAATATGTACATGCAGACTCATGGTGTAATATTTAAGGATGCCGAGCAGAAGAACAAAAAGGACCTGCAGAGCAATGAGGTCACTGAAAGCGCGTCAGATTGTGTTCCCAAATCAATCAGAACAGCGTTTACATACTCCAATTTGCAAGATAGTATACCTGATAGTGGCACCATGACAATGGCCGGGTTTAAGGCAAAGATGGGGACAACAAGCACGCCAGACTGCAGACACACGGTTTAGCATCAGCTACATAAACAGGGTCGGGATCCACAGATGATAAGCACCCGCTCTGCATGATCGCAGGCAGAGGCAAGCAAGCGGCAGGGATTGGAGCAGGAAGGCTCGGCCGGGCCTTCGGAGGCTTCACCTGCAGCATGGGCGGCCGCCTTTGAGGCCAGCATGCAGCAGCACGCTTTACTGGGTGGTGCCCACCTGGATGCTGCCTCTCAGGTGATTTGCAGACCGGTCTTTTGCTGTAAGGATTGGCACACGGGTATAATATCGGGGGTGTGCCTTCCGTCCCTTGGGCAGAGATTTGATGCAATTGAGGACTGCTCTTTGTTGATATGCAATGGAAGGTGGATCTTCCTTCATGTCTACAGAGTCCGTAGGAGCACATGCACTTGTGGTCCTGTCTCCCCGCTGAAAGTACCCTGTTTCAACCAAGATCGTATTCAAATACTGTATTGCCAAAAAGCTAGGCGAATCCAAAACAGAGCTGTCAGGCCCTAAGTTCAAGAACTGCAATTTGTTCTTGTCTCCTAGATGGCATTATTCTAAACACACCTGTCAGAAGCAGGTTCAATAGCTGCCTTTGTCATTGATGACTGTGCGCTCTTCGTTTTCTTCGCTGCGAAACTCCCTGAAATCGTTCCCCCCCCCCCCC
>QAXI01000444.1:335900-347954 GCA_004335615.1 Chloroidium sp. JM | reverse complement strand
GCAGCTAAGGAAAGCTGGCACACCGGTGCTGGTCCCCCCCCCCCACCCACCGAGGAGACAGAGGATTTGCTATAACAGACTTGCACGTATGCCATGCTTTCCTATTCCAGTCCTTTTTCCATTCTTTGACCGAATCGTCAAGGAAGTGTGTGGAGAACGTGCCGAAGCATGCACTGCTAATCTTGCAATAGATTACAGGCCTGGGAAGAAGACTTTCAATTTGGCGGCATGTTTCTATTGACTTCCTAGCAAATTTTTGTTCTGCCAGATCTGATCTAGATGCAAAAGTTGTTGAGTGTAGCCAACTGCATGCGGATCTGACAGGTAGTTTTAGATCTGAGCTGTATACAGCCACGTAGCTGTATACATATACAGCACTGTAAAATAAGTTAGTATTGTTTATCTTGTTCACAAGTGTGTCTACCGAATTACTTGTATAACGAATGGGATTGAGCCTGATTATGAATTTGCATCTATGTAAATCTGTGCAGTGGCCTCTTTGCTACAACCTGGCAGTGCTGGTAGAGAGGATATGGCGGGAAGGCGCCCAGACTGGAGGACAGCCCCTGCACGTCTCAAAAATTTATTCCTGATCTTTCCTACTTATAATGCAGACGATGGCAGGCCACGAAGACGAAATCGACGTACATGCTATTTCCTTCACCCGTATTTTCGAAGTCGGTAAGGTTGTGTTGTGTTGCCAATGCCGGTTGTGTTCGTAGTATTCAATCGTGTGTGTCATCCTAGCGACGCTCTCTCCAATACGAAAACGTGCTACGACTCGTTAGAAGACTTGAAAATCTAATCTGCAGGTTCTCGATAGATCAGCTCACTGCAGTACAGGCATGCAACAAAAGGGTACATCAGATACAGGCTTCTTTGGGCGCTTGGCAGGTAGGCAAAAGCTTTCCAGCAGGATGTGCCAGGTTTATTGGATGAAGAGCCAAGCTTTCTCTGGCTTCATATGCTGGCTAGCATCACCCACAACTTCAGCCTTTATAGTCTCAAGACTATAGGCCATGGGTTGCGGCCCCAATTTAATGAATGTCACTTGCTACTAGCTAAGCGAAGGTGCAATTTCATGGAAGCAGACTCTCAAGTCTGATGCCTCTTCCCCACCATGCCAAGGTGACGAAATGCATATCTTGCGCAGCACTGACGCAGGCTCCTGATTGCTGAAAATGCTGCAGAGCGCTGGTGGCGCGTGAACAATGGCAGCAGTCAGAACCCACCACCCATGGCGGCAGTACCTGTACAAACCAAACCCACACCCCTGCCCCCAACGGCAATGGCCGCAAGCAGGAGCCCTCACCGCGAAAAGCCCAGAAACAGCCCTGATGCGCCCCAAACAGCCCATTTCAAGCCCCTCATTACTGTGCCCCAGAGCACCACCCAGCAGCCACCATGCAACTCTGAGCAGCAATTGTGCACTTCACCAGCTGCCACAGATCACCTGAACTGCCTGCCGGAGCGAATCAAGGAATGTGTGGCTAGTGTGGCACTCAAGCCACAGCAAGAAGCTCCGGCAGGGGAAGGGCGGGCTCGACCTTCCATGTCACCAGACAAGCCTGTAGAAACCCTGACACAGCCTACAGATCCCCAAACACAGTCTCCCACTGCCAAGAATGACAACCCCAATTTCACTCAGCTCGCTCACGACGAGACTGAAAAGGGCCGGTTCTTTGTAAGAGGATCAGGCGACGCGGCAGGAGGACAAGGGGGAAAGACGGCTGACCAGCAGCTTGCAGCATCGTGTTTGGCTGAAGAAGGCCTTCCTCAAAATTCGACTGCATTAGCTGGCCATACATGCGGGCATCTCCTGATCGATCACAGCACGGCCAGCACTGGCCAAATCAACGGCACAGCTCCAGAAGACGATGCTGTGAGCGTGGAGCTCCAATGCCACAGGGCAATATCAAATCCAGGGGAAGACTACAAACATGGCACAGGTGATGACACGACAGCCCCGAGTGAGCACCACTGGGCACCTGCTTTGCCATCAGGGAGGGTGCGCTTATCAAATCTGATAGGCCAGCAATTCCCTGTCAAGGTTCCAGTGGTGCTCCCAAACCAATCCACCCCTGCAAAGTCCAAAGATGAGGATGGCTGCCATGCAAATGACATCTGTTCAGGACCACCCACTGATTTTGAGCAGCGCCTTTGTGATTATTCTGAGGTGAAGCAGCAGCAGCCAGACTTGGCAGTAGCAGACTCTGTTCCTGGAGGGGAACCTGCCTCTGCCAAGATGCTGAAACGGAAAACCTCAGGCCCTCCCAGATCTGAAGAGGGGGGTGAAAGGAAGCGCCCAAGAATGCCCATTCAGCCTCACTCAGCTCCCATGCTGACCCCGATGTGGCCAGCCATGAATAACAGGCCCAACCCCCAAATACCCACAGACGAGGCAAGCAGCAGGTGTGAGGCAGCGATGGCGGCAGAGAGTGTTGGCGTTATGCAGTCCAAGGAACTCAGCAGTGCACCAGGTGACCCTGGTGAGGCAAACAAGTCGACGCTTGCAAACAACATTTGGGTAGTATGAGAGTTTACTGGCCGCCTTTTGCATGTTCGGCAGACTGTGGTGTTGGGCTGACCATTGAAGTATCAAGAAGTAAGTGTCGGGCCGGAAGTGGGGGGCGCGTGTTCCTTGCGTATGCTTGCTTGGCGATGAGGCACTTGAATGGCCTCTCATGTGGGTATGAGAGTTGAAATTGAAATGCAGGTGTAGAGCCTGCAAGCGTGGCACAATATCTTAGCAGAGATGAGGGTATGGCTACAGCAAAGACCTCCATGCGCTTCCAGCAAGACGACTGCTTCCCCAAGGCACAGAGCAACGATGTGGCCCCAAAGTCTTGGGCAATCAAGGTATAGGTAGCCCATGAATCCTGCCCCTGCCTGATTAAATGCTCTTTATCCGTCCGAATCCCGCTGAAAAATGCTACCTAAGGTGCGCTCCTGCAAGTCTCATTGCAAGCTCTGCATCATGTGGTGTCTGGCAGCGCTGGGGCTTCATAATGGCACATCTGTGACCCATGCATGCCCCTGTGCACTTTCTGCTGTAGGTTTGGCTCCGCAGATGACTGCATGGATGACATTGCTTGTTGTATCAGGCATCAGACACCCCTACCCCAGATTCAAAGACCTCTCCCCAGAGAGTCCGCAGTGTGGGTGCGCGATGCATGTTCCCTGCCAGAGCGGCGGGGTTTGCTGGGAGGGGATCTGCTGGGAGGGGTCCAGTGACAGCCAGTGACACTCCCGTCTGCATTGCAAGGCAGGCTGGGAGCCTGCAGGTCAAGGGACGGGTAATTAAAGCTGCTGCGTCCCTGCCAGCTCCCCGGAGTCTGGTGACACAACAGGCTTGTGCTTATCATGAGCCAGTCAAGACGCCGCCAGGTGAGTGTGCCTAAGTGCCAAAGTGTCGTGGTTGGACAATCTTGACTCATGTGACTGTCAGCTAGAGGGAGTCAGGCAAAGGCAAACATGAAAGACTCTGGAGCACTGCTTGAGTTTCTGCAGGGGTTACATGTTAGGAAGTTCCGTCTTGCTTGCGCGCAATGCTGAAGAGCTCTGCGCCTTGAAAGCCTGGGCACTTCAGGCCAGGTAAGTGCCAGGCGTACCAGCCCAAAATAAAGCATTCACCATTTTCATTGTCTCTGCAATGGTGGGTTCTGTTGCAGCGTCAGGCGAGGCCTATCCAAAGGAGCCACAAGCGGAGCACATAGATCAGCCTGACCTAGCCTGCAAGCAAGTCGAGAGCCATACAAATGTGGAAGCACAGGTGGCCCGGCAGGATTTGAGGGCAAGGGAGAGAGCCAGGGCATGGCAGCACCTTACTTCCGCTGAGATGCGGTCCCTGGCTCAGGCTGCACGGGTGTTGCTGAGAAATGACGCTGTTCGGAAAAGCTGAAAGCATGGTGTACGGTACTATCTCGGAGGAAAGGAATGGTGGCCTGACAAGTCGGGTGTAGCTGTAGGGTTGGATTTAGCTTTGGCATTCTTGGGAGGGCATTTGAATTGCTTGAACCAGGGACATGCTTTCCCAGATGCCAGCAGAAAATGCGTGTTTGGCTGGTCTACGAGGGTATTTAGAGGTTGTCCCCAAGTATTGACAACTACTATTTACCACTGCAAAGGCATTGGCGGAAGAGAGAGCCTTATAGGAATCACAAAGGCTGAAATCGAGCAGACATTATTCTCCAGAGCGTTTTTTGTCATTGCACAGCAAGCAGGCACGCCAGCATCCATAACCTGCCCACATGACCTGCCACATGCAATCACATATTGCTGCACCAACAATAAGAGACCTTCAAGGCCCCCATCGCATGCATTGACACATGCAACCACTGCAAAGATCTCAAAACAGGGCAACAGCTCCTCAAACACGCTGTGTGCACATGGAGGAAGAGGCATGTAAGCACTCACAACAGATGAGAAGCAAAGTCAGTGACTGCACAAGCTTAAGGTGCTAATTGAATCAGCGACAATCACTTGACACAAAAGACAAACCACTTTAGCCCAATGCAGTCATGTTGCTGTCACTTCAGAAACGGTCTTGGCCTCTTGAGTAGCTGCTGGCGCCCTCTGCACCCACATCAAACTTTCAAAATGTAGTTTACCTCAAAGCCAAGAGCAGTTCCACCGTTTCAGGACACTCTGATGGGCACACCATACTGCAGGTAATTAATTTTGCTGCGAGAAAGATCTCCCAGCGGCTTTTCGAATGTTGCAGGGCTTCGATTGAAAGGCAAGGCATACAATGTAGAAAGCGCTGAGGGGTTACCTGGACCACCGCTGCTGGCAAACATGTCATGTGGATCAGGCCCGCCGCCTCCGCCTCCGCCACCGCCTCCGCCAGGGAACGCCCTGTCATAGTCCTGAGCCAGGGGCTCATTGTAGCCACCTCGCTTACTGCAAATGCAAGAGATAAGTTTCAGCATCTCACCAGGACACACGAGGAAGTGAACGGCACCAAAATAAATTCGGCTGTTGTGAGCAGCTGACTTCCTTACACTGCGGATCTGTGTCTCAGCAGAGTTCACGAATGAAAGGAGCATGACATTGTGCAGGCAACAAATGCGGTGCACGAATCTCTGTCACAGCGTTTGAGCCCAACAACGGTGCCCAAGCCATATGCAGGTGTGCAGAGCAACCAGGCAAACTGAACAAATGGCCTCACAAAGTGCAGTGTCTCAGGGTATCTGAGGGGGTTTAAGGAAGTATTCAGTTGCATGTCATGATCCCTAAATCCTGATCGTGTAACTGGCGAGTAGGTTTCTAGCCTACTCCCCCAGGTGCTTGAGGAGCAGATCTAGCGAGATGCAGGGTATAGAAATTTCTATAGAAGTCCCTCCTGTACTGCTCAGGCTTGGGCACGACACTCTGTGAATGATTGTACTGCCAAGTTGCAGAGAGTAATCGAAGACACTACATGATGGGACAAACACCTGTCGCCGAATCCTCCCCTGCTTGAGCCGCTCTCATAGCTGCCTCTGGAGCCGAAACCCCCTTCCTGCTTTCCTCCACGGCCTCCACCTCCCCCGGGCGGGCCATAGCTGTACTCTCCGTTGCCATAGTTGCCCCTGCTGCACATATCGACACACTCATGGGCAACTACATTGATTGCCTTGCCTTGCACGTTGCTGCACTACCCTGCGCTACCTTCTCCAAATGTTTGCCCCCCTACCATGAGAGCTCATGAAGATAAGTTGATTCAAAAACAAAATCTCGGCCATAGGGCGTTATCTGGGCTTTACTTGGGTGGGGAGAGTGGCAAAAAGCTGTCTGCAGAAGATTGCAATGCTGCGCCTGCTGGATGTCACTGCCTTCCCCTCCAACATAGGCTTGCAAAACAACAGCAAGCCAGGGTGGCATTCATATATCACACGAAAGCGCGGATGTTAATTGCCACATTCTGTGTTTTGTATGTAGCTCTTCGCTCTGAGAAAAGCTGCATTGAAGCTTCTCCTTCACAGTGTCTTCCCTTTGGCTACCCCAAACGATTGCAACAGGGCAGAGACATACATGCAGGCAACCTTTTGTTCAACTCAAGCCTTCGTTGCCCTGATTCAGCCATGACTCACCTGGGAGGTGGCTGCTGACCACCGTAGCCCCCACCGCCACCTTGCTCCCTCTCCCTCTCTTCCGCCAACCGGCGCCGTTCGGAAGGCCTCATGCCCTCTCCGCTCTTGGCCGACTCAATGGCCATTTTCTGCACACAGAGCAATTTGGCTGAATTATCACACCCAAGAGAGCGCTGAAGGATGCTAATCGCGCATGGTGTACAGAAGAGGAGCAGCTTTTATTCACAAGGATGAGGGTATGCCATTGTGCTGTCAGCATGCTTAATTGGCTGGATATCCTCCTGCATGCCTGCTGAAATGGCTGATCATGCACACCAGAATTGCCAATGTAGGCACAATGTCCTGCATGTCAGCACCCCCCCCCTCCCCCCCTTACCCTCAAATGCACCCATGACTCCGCTCGCTGACACATACACACATCCAGGACAGCCCTACTCCACACGGAGTCAAGGATTCCACGCAGAGTCAAGGAACTCACCTCGAAGCCGTCCATGAGCGCGACCAAATCGAGCTTCTTTTTGTCCAGGTCCGCAGTAAGCCCCGCCTTCTTGGTGTCGTCCTCCTCCAATCTGATTGCCTCCTCCAGGTCAGTCACCTCCGATTCCATGGCCCCCTTCTTCTCGTTCTGCTCCGGCGTTAGTCGCAGCTGCAGGGTGGAGGGCTTCAGATAAATCAGCGTGACCCCAAGCCGTACTCTGAAACCAGGCATCAGCCCCTGGTGCTATTCTCTCAGTTTGCAATGATCATTTCCCTTGGAGTTGTTCTCTCCGGGCATCTAGTGCAGGAGGATCGGGACAAACAATAGAAAAATTTACCAAACCATTGGTACTCTATGAAGGAGTCAGGCTCACGCTGAAGATATTCGCGTCAAGCTGTCAGCCATCTAATTTGTGAAGTGAAGGTCCAGGATCATCTTTATAAGTTCTATTCATCATTAAATCCTCTTCTTGCTTCTGCTACGCAATAGAGCAATAGCCAGAACGGAGTTACGGTTACAATTGGTTATGCGGAGCTGAGGAATGACCATGTTGAGCAGATTGTGTAAATTCCTATTCCTTGAATTTTTGGCAATGTGAAGAAAGAGGGATGGACGTCAGGTGTGGTCAGCTTCAATTGGGTGGGCTAGGTGAACAGTGGTTGCCATTCTGCAGTCTACCAGCTCAAGGCAAGGGTGAAGCAAAATTTTATCGGCACTCACCTTGAGCTTCTCCTTCAGAAGCTCATCCCTCAAGATGTCTTCCTCCTTCTTTCCAGTTCTTGTGGCCAGGATTGCCTCTCTGGGTTTGGCTTGTCCAAAGGGGTTCTGCAGGTATAAACAAGAGCTGTTCCTTGTGAGCTGTATTTCACAATTGCCTTTCATGCCTTGAGGTACCTCCCTGTGCATTTATTCTACACTGTAAAAGAAGCCAAGCTATGCGATCTGCAGATCGCATCAGGTGCAGGTGGAGGTAAAACATTCTTTATGCATCACCATTCAATTCTCAAATTCGAACACAACTTGCAGCACAAGCTACACCATGGCGTCTATCTTCCTAGATATGACGTTGCTAGTGCCAACAGGGAGGAAATGGTGTTATTACCGATTTGGCAGCTTTTGATCTCTCCTCCGAGGCTTTGGCAGCCGCTGCCTCATCTCTGGGCTTGAGGTTGAGCTTGGGACGCCCTCGGGGCTCTTCAGAACTCATGGCTTACGGCTATTTCTCGCCTTCCGGGACTGCTGAACGCACCCATTTCGGAAAACCCTGGGGAGACCCTCCTTGCGACGAGTTTGAACCTGGTTTGATCGCCAAACACCGAGCAGAGGTCCCTGTGGCCTCTTTGCCGGGAATGAACTGGTAAAGCACCCTCGCAATGGACATCAACGAGCAGATCATTCCTAGAGAGACGAGGACAGGTGAATCTCCTCTCCCGGTAGCCCTGCGAAGAACAGCCACAGCATAGGACAAGAACGTGCATGGAGGATTGCTTTCTTTTCGATGACATGCCAACTTGACTGCAGACGAAGCCTCTCCACGGAAGAAGAGGAGACTCTCAGAGATAGACACCAATTTGCTGCACATGCTGGTCCCAGGTATCTGCAGAGCACTCTCAACCAGGCTGCAAGCAAATATGCTTTTCAAGTGATTTGCTTATATTTTCTTGTCACTGACATGATATGTATTGTGCAAGCGTGCTTGGAAGCCACATGTAGCGGATAGTGTCGCTCTCTCGAAATCTTCACAGTTGCAGGCAAGAAACGCGATATAATATGATCTGATCCAGTATTCTTTAAGCTGCAGGCAGTGGCAGCAAGCATGCCAAGCTTGCTGACAGCCTCACCGTGGATGATCCAACCAATGAGCCCCTGCAGACCCAGAGCCATGCTGCTGAAGAGCTGGATATCGATCCTTCTCCCCAGTGCCCTGACAAGGAAGCTGCAAAACTGCCCCCGGACCCCCATGCTCCAGCAGCCGAGCCTCAGTCGATTGGCACGGCATCCGAGCCCCAGGGGTCGTTTGAGGGGGATGGATGGGATGCATTCCCCGCAATGAGCTGCAAAGGAGAGGGCATTGGGCCTGCACATCCAGGGGGAGATCTAGCTGGCGGCAGCGATCGCACCCTGGGTGGGCAGATGGACTTCTCAGAGACAATCTATCCCAATTTTGGTGACGGGGTCAGCTTGGGAAGGCCAGAAGAGCTGAAAGCCGGTACTGCCGGTGACACAGGTGATTGTGCCCTAGATGGGCAGGCGACAGGGGTGGCGAACTTCTCGGAGACGCAGTATCCAGACTCAGCCGATGAAGATGAGATCCTCAGAGGGGTGGAGGGGGGCAGTCAGGCCGGAGCAGAGCCCCTGCAGGGGAAGCGGACGGGCGTGGTGGTTTTCTCGGAGACGCAGTATCCAGACGCTGCCGACGAAGAGGACATGCTCAGGGCATTGGAGGGGGACAAGCAAGCCGAGGTGGAGCCCTTGCAGGGGGAGCAGACGGGTGCGGTGGAGTTCTCGGAGACGCAGAATCCAGATACGCAGGACGAGGCAGAGGTCGGCTTAGACCCAGAGGCAGTGCAAGAAGGAAGGGAGCCGCAGGTATGGGAAATGGAGCAAGGAAAGGGTAGAAATCCTAGAGGCACTGATGAACAGTGGTACATCATTCTCTCATGAATGTATTGATGCATCTGCTTGAAGAGGCAGAAGCCCCAGCATACACTCATTGTACGGCAGCATCCTTTTCTGAAATCTGCGATTGCTCTTGACAGGCAGTGGAGTTTTCTGAGACCCAGTACCCGGACTCAGGGGACGAGGCGGACATGGGCAGTGGCCCATCGCAGGCAGCTATGGGTGGGGGCGCGGGCTCTGGTGGGGTGGGTCCTGGGGCAGAGGAGCCGCTTGGGGAGGTGGACATGGATGACTACGACATCCCAATGTCACCCGAAGCGCCTGATGAGGGACAGCTATTGCCGCCGCAAGGGAGTGGGGGAGGGGCTGTGGGCACAGACGCCCGCTGGCAGAGCAGCGTACGTCCCGCCCCCCTTATTTGCAAAACAAACCCTGGAATCCCTTATTAACTGATGACTGATTCTTGCGCGACTGGATTTCTTGCCAATCTGAGGTAAATTGTCACAGCAAAATCGGGCTTGCAGATTTGCTCTGAGCTCTCTAGACAACACAACCCCCCAATTTGGGGGGAAAAGCTGAAAGCGTCGGTAGAATTGGGGCTACTGCAGGTACCTATTCTTCTTGTCGATGAGGTTGACGCTGTTAGCAGGTGGCTGTGGTAGGTGCACCCCTATTCTCTGCCATCATTCCACCAAACAACTCAATACCCTGGCTCTCCCTGCTGTGTCCATGAGGCAGTCGTTGTGTCCACAAAAATGTTAAGAATTTAGGTAGGCATGATTGTCCATCAGAAGTCAGGCAGGCAACACTATTGCTGCCGTATAAAGGCGGATTGCTCTCCGACAGGAGGGCTACCTTGCTGACGATCCAGAGGAGGAGTTGGATCCATTCCAGCTGGATATTGCGGCCGAAATGGAGAATATCCAGGCGGGCTTCGATGCCAGGAACCAGCCTCCCCAGCAGAGGTAGATCTCTGAGCTTGCAGCCTGGACATAGACCATGTCATTTCCTACTGCCTCCTCCCCTTTGCAATGTAGATGACTTGGCCCTCGATACGGCTTCCTCAAATACAGCCTTTCATGGCTTGCATGATCGCTGGCAAAGTGCATGTGTTTGCTGGTCCTGTGGAGAAGCTTTCTTTGCCTCTGCAAAGACCTTAAAGCTTCCATCTGTGCGCTGTGAGCGCAGTCTTTGACAGCTATTTGTGATCTCTCGTGCAGCCTTAAATGCAACTTGAAGTGATGGCAGGTTTTCATGTTCGCCGGTCCTGGGAGAAGCTTTTTGCCCTTACCAGGACCTCAGTGCTTCCATTTGTGTTCACAAACTTTTACACCATATCCGTAATTTCCCAAGTTTCCCCGCACTGTGAGCTGAGGGAAAGAACCGTGCGCAGGACGGTGCCTGCGGTCCACAGCTGGCTGGTGAGGGATCCGCTACCCCTACTCCCTCAGCCCGTCAGCAGGCTGGCAGCCAACTTCAATGCAGTTGATCTGGCGAGGAGCGGCAGCATCCTGGAGACCGGAACCCCCACTGACAACGGCGGCACAAATTGCCTCCCGCCCAGCATGCTACCCAAGCATTATGCGAGTGAGAATCGCTCCGCCGAATGGTCCACAGGGTTTTTATTGCGTTGAAACCCAGAGCCATACTGTCCCATTGTCAAAACCATCTTCCCCATGTGGAGATTATTGGCAAGGTTGTCTTGTGCCGCTACCCACAATGGGGTGCTAAAGGGAGGCTGGAATACGTCAGCAGTACTTGTTGTGGAGAGCCAAGTTGTCTGACTATAATGGCAATGGCGGGTCCTGCCAATCGCCTGGTTCTGCGCCCAAGTAGGTGCTTCAGGATTGCAAGCCTAGGTCAGTACGGCAGCAATTTGAATAGAGACGCCACACCAGCTGTACAGTCTGACTCTTAATGGAAGGCATTGGCTTCTACAGAGTACACCAACATTTTTCTCGTGCACAATTTCGGGCAAAGCATGGCAAATCTTGGCCATTTGTGGAATTAAGTAAGCCAAAGCAAAGTTCAAATCAACCTGCCAATAAATACTTGACTGGGACCAGGTGACGTGGATGGCATGCTGATGAGCGTGACCAGCCTGGAGGGGGCCTGCGTTTACTGCCCGTTGCCCGACGACACGGAGGCGGGGTTACCGTCCGGAGGGGTCAGACCTCGGCCCCGGCAGCTGCTCTCTCGGCCCATTCTGGGGCTGCTTGAAGAGGTGGAGAGGGAGGACTTCCAGCGGGCTGTCAGGATCACTGAGGGGGACGCTCTTGCCCAGAAGGTGCATGCCTCCAGGCTCAAGCCCCTGTACAACTGCTTTGTGGTATAAACATCATCAGTAGTCAACCAGGGCGACATTGAGTCTCAGGGGATTGAAAGGAGTGGGAAATGGCTCAGTCACCTCTTCTTGAGGGCTGAAGCTGAGGATGACCCTGAATTTGGTCAACAATAGCATCATTTGGCACAGTGTTGACGCTCAAGAGAGCCAGCATCTCTGGATAGAAGAACTCAAACCTAATCATGCTTCCTCTAATCCCAAGAGCAGAAAACCATTAAGGGGATCGCTCCATCTTGATGATGATGACATGCTGCCAAAGTCCACCACATGGCGCACCAGAAATCACTGCAGCTTTTTGCTGGATGTGTCGATGGGAAGTTCCTGGAGCCGCCGTGGCTCTGCAGGAAGCAAATCAATGCCGTCATTCACTCAGCACTGATTAAATGTACAAAGGCATGATGCAGGGTGATGCAAGCAGTTCAGGGGGCCCTGGGGAGCAGCTGTGGGTTGACAAGTACACACCGCGAGGCTTCCTGGACCTGTTGTCAGAGGAGTCCATTAATCGGGAGGTGCTGAGGTATGCATTCCCAGCTTATGCC
>QAXI01000444.1:289497-327825 GCA_004335615.1 Chloroidium sp. JM | reverse complement strand
GGGGGGGGGGGAGGGGGGGGGATACGAGACCTGGACGTCTCCCCAGGCTGCAGAGCTCTCATCTGGGTGAGCGTGTCGGAGACCACCCAGATCTCCTTGAGGCGGCACCCCCTCCCAATGCCAAGGTTCAATCCCTGACCCTGATCCGTTCTGTGGATCGAGGGAGATGCGAATCGTTCGGACAAGGAAAACGTTGTCGAAGCATGGGCTTGGCAAGGGCCCCTTCGGCAGCAGAAAGACGGAGAAGCCCAGGAGGTCGAGGTCCGCTAGCAGGGACAGGGGAATGATGGGACCGCTTCCTTGATGCCCAAATGTTCTGGTATACCATGGTGTGTCTTGCATGCAGGCCGCGGCTGCAGTGGCCCAAGTCCCAGGGCGAGTGCTCGCGGGGGCTGCAGGCCAACAAGGGCTTGCTGCAATCCTGGCTGCTGGATGTCTGCCGCTCCGTCGCTCCCCACCTGGCCACCAGGAGCGCCGTACGGGTATCTCAATGTTCCCTACGACCGAGCCTCCCTCCCTTTCACCTGACCGCTTCCCCTGTTCACACCCCTTTCCTCTGGGGACGATGCGCTCACAGGGGTCTCCTTCTGACTGCTGGGCACATGCGTGCTGGTCGTTTTGGCTGATTGAAGCCGCAAATCCGCAAAATTTGACATTGCTCACTATATCTGCAGGCACAATCTCCTCCCAAAGGATGCCTTTGGTTATTTGCATGTGACCAACTGTGGTGGTCATCACCCCCAATTTTTTCCTCAAAACTTCCAATGAGCTTGTCCTAAATTGAAACCTGCCGGTGTCAAAGGCTCATCCAGGTTTGAGTCCAAACTGTACCCAGAAGGACCTGCAAGACTGAGATTCCTGTTGCAGCGTTCTCCGCATCACTTTCGAAGCCCTTCCAGAGAAGCCCATTCCGTGTATCTCATGTAGAGTCTTGGTGCAATAGCCGCAAATGACAGCACATCTGTCAAGCAGCCAACCCTGAAACTCTGGTTCAAACCGCAGGAGATCCTGCCAGGACTGGTGCGTATGGTGCAGCGCCCCCTGCGTGCTGTGGTCTCCCACCTGTTCACGTCCGCCGAGAAGGCCAGCATGCACACGCTGGTAACCCTGCTGCTGACGTACGGCTTCACCTTCGACCTGGCAGCCCCGGAGGCGGGGGATGACGACGCGCCCCTGCTGCTCAAACCCGAGATCCAGCGGCTCTGCACCTTCCCGGCGAGCACCTTGAACTCCCTAGACCACCATGTTGAGCGGGCCTGAAGAAGAGTCCCATGTCTCGAATGCCGGCTGATTCAGCTAGTCACAAGCTGTACTCTCGTAGACTTGCCCTCCCTGCCCATATCCAATGTCTGGTGCCTCTGGCAAGCAAGTCTGATCTTTGGTCTCATTGCTCTTGGTGATCAGCACTTCTCCACCTTGCTTGCACCACAAATCCAGGGAGTTGATCAAATGCATAGCAAAGTGCAGCGCTTGATAACGAGGGGAGGACGAAAAGCTTCACCTAGCCTTGCATTTTGCCTTCTTGTCCACAGGCATCTTCCCTTGCCCTGCTTATTATTTAGTGTGGCCGCAGTCACAGGACCCCTCCCCATCGATTCTTGGGAGGAAACTACCGCTGCTACTGCTACCGATATCACACTGAGCAGTGGCTTTCCTGATTACAGGGTTACCAGGCAGCCCGCCGCAGCATTCCGCTTGCAGTAAGGCAGATGGTGGCGCACGAGGCTGAGCTGGAGCGACTGAGGCGCAGGGGCCAGGTGCGCCTTTCCCTACCGAGTAGCCTCGGTCAAAGGTTGCCTTCTACATAATCCGATGTGCTGAGAGATGGTTCCTGAGCATGTTTCTTGGTCTGTGGTGCCTCTGCCCCAGCGTTGGCATCTCCAGGATCTCATTTCGATCTGTGTGTCATGCACAGATGCTGGACAGCAGTGCTTGTCGCTCTGCTGCCATGCTGCACTAATGCGTTCCAATTCTTGCAAGCCATCACATAATAAAGCATGAGGAGTATGAGCACATCTGAAGCATGGCTCCCAAGTTCCTGGATATCTGTCAGCAAGGGATGTTTCCTGATATGACAGAACTTGCACTTGCAGTTCTCATTGCATGCACGACCTTCCATTAATGACTCCTTGATGTGATGATCAATCTCTTGAGTACCAAGTGGGTCCCTCTGCAACGGCAAATGCATACGTGCACAAGCAGGTCCAAAATCAGGAGCAGGCAGCAGGCGGCAGCTTCTTGAGCAAGAGGAACCAAGCAGGAGGAAGCACCCCCTGCCAGACCGCCTCACTGCAGCACTCGCAGCCACGGCCTGAATTGGCTCCCAAGCTTGTGTACAGTGTCGCCGAGAGGGCCCAGAAAGCCGGATTGGGTGAGTGGTGCTTGCTGCCAAGAAAAGCATTGAGCAAATGCCAATGGAGGGTCACGACTGTTGCAGCTGAATACTGATTTACCAGCACAAGCTCTTGGAGTTGTCTCCCCAAATACAGTGCTGACATTGCCATGTGTGCTTGGCCATGCCAGAGCCCTGCCCAAGGATTAGTCAGGCTCCCACCTGACTCTGAGTATGGCTTGCTGCAGAATTGAACAAAGCACGCACTGTGCGGAAGTCCAATTGGTTAGAGCAGATGAGGGAGAGAAAGGAGCAGAGGCAGCCTTCAGCTTTGCAGAAGCAAGCTGCTGAAGCAAACTCAGCAGCAGGTGTGCTTTTTACCACCAAGATCAAAGGTTGCTGCATGCTAAAGAAGGGGAATCTTTCAAATCTCCGCCACGCCAGCACAGCATGTCAAACAGAGACACCAGAGTGACATATTGACAGCGACTGCTTGTCTGCATCCCTCGCTGATGGACAACACCTGATACCGGACCAAAGTTAGCAATTGTTGTATGAATCTGCAGGTGCGAGTCCAGCTGCCAAGCCGCAGCTGAGCGTATTGTACAAGTACAAGGAGGGTTTCACCAATGCTGTTAAGAGGCCAGTCATGATGACCGACCTGCTGTAGACATAGATTGACGTTCAGCAGAATGATGAGACCAGGTTCTGTGCTTATTTGAGGTTTAAACGAGCTGGGCTTGCGACAGTACTTGTCAAAAGGACAAGGATTGATTGATGAGTTGAGTCAATGTGGACTACAGAGTCTGTAGCTGTACATAGGCAATGCTCTGTGAATATGGGACAGTCTTGGCATTGCTGTGATGCACTGCATCAGAAATGTCAGATCCCCTTGCTCTCCTCAGTGCCTCAGCAATTAGATGCAGCAGCACAGTGGAGCGTATGTACACAGACTGCGTCTGCAAAATCAAGTGGTAGGGCTGTGTGAATGGATCACATTTTTCCTTCCTGTCATTGAATGCTACCACACTAAATCACGGCGTTCTGTATATAACAAGATCAGCGACTTGATGTTCCGTAGCCTTCTGCTATTGTCAGACAATCTGCCTCGCAATCGTGAAGGCAGGCGGGGCGAGGCTCGTGACTTTATGTAATTTCGATCGACTCAGCATTGAAATGAGTCAGCAGCTGTTCAAAAATCAAGCCAGATATATTTGCTGTCAGCTGGAAGAATAAGTACTTAGGCCTGACATGCTTTCGTGATAGACATCAACAGTTCAGAGGGCTGTAGGGGATCAAGAGCCCGAGCAGAACATCAAAGGTGTGAAAGGGAATCCTGCTTAGCTCGTATAGATGAAGTACCAGTGTACCTTCGCTTCGCTGCACGCTTCAAATACAGTCTCCATAAGGGTAAGCTCTTGTGATTATTGAATGGAAAAACTTCCATGTCGTGGTGATGCCAGCATCCGAGTACGAAAGTACTGACTGCTCTCTTGGCTTTACAGTGATGCTGATGGGGAAGATTGAGAGTTGTTGCTGACCTGCATCGCTGGTCTGGCTGGATTTTCCCATAATGGAGGTCGCAGCTCAGAGCCAGAGTCAGTCAGATGCCCAAGCAGTTCCTAGACAGTAAGCACTTTGCTCTCTTGCTCCCTTCAAATGCCCCACTGGCTCAGCATGTGAATGCATCTTGCCCATTTTCCCCTCCACTATGACTGAAGTACTCATGGTATACAATCAGTTTGAGAAGTTTGCAGCAGGCCACTGCAATATTTGAACATCATTCGGCTGGCACAGGAGAACTAAGACGAGCGGGCAGGAGAGAAAGCGGAGACCGCCAGCAGATGGGGAGGAAAAGTATCAGCGGTGAGCAAAGAGCTCCGGAGGCCGTGTAGACCATACCATAAAAAGACAGCATTTCACCTCTGCAGATGGAGCATATCCTCCCTCCCACAGGGAGGCCCCATGCGTTGAACGTGTCAGGAAAACTGTGGTTTGTTGAACACGCCAGGAAAATCCTGCCACTGCTGATGTGCAGGAGGGAGAAGAACAGGATTGCTGCCAAAGAGTCTCGAGCGCGAAAGGTGGAGCGCCTCAATAACCTGGAACAAGACATCACTGAACTGCAGGTGGAGTCCATTCTTCCCCTCTCCACACATTGGCAGAACCTTGAGATCAGAAATTACCTTCTGTATTTGCCAGTGCTCTGCAGTGGGCAAGTAGTATGGCCATGCATGTTGTGAGACACAACCAGCAGAAGTGTGAAGTTTGTTTGAAGGAACCTGTGGGGATGTGTGAAGGTGGCCAATGCCAGGATGCAGCAGCAGGTGGACAATTTGGAGTTGCAGGCTGTTGATGCTGAGGCAAGTCAACAGATGCTCAAGGTACACACACTTTCATGTGTTGGGGGAATTTGCCGCAGGCAAGACATGTATAGGGCTGGCAATGAGCGCTTGAATGTTCAAAGGTCGTGGAACTGATGTCCCTGTGAGCAGCAAGATTTGTTCCAATGGTTAATGGGCATCAGACAATTCATACAGTAAGAATGAGATAATTCTGACGTTTCACTTGTTCCATCTGGGTCTCGTTCTACCTCTGGGGTGGGCTGCAAACCCCCCTGCCTTGGACATAGGTCCATGTCTCTGAATCTGAAAACAAATGCCTCCATATGAAGTCATGCAGCCCAGCTATATTCCTTCAAGGGATTTGAAATAATCATCCATGTGACAGGAGCGATTGACGGGCGTGAAGATGGAGAGTCCAGAGGCCCAGCAACTTTTGGATTCCGTGCTGGAGGCCATCTTTGGTCTGGCAGATGTGGTGAAATCGCCGGTGCAGCCACCCCCCAGGCTACGGTCTGCAGCCAAGCGAGACCCGAACAATGTGATACCCCTGCCGCCCACACGGCGACAAAAGCCTGTGCCAGGTACTTTGCCTTTCCTCTTCGAGGCTTAAGAATAATAAGTTGGGGAGGGTCAGGGAGGACATTGGGCCGACCATATAAGCAATCCAAATCTGCTGTCTTCATATGTAGGAAATTTCTGGCGCCAAGACGCAGATGTCAATGTAAAAAAAAATTCGACAGAAAGCAAAAGATGAAGTCTTCTCGAAAGCTAGTGAAAGAGTGACACGTGAAAACAAAATTGTCGGTACTGCATGTGGTCCAGCATGCAGAGGGTTTTGATGCAGTGAAACACATGTACCCTACTTTGGCTGATGCACTATGAGCTATTGTGTGGCAGACCAAGATCTGGTAGGTGCTACTCATGAAAGATTTCTCATATCTAGGGTGTCAAGATGTACGGGTATGGTCTCCAGGACCAGTAGAAATGCTGCCCCTTCTTATATAACCAGCAATTGAATCCATGTCCATTTCATCCAGAGAAATCCCAGGCTGTTGCCTGCCCCCCAAAGGCAGCAGATGGAGCACAGAGGAGCGGCTACCCCTGGTCACAGACCCTTCCCCTCCGGGCCAGCTGTCAGGTCGTCTGCTCACAGAGCAGTCTGGATGACCATCCGTCATCGGACTTCCCCTCGGATGCCTACCCCTCAGATGCGGCAACTGGCCAACTGGGAAAGCAACAGGTTGTTGCTTTGGACCTGTTCACAAGTATGGGCCTTGTTTGACCAGGTCACGGATTGTGGCTCAATCTGCATTGCGCCATGGTAGAGGGATGTGCCCTAGAAGGGGCAAAAATCTACAAAGCCTATTGGTCTGTATTCCCACAAAACCATATCCACACAAAAGACTACTCACTGCTCATTTTTAGGGGACATATTGTTCTTGGGCGGGATAGCATAGATGCAACAAAGACTTTCAGGCTTGGGTGCACGCTTTGGGCAACAGTATTCAGAGTGATAGCAATATCAATTGCTTGAAGTGGGGGGACCACTGTTGTCTAATAAGCGCTGGGCTACACTGCAGCGTGCTTCCTTCGTCCGATCCCATGCTAGGCGTAAGGAGGAGAAGGACCACTGCACCCAGCCCCATGAGGATGCTGACTGCCCCACAGGCACGGCTGACGGCTCTGAGCAGCGTTATGAGGTATGATAATACAAGATGCGAGGCTTAGTTGTACATCCAGAGGAGGTGCAGTGGGGAAAAGGGGGAGTTCATCAGGCAAAATTGCATAGTACATTGGATGGGTGATCCCAGCTACTACTGAGGGAAACCATCATCTCAAGTAATGCAAGGCAAGGAAGCATGAAAGATGGGGGAAGGAACAGGTTGAAATTCCTTTTTCTTGGGTTTACATGATGAAGAGGGGGATCGCTTCCAGGTCACACAATGACTGTGCTGCAGAGCTCTGCATTCTCGTGGCTGAAAGTGGAGGTCAAGCAGGAGCCACTCACTGGGGGCATCCAGGATCCCCAGGAAAAGCCAGATCATGGGAGTCTGGAGATTTTCACTTTTGAGCCCACCGCCTGTGCGCACCAGGACCCGCCGCAGGGACTCCAAACACTGAGAAGAGGCCCCAGGGGTGCGTGCTGGGCGCAGGGAGTAGGGGAGTTTGGCTCCCCTGGGTCGCCTGTGCTGGTAGACATGCCCTACGATGTCTCGCCTGCGCTGATAGATGTACCGTACGCCAGGAGGGTGGGCTTTGATTGTCCTGCCCAGTGGCTGGAGATGGATGGCTGGCATGGAGGGCTGGAATAGTTTTGGGTGCATTTGTGGGAGGAAAAGGGGTCAGGAAATCACAGATTTCGGGTCAAGGAATCTACTTTATCACACGCAACTTTATGTTATGCAAACATACTTGTCACTGGGCGTTGGCAGGAGAGGTGGGAGATGAGTCAAATTCGACTCCTTAGCAAGCATTTGGTGAAAATTATTCTTTGAAAAGGCTTGAGATTCAGAATGCATGATCCTGCGCCAATGATGCCCATAGCACCCACATATTGCTTACAGTCATTGCATGGTCTCTGAAAGCCATTATAGTACCCTGGAATGATGTCTCCAATCCAGTTTTACCCTGCAAGTCTGGTGAAAGAGCTTGTACCTCGGTTTTTTGCAATCCCACTTTAATTTGTTTTTTTCACAATGTGCCATAAGAAGTGGTGGGGCCTTTAAGACTATGGAGGAAGCGCACTGTGACCCAGCATATACCACAGGACCTTGTGTCGACGGTAAGACACCTTATGATAGCAAAAGGCAACTCATCTGAAACTTGACTGAGTACAGACCTGTACATAATTTTGCTCTGGGGTTGTAGGCTTTGTTTCTGGCAGATAAATTCCTTAGGATGTCATGCAGTATTGGACATATACACGGCACAGTAACTCAATTTTGTGGACATTTTGTTGAGCTCCTTGTGAAGGCATGCAAGGAATGCTTGGAAACTGTCAACGCTTGGGTCATGGTACACGAGTGGAAAGGGAAGAAAAGATTTGCCCCAGCAGCAGCTATTTGAAAACTAACAACCTGGGTGATAAGAGCTGTCTCCAAATTCTGCCGTCACATATACTTTCAGAAACAGAAAAGCATTGTTGTACGCAAGAGCATCACGTCGACACTGTAAAAATTGCGATAGGGAGCGGGGCTACACTTCTGATTCAAGGTGAGCCAGTAATTAAATTTATTGTCGATGCCGCTCAGATTGCGATAGCGAGTCTTTGATGAGAAGTTCCTATATTCCGAGGCGCTGCCTTTGAGGATAACCAACCTTAGCGGGTTTCTCTGAGACTCGAATGCCATTCTCATAACGACTAGACTTTGAAATGGAGTTTTGCATGTTATCCAGCACACAAACACATGCAACTTCATCAGACGCAGCACTTTGTGCTGTTCCACGCAATTTATCTGATCTTCAGCTGTCAATGGAGGGTATGCATATTATTATCTTCTGGAAACAGAAGCCAGCACCTATACCAGGAGTCAGAAAAGAAATCAGGAGTGATCTCTGACCTTTGATGTCCCTTGCAGACATGCAAAGTCTGCAGGGGAAGGCATCTCTCAGCAATCAGATCCTCAGCAAGGCTCAGTGCAAAATTTTGCTGCGCTGCTGTCGCCACCTTAGACCGTATCATGCATCGTTTTTCACAGCTGCCTTGCCAGTCAGTGGGTCAGACAGCAAGACAGTTGAGCCACTGGAACTTGCTCACCCAAGTGGAGGTCTCATACACGTGTTTGGTGTGGAGCATCTGGCCACTCAGGTAACACCCCCCCCCCTTTCCCCCGCGTCTCCTTTCAGTCCACCTTTTCATATCACCAACAAAAGTTCTTGTGATTGCTTCTATGGTCAATTGAGGACACTGATGCCCAAAGACTGCCGTTCCTTTCCATCTTTCCCAGAGATCGATGCTCGTTTCGCCTGGCTCGCATCTTAGATTCCCCAAAGCCGCAGGAGGTTCACTGTGAGCAGAAATCCAACTGAAACCCGTCTGACGATAAGTCTCGTTCTTGCGGGTTGGAATCCATGGCACTTGCGTCAGAGGGTGGCTGGATGCTAGATCAATGCAGCGTCAAATGGCATGCAGTGTTCCTGCAAAGGGCTGTTCTAAGAGGATTACCTCAACAGTCTCAGATCCTGCATGCAGCCGGATGCAGCAGACTTTGTGCTGAGGACCCGTCCGGATGCGGTGGTTGTGGAGACTGCCGTCAGTCCGGAGCATGGCGCTGCTACGGGCAACAGCCTGGAACTGGAGACCCCCTCACAGGACCCCCAAGTAAACATGTTCCAGCAGCTGGGCAGGCGGCTCTCCTGGGAGGATGACCCAGCCTCTGGCCCCGCTTGGCAGGCACCACCCTCCTCTTTCCCAATTCCCCATGGCCAGCCCAGCCTTCACTTTCTGGCCCTCACTTTATTTACTCCTCAATGAACGTCAGAATTCTTGTGAGAACCGCCCACATCATGTGCGGAATACTGAAAGTCATCAGGCCACCCAAAATCTCAATTTGATCTCCTTGCTCTGGCACACAGAGGCCAAATCTGGCCTTTTCGTGTCCATGAAGAAGTCCTTCCTGCAAAGATGAGTCGCTATCTGCCCTCATGTTCAGCAATGATATCAGCAGCTCAGAGAGTTGCATCAGGCCATTCAGATCATCTCTGTTGTGTGACTTGAGAACGGGAACTTGATCCCTCAACTCAGTCTTCTCAGCTGAAAGGGGATGGCGCACCCTGGAATATCTCAGAAGGACAATCTCCTCACATTGGTGAGCTGGTTGACTCAACACTTGATTTCCAGTCAGCCGGAGTCATGCACCATATGAAACATCACTGCTGGATTCTCATTGTAGTGGACAAGGTACTCTTCTCTAGGCTGTGAACAGGACCCCCCTTGCTTGGCAACATGGTTATTTTGCAGCCCTCACCGCGTCGTCACCTTGCAAACGATCATCTCTGTGCTCATGAAATCAGCTGCGGATGTGCAGTGCAGAGCCTGAGGCCCAACTGTGGGGAGCAATTGGTGTACGTGGCCGCTTTTGCTGTTGCAGCCAGGATCCTGTACGGTGACGTGGCCAAGCACACAACCTATAGCCGCCTGTTCGACGACACATCCATCCAGGATCTGGATCATGCCTTTGGAGTCCAGGTGCCACATCCTTCCCCACTGCTGGCTCATCTCTTGCTGGTTCTACCGCAGCATCTTCTTCTGGTTTTGAGCCTTTTCACCATGAAGGAATCAAGCAAGTGTGGTATTCTCGAATAGACTTGAATGCTGACTTGCAGAGGACTGTATGCACAAGGAAGCCAAGAAGGGCTGCACCTTCATTCTCGACCCGTGCCCCATTTCAAGTGTATTGACATACACATCTAACAGCTGCAGATTTCTTGTATGCCAGATTGCCCATACTTTTTTCGCCTCGGTCAACTCAGCTCACATGCCAAACATCGCAGACTGCTTGCATATATGGAAACTATTGTATACCAGCTGCAATTGCTGCTGCTGGATTGTCATATGCTTTCTACGATACCATCATCCCCATGTGATGCAAAAGTGCAATTTGGCCATCAAAAACGACGAGCAGAGTACCCGGTATGGCATGCCTGGATTTGAACCAAGATCCACACTGCTTTTAATGCAGACTTGGCTGAACTACCTGGAGCTGTTGGAAGGAAAGGACAGGGTGGCACAGGAGATGGGAAGCCAGCCAGCAGGTGTGGTGGACCGTATAATGTTCTCTGAGAGGGAGGCAGCCTTCTGCAGCGTGCTCGACCAGGCAGGCCAATCAGGTGACCGATCCATCCCAGCCATCCCCACCCCCACCCAAAACCATTTCACACCATTTCCACCCACACACCACTCCAGGAGTCTCACAAAACTAATACATTCATCAGCCAATATATCATGCAGCAAAGACAGCAACAAGGAAGGTTGACATGGAAGCTGGTTTTTGAAACGTCTTGAGGGATAATTTCTAGATAGGGTTCATGAATGGGCGTCATGTGGGCAACTGTGACGAGCAAGCTCAAGAAGTCTATTTCTAATTTCTTCGAGGCATATGTAAAGGACCCCTGCAAACGTGAGGAATCCCTGCATGTACCGGAGAATGTGGGCTGGAGGCTGTTCAGGAAATTATCATGCAATCTAGAATGGCTGGCTGATCGTGCAATTTGTCGCACATCAAGACGAAAACAGGCAGCTCCTGCTGTCATGCACCCGCATCTCCTGCAGGCAAGGAAGCTATCAAAATTCTGGGAACCCGTCTGGGCAGTACCTTGTGCAAACAATCTTCTCTGAAGATGCTGATTGTGCAATTTGTTGCACATCACCATTGAAATAGGCAGGACCTGCTTTCTTGCACTGACATCTCCTTCAGGCAAGAGAGCTACCAGACATTTAGGAGTCCTTCTTTGCATGTCCTTGTTAAAAAATCTTCCATAAAGATGCGTCGCATGCAGGCAAAGGTGTCGTGGGAGTCCTGGGGGACGCCCATCTGGCAGGTGTGCAGAATCTTTGGCACAGCGGAGAATGGCGGCGGGTGCTGGAAGGGGCAGAGGGGGATTTGGACTCACAAATCTCCACTGCAACAGCTTTCTTGGAGGGGGTTGGGGATGCAGCGTTCCCCACCCCTGCCTTAGCGCAACATGAGGAGACTGGCGTTCGGCATGCGCTACTGGAGAGTGTGATTCGCCAGAAGTCTGTTGCCAGTGCGTACCTCGTTCCCCCATCTTCTTCAGCACCTCCACCCTCAACACTGCTGGACAAAAAATCGTGGTTCATTTCAAACAATCGCATTTGTACCTTGATCCTTTGGCTTACGGACCAGCTCCTTCTCACCTCATGAATTTGCCACCTGTTCATAATTCCCTCAGGGCCATTTACAGCATAGAACGCTGAGAGAATACTTACCCAGGTTCATAAATGCTGGCTCATGACCAACATCAGCATACCTATAAGGTTGGAGAGGAAGGCCTCCAATTGGCTTGGGGAAAAGGCGTCGGTCATTGCCCGATGGCATGCAGTTTCATTTTCTTGTGGCATGACGTTTGAGCATACCTGTCATCGCTGGCAAATGCATAGAACATTGCCTCCAGTCAATGTCAAAAATAATCTCACTTCTGTAAGAGCCCACCAGCACATGCACCAGCAATCTCTTTTTTGCACAAAAAACAGCCTGTGATAGATGCAAAATAGACAAGCATATATCCGACGCGCATTGCGCATGAGGATTCTATGGATTTCTGAGGCTGCTCTTCTCCTCCCCCCCCCCCCCCCTCCGGGCCGCCCCCTCATTTTTTCGAGTTGCTCCTGCCGGACTGAATTACCTTCACTTAAAAGTAGTTGTTGGCACCGGCAATCCATGATCTTGGCAGCGCTTCTTATGCCTGTAGCCACCTGGGAGCCATGTGCCTGTTTGTTTACGAAATGCAACTGCTGTACTACAAAGCGTTCCTTGCTCTCAATGATCGAACATGTAGCACTATGGCTGATACCTTGCCTGCACCTGTGCATTAGCACCAAGTTATAATCTCTGCCCAAAGCCTCAATGTATCCGCAGGTGTGGTGAGCGACCTCAGGCAAGCCCTGCCGGTGCCTGAGGAGTCCTGGGAGGCTTACTGCTGGACACATGAGCTATATGCTGCCCCTCGCATGATGCTTGCTATCCTTACAAGGTACCTTCACATTGCAGCTTGGAATGACAGCGAAACGGCCATTATGAGTGTCTTCTTGGGAACGGCAATGTTGACTGGGGTGAGTGCTGGGACGCTTGTACTCATTTAAAGGATCAAGGGATTATTTGGCATATGTTGATTCAGAAACGAAGGCATTGTGCTATCTGGGGAGTAGCAACGTCATAGCCAGACACACCACTATGAAGGAGTAAAGCAGGAATTCTTGCACTGTCCCTTTTAATTGTTCAAAGCATCGAGCAAACAAGGATACATAACACTGGTTGAATGAGTCAGATATTTGGTCTGACGGTTTGCTTCACGTGTGCTGCAGCTTCAAAATGATTCTTCAGGAAAATGAGCTACATCTTAATCGAATACCTGGGAGAGATAAGTTAATGAGTACTCTTAATTGAATCTCCATCTCTACTACCAGCAAACAACCTGCGCCTCCTATGTGCAGGGAGCAGCTGCAGCGGGTGTGCAGTGGGTGGAGATGTGACATGTGGGATGTGCTGGCGCCCCTCAGAGCTGCTCGCCCCCTCTCAGGAGGGACTGCCCTGGACAGAATTCTGACAGGGGATTTGAGAGACCTCAATCCCATGCTTTGACGTTGATGCATCTTTGAATCATCTCGACAAGGCTGCTGTCATTCTGGGCAGCACAGTTTTGCTGGTACCCTTCACAACAATGTTGTTCAGTCTTGCTGTATTGATTGTTGGATACTTGACTATGCAGGCAGAAAATCTCTGCAATGCTGCTCTAGCTTTGTGAGTCTCCCGATTCCCACAAGTAGTCCATTGTTCGACAATCATAAAACACTGGGCATGTCTGAGCCAGACGCAAGCCGAGTTTTGGGTTGTGTTTTCAACTTGATTGCCAGCAATTGCTGGTACAAGAGTGAACCACCAAGTGCATCAGTGGAAAGTGTCAGCCGTGCAAAGCTTTGCTGCGCTCATACTTCTGGACGACGCTCGTGCAGTGTCCGGTACATGACTACCAGCAGCATTCCTGCTATTTCATCTCATAGGCCTATAAATCTCCCGAGTTTCACTGCAAAGAAAGGCAGAGGAAAACTAATCATTGTCAGAAAAAATGCTCCCAGCAAAGATGTGCAAAACTGCTGAGTATGCCTACAATCGGTGGTAAGAAAGACTCTGCCACAAAGAGTATTCCTGAAGGGCATGTTGGGAGAGAAAGATGTGCACGCGGGTAGGAAATGATATGGCTGTGTTGTGTCTGTCTCTAATGACATGTGGGGGGCAGAACCCACAACAAGAGGTGTGAAATCTCTCTGAACGGTGTTACTAGCAAAGGAGTGCACACTGAAGACCTTTCTGTGCTGACATCGACACCAGCTGTGCTGTGTTCTTGGGATGAACAAGGGAGTTCCAGGACCCCTTCTGTCAATTACAGCTCACCATCCGAGTCATAAAAGACTGGTCGTAGTGCCCCTCCATGACACTCAGAGTCTCACACGAGCAACATGACTGGCATTGAAAAGCAGAGAAAACAAAACACACACACTGCAGCTTCCCACAATCTGCATGAGACAAGAGCCCTCCTTCCAGGGTTCAAACCCTTGTAGTTGCGTCTCATGACTCTCTAGTCTTAAATTCTAGGGGCCCCCTCGCTCTTGTTGGCAGGCTGACAAGCCCTCAGCACTCTTGAGCGCTGAGCTCACTTCCCTCCCAGGGAGGGGAAAGCGCTGGTGTCCTCGATTGCGGGGGCATCCCTGCCACGCCCGCGACCACCAGCGGGCCTGCAAAAGAATGGTCGAAGATTTAGCCAACCACAAAACGGGCTGTGGATCCCTGAGCCTCCAGGATGTTTCCCAGACCTGGGGACTAAGTGTACTGACAGCTCCTTACCAATAAAAACCCATCAAGTCCTTTGACCTCCCAAAAACACCTTCCAAATCGAGGACAAGGCCTGTGTAAGCCTTCCTTGCACAATTCAGACAACCAATAAGAGAGGATAGTCTCTGCTGAAGTAGGTTGTCGTAGCTTGTGAGGCCCTCTGAACACGGTGTGCAGACAACACGAGCAGCAAACCAAAGAACTGACCTCTTTTGTCAAGTCAGGGCACGGGGAAAGGGAGGGACGGACCTGTCGCCGCCACGCCCTGGAGCGCGCCCTCCGCGGCCAGAATCGCGGGAGTCGCGGGGTCCGCCATTCTCGCCACCCTCGCTCCTGCGGGGAGGGCCGCCCTCGCGGTCGGGCCTGTCGCCACGGTCACCGCGACCGCCACGTCCGCCCCTGTCAACACACAGGGTTTCTCAGGGTTTGCTTCCCTGTCAGCCCAATTTTCTATTCAGGTCCCCTTTCTTGTTCCTGCCATCTACCCTCAGGATGTCCCGAGCTTGCTGCAGTAGACCCTCTTTCGTGAGTGACCATGCCCGTAAGAGATATGCTTCGATACAATTCACCCATCGACTGCCCCAAACTGAGATTGCTCCGTCACTTTGGTGCAGATTGTCACAGCGAGTGCCGGATCCTCTGTGTGTTTACGAAGCTGCAAAAGTGGGTAGCAAATGCTGCAGCTGCATGGACAATTTCCACCTGTCCTCGCGGTCAGAGAAGCGGCCACCCCTGTCGCCTCCACGTCCGCCACGGTCTCCGCCACGGCCACCCCTGCAATACCACAGCTTTGATCAACACAATTCCTCGTCTCCAACTAATAATGTTATTTGCCATATCCTCTTCAACGCAGTCAAAAATCCGCCCCATTCACCAGCAATGACAGCAACATACTAAAAAGGCCCCAATTTCACGAATGTCAATCAACTGCACTACTAACAATGACAGCAGAATCATCCGGCAACTGCTGGGCCTGAGCAGCAACAATTATTCCGCAAGGAATGTGTGCAAGTGAGACGGTGGAAGCAAAAAGCCCACCTGTCGCCACGCCCCCTGCCGCCGCCACGGCCGGAGCTCTCAGGGGCTCCCACCCGGAAGCCAGTGGCAACCAGCTCCTTCTGCAGCAGAAGGATCCCCTCATCAGTAATGGTTCCTTTGCTCGACCAGAATGCAGGGGAGAAAGGGTGAGGGTGGTGTCAAGCTCGTACAACGTTCCTCCCCGGGAATCAGTGATGGCTCCCTTCACCCAAAAGGCTGTGAGTCGGCATGGTGGATGTAGAACGTGGGGTGAGGTGATGCGGAAGACAGGGAAGGAAATTTAAAGCTGTTGGAATATGTGACCTCTGCTAGAAAACGGTAAGTAGGGGAAATTGTGAAGGGATGGGGATGTTTCAGAATGGAAAGATGAATAAGCAGGGAAAAGATAGGGCCATGCTGATTAAGCCGTGAATTATTTGTGCATTGGCCTGATGAACCTGGCGGTAAACGCATGTGGAGGACTGACCTGCTTCAGGGTCTTCTCAACCCCGCCGCTCTTGGACTTGCCCAGCTGCTTCTTGGTGGAGAGCTCCAGTGCGTCACCCTGCATAGAATTTGCTACTTAAAATTGAGTGGCCAGCCCTGTGCTTGTGGGGCTTGTGGCTCTGAAATTCTTGAGCCTCAACATCAGTGTGAATCCCGTGGCTCTTTCAGCCTGTTCACGAGATGAGTCGATAGAAATTAAGGGTAGCCTTGCCCACACTGAGGGAGAAAATAAGAGTTTCAGTCATGACCAGCGTGATATGGGGGTGAAAGTCCCGGGGATACATCATCAGGGTGGACAAGCGCAACCCGCACAAAGAATTGGCATGATGTTGACCCCAACCCTCAAGATCTTGGTACGTTGATGTCTTCGTCTTGGCCAGGTCGTCCGTTACATGCATCCGATGTTGAAACCTCTGCTCCACCTGCCTGACCCCAATCTCCAGTCCACTGCTCATTGTTTGGTCCCATGAGTTGGTTTCTCCCCAGGAAACGCCGTTTGTGTACGAGAGGAGATGCTGTGATTTGCTGACCAAGCGCCAAGGCTTTCTGAGAAAGAGCAGTTTGGGAGAGGAAGTGATGGTGGAGAGGGTTGAGGAGGGGGTTACCTCTCCCTCCTTGCGGGTGTAGGCCTGCATGCCCTCGAAGGCCTTGGGGTCCGCCTTGGCCTCCCCGCTGGGCTTCTTGTTGTTGAGGTTGAGGGCCGCCCGCTTCTCCTCCAGGTGCTTGTTGTACTCCTCCAGGGTCATCTCCTCCTGCTTCGATTGGCTGCTTTCAGACGTCTACTCGGAGAGCTGTTCGACTGAGTCTATGCGGGTCGAATGCAAAAGAGCCCATGCCATCGCTTGCATCCTGGATACCCCCTCGTCACAGACACCATCGCGCAACTGTTCAGGGTGCTTTGCTCAACAAGGAGGGCGATAATTGGAGCAAGCTTTTGTCGATTCTATCACCCTACAAATCCCATTGCTTGCTGGGCGATTTTCACATTGGTGGGATGGGAAGGAGGTGGCCTCGTGTTGTGCGAATGCCGTTTGAACATGTCCCATCTCAGGTGGGGAGAGGAGGAGGAGAGGGAGGTGCTTGCCTTCTCGGGCTCTGCAGGCTCAGCCTCAGGAGTAGCCTCAGCCTCGCCGCCTTCTGGTGCGTCAGCCTTCTCGGTTTTATCAGCGATGAGCTCCTCCTGTGCCGCACTGCAGGCACAACAACCTCAGATAGACCCTGGCAGACCCTATGTGAAAAACTTGCACCCTGAAATTGAGACTTATCTCTGCATATTTGCACTCACTGTTTACCTTGAGTTTTCTACTCTGCGACTATCAGCAACACCTGCCATGCATTGTGATTGCGAGACGACAAGCAGTCTTAGAAACTCCAAAATTGTCAGGGGTTGCGTCTGCCCTTCTTCAGTATCTGGCGAGTTGCTCTTTCGTGATCAATACATTTCACATCTGAAAATCCAAATGCTGATTCAAACGAGAGCAAAATTGCATGCGATGTGATGCTGTGTCCCTGTTCCCAAACGACCTTCCCGGCGAGCAGAATAATGTGAATCGTGGCAGAATTCGGAGGTCCAAACTCACATCTCATCCCCAACGGTGCCCCAATTGCCCTTGCCGCCTCCCTCGCGCTTCTCCGCCTCATGCCTGCCATCATTCCACCCCATCAGCCTCATGATCACAACCAGTGCCTGATGATCAAGGTGGCCAACCTTGGACTATGACGGGACAGCACTGGATTACACAGCAATGCACAGCCAGAGAAGCGGCTTGAGTACCTCCCAGCATAAGAAGCAATACTAGTATTGCACGGGGCAGCACTGTAACTCCACACATGCGAACTCACCCGCGGCCAGTGCCGTCGTGCCTGTCGTTGTCATTGGCGTGCCTCCTGGAGGTGCCCCTCGGCGCCCTGCCCCTGCCGCCCCCTCTGTCGCCTCCTCCACCGGGGGCGTCGTCCTCATCGCGGGCAGAGCGATCGTATCCTCTGCCCCCTCCTCGCCCTCCTCCCCGGCCCCTTCCCTCGCCCCTGCCTCCGCGGCCTCCTGCAGGCCCGTTGGCGTTGCCCTTCATCCTGGCCTCCACACCGGCGGCGACAGATGTCACTGCAGGGCAAGCATCGCCAAGTAAGCAAAACTTCCGAGCGCTGAGATCTTGCACACAATCTTCCGAGAGGTGGCTGTGATTGATCCACCGCACTAGCCGGATTAACGATGTGGCCAGTCACGGCCTTCGGTGCTTGATGGGCGACTCAGATCAAAAGCTGACAAAGTAAACATCAACACCATTCCAGCCGTACAGGCATCGATGGTGCATGCATGCGATGATATCATAAAGTGGCAACAACGCTTTCGAAAGAACTGGACAAAGCGCTGGATATGCAAGGCAGCACTCTCACCTGGTTTGTCCGCCTCCTTTGCCTTGGCTGGGGCTGCCTTGGGTGCTGCCGCCTTGGGCTGCACGTCCACCTCATCGTTGTCGCCCAGCAGATCAAAGATGTTGGTTGTTTCGACCATCTTGAAGGCTTTGCCCTCACCCTGTCACGGGGCTCGTTACCGTTGCTGCGGAAGCATCTCGAAGACTGCTTTCGTGCACGATTGAAAGTGATTGGATACGGTGGTGATCGTTGAGGTGTTAGAGGTTGACAAGATAAACCTCTCCCTTGTATGCGGCTATGACAGGCTGTTCGCATGCTGTTCGGTTACACCGAAATCTGGCATCATGAAAGCACTTCTTTGGATGAGGCTCATTACGAAGCAAGAAATCATAAGCACCAAATCAGTCTGCTATCGCCAATGATGGCCTCCATTTGATGCACCGTCAAGTGAAAGGTACAGCACTAAAATAGGGGTCCTCAGCATGATGCCTTGGTGTAAATAACCTTACAATGCAAATCTTCAGCGACTTTCAGCTTATCTGTACAGCATGCCATGATGTTTCAGCCAATGACCTTACAATGCACACCAATAGCCACTTTTGAGCTGATGTGTACAGCAGATTCTTCGTGAAACAAGCTTGGTGGGTAAGGCAAATCTATGGATAGACTGCAACAACCTTCTACATGAATGTCAAAGCATCATTATCTGCTCCTTGAGAAACATTACTAAACATTCGAGTCTACTCGTAGATGAGTGCATGTCTTGGCCTGTCCAAATCATAAACCTGTATATGGAAACCTGGCGATGTCTTTGAATGAATGATCAACACAACAAAAAATCCTAGGTGGAAGCTACAATGATTCCCAGAAATCTGCATGGCAGGGCATACTTGTACACAATCTCTATCATCATTGCAAGCAAAAGAATTGATATACACCGCGGGTCTTGGCCACCCTGGGCCGCCAAAATCTGCAGATGAACTAGCCTGCAGTAGTCCTACAGGGGTCCTCCATGACTGAGGACAGACTTGCAGGAATTATACTGTTGCTGATCCCATGCCTTCCTACATGCAGCATTTCTGTGCTGCTGAAAACCTGCAGAGGTCATGTTCAAGTCAGCTGCGCGAACATGCTTTCCTTGCTTATAATAAGGATCCACCTCAAGACCTTACTTCTGCGAGGATGTCGACATGTCCAGAGCAATTAAGCAAATGTTTGGATGTTCAGAAACTGGTACCTAAAAGGCCGTCAGGATTGTTTTCAAGAGACATATGGGGATGCTGCCTGACATTGGTGCACATGCATGTGCTTTGCTGCACAAGAGGCCAAATAGATAGACCGCGGATAAGAGAAATGGCGAGTGCCTCACGTTTGTATTGCATCAATTGTACTCCCAAGGATCGTTATCAGGTATCTCGGCAATTCTGTAGCCCATGAGCTTGGCAAGTGGGCCGTCCGTCTGGTTGTGTGAATCTCTTCCGTGCTTGTTGGAATAGTTACTCTGCACCAGAACTCAGTGAGCCTGATTGCTTCCAAATCATTCACATTGGTTCTCTGATATTTGCGACAGCAAATGCCCTGTGATTTGCCCCATTGTTAGTACAGGAGAACTTTGATAAGCGGGACGACGATTAGAGGGAAAAAGTCACTATGCGGGACACTTTTAATGACACTTGACTTTGCTCCCAAATCTGCTTCGATATGGGGGAAAACACGCATTGTAAGCGGGAAGATCCAATTTTCCTGGGGGACAGGACAATTTTGCACAGCAAACAAGTGTTCAAATGAAGAATGACGGGCAATCTCGTGGTCGGATCCTACAGGAAGGTCGTGGGAAGCATTTGAGAGTTAAGTCAGCCCTTTAGGATGTGGCAAACTTCACCAACTAACCGGACATGCACGTCGAAAAGTTGCTGAACGCAGGTTATGTTTGCTCCATGTAATTGGATATCATCTTCATAGCAAGAGTGCGAGATGAATCTCAGCTCGCCAATTTAGTGGAATGGCCTCGCAAATCAACATTTCTTTTTCGACGATTAGGGGGAATTTGCCCGGCTACAGCACCAAACCCCTCCAAAGTAGGGGTAAATTGAAAGCGGGAAGATTCCTGCTTAATATTCACGGGGAAATAGCCTCTATGCGGGACACATTCTTGTGCATTTTTTTGTCCCGCTTATCGAAGTTCTCCTGTAATCTCCTGCTCCTTCAGGTATTCCAAGTCTGAAAAAAAGCAGTTCTGATCTGTTTTGTGACAGCGGTATGACTTGATGGGTACACTTTCAATTGCTGCAATGACAGAGATAAAAGCAAAGCAACGCCATGCCATCTTCCTTTTCATACGATGAATCTATTTTCTTCAGCTAATCAGAGCATTCTACCATTTGCTTGGTTGAAATTTTGAGACATCAATTTGCGGAAATGGTGTCCATAGCATAGAAATCCCACAATTAATCAGGTGTGCTCCCAACCAAAGCCACAATTATGCTCACATGCAATTGCAAGGTCATGTTTTTGGCGCGATTCCAAGGGAAAGAGAGAGTGGAAAAGGGAGGGGGCTCACCGCTTCGTTGTCTACGGCCGGGGGGGCTGGGGAAGCATTGCCGGGACCCCTGCTGCCACTTTTCTCCCCTGGTACAGGCACCGCTTCCTGCGCAGGGCTGGCTGGTGCTGAGCCCTTCCACCAGTTTACCAGGGACAACCGACCTGCACCATTGCAGAGGAATTAGCTTCCAAGCCTGGAGTCCCCACAACAGTCCTACATATTAGCTTTGTAGATGAATCCTGGATAGTCTCTGCATGCAAGATAGTAGGCTGCCCAATGTGATTGTTTCTAAGAAGGAAACTGTGAGACCAGAAATGGTGAGAAGTCAGATCAAGAGGTGTTTCACCTGGCTTGGGCTGCGCTTCCGTAGCACCGCCCTTTGCCTGTACCTCCTTGCTGGCAGCTGGCGCCGCCAAGTTGGAATTCGACAATTTGTCTGGCGAGCCCACGCTGGCTTTTGGAACGCCACCCTGTCAGCAAAGAAATCAGGCAAAGAACGCAGTTTGCTAATGAAGCAAGGCACGGTTGGGTGACCTGCGACTTGCAAGTGAGGATGGCTGGACAAATACCTCCTTCTCCAAGATAAAAACGACGGCCAGAACAGATCGCTGGCTCTAGCAAAACCTAGCCCAAAACTGACTGCAATTCCTTTTGAATTCCGACAAGATCAGGTCATGTACCTGATTTGCGGACGAGACAGCTGGATTCTGCAACCCAGCAGCCTGAGAAGCTCCCCCTGCCACTGCAGCTGTTCTGGGCTCAGAGATGGAGTCTACGACTGCAGAGGTGCCCTGGCGTGCATCATCCGCCACTGCTGCATCCGCTTCGCCCAGGCCCGCATCCCGCAGGTCTCCCCCCGAAGCACACTGTTGGTAGAATTTGGGGATCTGGCTATCTCAGTGATTAAGCACGCAACAATACATCCTCTACCCTCTTCCGCATTACAAAGGCCAGCATGTAGTCAAACCTCCCTCAAAGCACCCTGTCGTTAAAGCAATGTTACAGGGCTCTGGCTGTGAAAATGGCAAATTAGCCTCATTCCTCCCATCCAGCAGAGTTGGAGAGAGAGAACTCGAATTGGCCATTGTCCAGACTTCAGACAATTCTAGGATGACACAAGGCAGAGCACAAACGAATGCTGCAACCATCAATCAAATTCCACAGTATTGTTAGAGGAGACCAGAATCCTCTCTGGAGACATCAGGTCTCAAATCGCAAGGTTTTACTGAAGGACACGAACCGAGGGGAAGGTATGTATGTTTGCATCCAGTTGTGGCAAAGCAGCGTCTCTGTCCTCCTTGCCCGGCTTGGCAGGCGACGCTGCGCTCTTGTCTCTGGGCCCCCACCTGCCCCTCCCTCGCTTCTTCGGCCGTTCCTCCTCCGCCTCTGCAGGCCTCTTGATCCCCACCTGCACATAGTGAGCTTCCAAGCTCACTTCACTGCAGAGACAATTAATCTGCAGGACACAGTGTCAATCCTCCAATCCAATACCTCCCTTGTGGCAGAAAAACCTCCATGAGCAATTTTGGAGGCATTGTCATCTTTGTGGAACCAAATCCTGTGGAAAAAAGTCCTTCTGATCCTCAAAGAACCCATTCTTCAAGTTACCAATTGAGAATATTCCTAGATAACTTCCCCTCAAGGAATAATTGTACACAGCCAATCTGACGATCGCAAGCTCGGGATCTCTGGAATTCAATCAGACTGAAGGCTGGCGGCTGGACAATTGCTCTGTAGTTCAGCGTTGTTGCCATAGGGAGAGAGGGGGCAGACTAGTAACACAGCTCCTTCACTTTTCCACTCGTCTGTGGCCGCTCATTGTAATTCTGGCTTGGCAGCATTGCAGATAGAATATACAGCGCCACCCAAGAGAAATGGAGTTTCATGCAATCAAAGCAGCAGGAGAGGATGCTATGGTAAAAGCGCCGACTCACCCCAAAGGTATTGTCATCTGCAGAAGCTCCAATGCTCCTCCCCTGGCTATTCCTCTGAGACAGTCCCCCCTCCACATCTGTCCCATCATCTGATGAGATCTCGGGATCGGCTGCTGACACGCCCACCTCTGCAGGGTCACCTGTGACTTTCGGGACGACATTGCATTTTGCAATGCACAAACATGGACAAGCTATTACTTGAGTTCGCATTGAGACTTTCTGGCATGTTGCTGTCTTTCCTTCCTTGTCCCAGCCTCCATTCTAGCTGATATCATCGCCTCTCCAAACATTCATTCAATACCCCACAAAGGTCTGCTCTTTTCGCAAATGATTGCACAGATCTGCAATGCTGTAGCCCACACTCATTGGAATCTAGATACATAAATAAGGTGACATTGTGGGACACAAATCAAAGCCCAGCTTGAGAATTGAAACTCGGCTATATGACAATATTGGACGTCACACATCCGGTGATAAGAGAGATGTGTCCAGGTCTCACCCTCGACAGGAGCAACTTTAGGCTTCCTGCCCGGCTTTCTCCGCGGTTTCCCCACATCCACCCCCGCTCTCTCCGCCCTCGGCTTTGGGCCCGGCCGCTTCCTGAGGAGTTTCTCCCCTGCTGGCCCATCCCCCTCCCCATTTCCGGAGGACCCTGCCGCCGCCTTCTCCGCCTCAGCGCGGGCCTTCTTCCACCCCTTCTTTGGTCCCGGCTTGTTCTTGATCTTCACGGGAGCTTCTGCCACGGTACCCCCATCCCCTGCCCTTGCAGCAAACCCTCCCGCAGCACCCCCCTCCGCTGCAGCCGCCGCAGCAAGCTGTGCCGCTTTCCATCCGGGCTTCCTGCCAGGCTTCTTGCGGACCTTGACGGGGGCCTCTGACGGCTGCCCGCCTGGCACCACCGCTGCGGCCCCCTCCGCAGCGGTGGCAGCAGCCGCAAGTTGGGCCGCCTTCCAGCCGGGTTTCCTCCCTGGCTTCTTCCTGATTTTCACAGCAGGCTCCCCATTGGCGACTCCTGCAGATGGCCCGTTCAATTTCATGGCCAATTTTCTTAAAGTTCGGGATGAAGCCTCAGGCATTTATGATGCTGGAGCCTGGAAGCTGCAAAGCCAAATGGTCTCATTTCTGCAAGTCCCACATCAAATTTATATAGTGGAGAATCATGACATAGAATATGGCCAGAAATCAGAAAAGGTTGTGAGAAGAGCTTGTGATGCTCAAACCCTGTTTGATCAAGATGCAATTGTCGCAAAACAGATGCTTATCTTTCTGAGGAAGGGCAGATAATCCGTGCTTGCCAAGCGAGGACGTTAAGTGATTTCTCGACAAGTTGCTGTGTGATGCGATGCGCGTGTCAGAATCTCTGATCAAGAAAGAGGGCAGATAATACCTGTTGCTGCTGCCAGCAACTCGGCTTTGGATTTCCGGCCAGGCTTCTTCCGGACCTTCTGAGGCTCAGCCCCTGCGGACCCCTCCACCCCGACCCCCACACCTGCCGCGACTGGCTCGGATTTGGGCCACCTCCCCCAGCCCTGCTTATGACAGTAAAGTCATTGCTCCTGACATAGCGTTTTCCCCTCATGCTACATGACATTCCCGCCTTCCTGCCCTGTATGTGGAGATGAAAGGGGCATGTCCGACGGGACCAGAAGCCCCTGGTGCTATTCATAGCAGTGGACAGGCTGTCACGTTGGCAGATAGACATGATCATCATCATCCCTGCTGCCAGCATACAGAATGCGGCCGGAAAGCAGAATGTTTGGACTACAGCCAAGAATCCTCAAAACAACCGACTCCAGAGCCCCGTAAGTCTTATAACAATGCAGCCTGGCCGCCTGATGATGGTATAATCTGAACAAGTCCCACAGAATGACCCTCGCTATACAGCCCCAAAAGCTGTTACTGCAGACAATCGCAGCCAGAATACCTGCTTGCACGACCTTTTGGCAGAGGAGGATGAAAGCGTTGGGTACCTTTGTGACCTCTCCCTCCACAACAGGCACACCCACCCCCTCCCCCTCTGCCACAGGCTGTTGTTTCTTCCACCCGACCTTCCTCCCTGGCTTCTTCCTGATCTTGATGTCAACGGTCCCTACACAAGCAATGGCACAGCAATAAGTCGCTGCCATTGATAAATGACTCTTTGGCGCTTAGAAGAACTTCCTGACAGAAGTTGGATACAGCAGGTCTGAAGGGCTTTCTCAGCTGATGCTCTCAAAGCTCGGCAAAACTGAACGCCTGAGATATTGCACCCTTTTAGCTGTATCACTATTCTTCCCGCTTCTTTTTCTAAACAACCCAGGCACCTTCGGAACCCTCATCTGTCAAGTATCTGAAATTTGAGAGATGTCCAATCGCATGTCTTTTCAGTTTTTCCCAACTACAGATATCAGCGTGAGAATGTTTCTGGGGGCAGAAGGGGGGGGGGGGGGGGGGGGGGGGTAATCTGGGCGCACCTTCCGGCTCCCCTTCTTTGGGCTTCCGGCCGGGCTTCTTGCGAACCTTCAGAGGCTGACCATCGGATTCGAGGGGGGGCGGGGGTGCTGGATTCGCTACAGCAGCATCTCCTTTGGGCTTAGGTTTGGGTCCCGGCTTCCTGCGCGGCGGCTTGGAGTCCTCCTCTGCCACCACCGCCGCCTTGGCACCGCCACCGCTGGGTGCCGCTGGGCTCGTCAACTTGGCAGGCTTGTCTCTCCTTCGCTTGTCTCCCACCTGGAGGCGGAGTGCCGAGCAACAGTGAGCACCATAACACAAGATTCTACAGGATCTCTGCCACATTGGGCAGCTAAGTGGAGCATGCCTTACAAACTCAACGGGGCAGGTGATCAGCACCCTTTTCTCATCCAAGCCTTCTCACGATACAATTGGGCCTGGTGCAATGCCCCAAAAAGGTGAAAGATGATTCAAGAATACTTGTCACAATGTGCAGCCCTTTTTTTGGTCACCCAGTCTCAGCTTGCTGTCTTGAAAGGCTTTGCGTTACGATCAGCCAGGGCACAGGACAGATAGACATCAGCAGGACCGATCATACATTCTAGCTAGCAACACCAATGAAAGAGGTGTAGTCTAAAGCATCTCTTACAATTGCATGAGGATGGCAGGACAGCAATGGGAAGTCGCCTGATCTAAAAGCCTGGCCAAGGTCTCAGGGATCAAGTTGAAATGGGCGACTGACCTCCCAGTACACGCCGCCCGAGGATGTTCCATCCGTGCTGGCAGCAGCAGCGGCCATTTCTGCTTTGGAGGGACGCCCCCTCTTCCTCGGCTGCTGGGAGCCCTGAGCCTGCAAGCATTGCCCAAGATGGATCTGATTGCTCTAATCCCTCCCTTCCAGCTGCAGTCTGTGGGTCTGACTACTTTCCTGTTCCACAAAATGCAATTTGCTACACTGATCCAACCAAGGCCATAAAATTTGCGGAAATCTTTCTCATGGAGACAGCCACCAGAAATGATCTCAGACAGGCAGTGCAGATGGGCATTGTTGCATCGTGGCGGTTGGGATCGTCTCATGCAGATGGATTCATTCTATGACTTCCCTCAAAGCATGCAGACCGTAGAGAAGTGGGCTTTAGCAAGCTACCTGAGCAACTCCATCAGGCTGCCCTGCTGTGCCTGACTGCAATCGCTTGCCAAGTTGAGAAGGGCCCCGGTGGGAAGTTCCGTTTGCTGCTGGCCAATCAGCGGAGCCACCATGGGAGGATGGTTCTTGCCCTGCCACCGCTGCCTGCATGAGAATTGACAGCACGTAGCTAAGCACCTCTGTCATAATCCTCTCTTGACATGTGCTAGCTTCCCAATTGCGCAAAAGTGTCTGTCATGCAAAAACACAGGCACGCTGTACGCACATTCCATTTGCAGCAAATAACTTCACTCAAAGATGTGCATCCAAAGGTGTTCCATGCTTGAGCATCCAAAGGTGTCCCATGCTTGAGAATCCTCACATACCCCTCCCTTACACATACCGGCCCCCTTCTCAGTCAAAACTTCTTGCCAGGCCCCAGGCGACTTCGCCAAATTTGGCGAAATCCCCTGTAATCTTGTCATGGAAAGGTTGGTGTCCAAGATTCCTTTCTCCTGCAATCTCCACTCGGAATATGCTTATGGAAGTGCTGCAAATCTGCAACTCTGCGCTTCTCAGCAAGGGGTTCATCACCGGCTCAGGGGCTTCGTCATCGCTGAAGGTGTCCCCCATCTGGTCCAGTGGTATCTCCAGATAGGAACCCCTCTGCCTTCCAGTTGCATTTGCGCGGGCTCCCTGCATCACGCAATCAAACATTTCCCCCTCCATATGCCCCAGTCCAATCCCACCATGTGAGCTTCAGGGAAAAACCAGATATCGTCAGGATATGCTGCCCTCCTCTGTGAGCCAACCTTGGAATAATCTCACAGAGAATGTATCCTTCAATGCAGATACAATGAGCAGTTTGATATGCAAACAGAGGATAGCAGCCTGCAGGGGATAGACTGCATATTGGAGCATGACGCCATTTGTCCATCCTTTCTCCCAATTGGAAGAGAGAGATGGAAAGCACCATCCGCATGTGCTTAAAACAGTACTTCTTCAATGCTGGGAGCCTGGGCGATATCGTCAGCTGCAAAAGTGAAAAATAGCCGTTTAGGCGGCAGAGATTGACTCCAGGCAAAACTCTGGCAGGCAATGTGCGCAAGTATTCAGAGGGGAAAGGATGGGAGCCCCCCTGCGTCCAAGCGGGGCAAGGGGAGAGGGGTGGGGTAAAAGGAGCACCTGCTCTGCTACAGGGGCGGAGAGTGCTCCCAGGGGGGGTTTGGTGGAGTTGAGGCGGTCCAAATCTGCTTGCATGCTCTCAAGCCTGGCCTGGAGCTGATCCACTGTCTTGGCATAGCCCTCCCTCTCCTCCTGTGCAGGATGATGCATGCTCAAGCAAAGCATGTGCAGGTCAGACTAGTCCTCCCAAGATACATCCTTGCGGGACTTCAGTCATCTGCCTCCCTCATAAGATCACCACAAAATCACCTCAAGAACTGCATTCAGAACAAGGCGTCAAAATTCCTGATCAGGATCAGTAGTATTAGATTCGTCCACTCACCTTCCAAACCTCACTATCAGGCGACTTTGCTACCCCCCCACCTTTGCCAATACGTATCAGCAAAATATGATATTTGCATGAGCTACAAATTGTTACAAGAAAAGATTGGTTGCTGTGAACTTCTTGATCCCAATTGGTTGCATTGTGTATTCAGGGCGCTGAGGTGCTCAAGACTCATGCCTCAGCCTATTTCAACACGCCTGAAAGTCATCAGGAGAGACCCTGCACACAACACTTCTTATCTGACATACAACAATGTTCCTGAAGACCAACAGGAGATTCCACCTCGACAATCATCCATCTGAAACTGTGACTGTGACTGAGGGAGCTCTCACCTTCCTGGCAGCAGCCTCAGTAGCAGCACTGCTCTGCTGGCTTGCGAGCTCCGCCTCGACGCCGCGTACTTCCTCCAGGAGGGACTCCACACGAGAGGTGGCGGCCCGACCCTCGGCCCGCGACGCTGCCAGATCAGCCGCCAGGTTGTTCTTCTCAGCGCTTATCTTCGAGATGTGTGCACGCTGCTGGGAGTTCTCTAGATTCAGGGCAGAGATGGTCTCTGTGGCTTTTGCCAGCTTTGCCTGCAAAAATAGCGAGATCAACCGGCGATCTGATCGTTTACATGGAATGAAGTACATGGCATTGGCCAGATTTGCCTGTCGAGGCCTCCAAGCTTTGCAGGGACGCTTCCCAGTGGAGGAATCGACAGTGATCTTGCGGCAATTCTTGACATTCTTTGATGGGTCTGTACTGCTTCAAAGAAAATGCCTCAACCCCTAGAAGAGTGTGTTCTGTTGAGAACGGCTATGCACAAAGGACTGGTGCTTAAGGGATGATCTTCTAGTTCTTGGCCAACTTTGCCTGATGTCAGAGGTAACCAGGTGAATATCCCTTTCAGTTTGTAAGGGTGTGGTGCAGCATTGGTAGTTCTTGTTCCGACTGGAGATTGCAGGAAAAAAAGCATCGGTACTCTACTACCAAAGAAACTCTCAGCTCCATCATAGATTCAAAGGGCCTTGGTAGAAAGAGTCGTGCACTTTTGACGATCATGCACTGCTTGGAGGGTTGATGGGCGTGGGGGAAATGCCTGCAGAGCTTCCTGTTGTGCTGAATCAAAGACATCCTCTGCATGACTGTTGCTCTGACTCACTGCAAGAAGCAATTACGTTCAATACTGGGTGCAAGGACACATGTCGAGGTAAATGAACAAGCAGACAGTACAAACATGCATCACCAAGAATGCACAATTAAAATCTTGCAAAGCAATTGCATGCATGACTAGTTGAAACCAAGCGGGAGAAGTTTTGGGGGTTGGAAACGGGGTAAGAAAATGCGGGAGGAAATGTGTACGCTGTATGGTCATGGAGGAGATGGTGTCCTTGAGGCTGTTGTTCTGGGCAGTGAGCGAAGCTTCACGGCTCTTCATGCCGGCTTCCCGTGCCCTCACGCTGGCCTCACGGCTCTTCATAGTGCCCTCCCTGTCCTTGATTTCTGCCTGTGAGAATTCAAACATATCAGGAATCAATTTGATTTAGTACTGTACCTGTTCCCAAATCTTGCAATGTATTCTGCTCCGTGGTGCCCTCACTGTCCATAATCTCAGCCTGCCAAATGATTATGAAGTATGCTTTGTGATATATCCTGACAGTGTTTTGCAGTGCCATCCCTGTTCAGAATCGCCGTATGAAGTGATCAAGATGGTCCAAACTTGCCTCAATGATATCTCGCGATCCAGATTCTCAATAAATCAGCAATTGTGATGCAAACGGAGAAGGGTCCAATAAAGATTCTTGGGATCGATAATTCTGATCACTTTCATAACCAATAAAGATTTGGATGTTGAAGGGTTGAACAAGGCCATCATTACAAGACTGAATTGGCAAAAAATGTTTTATGGATTTCATTGCATTTGATTCAAAGGGAGAGATGACTGCCTTGCATATGCTATACTGCCAAAGTCTGACGTATCCAAAATATGAATCCATGATTCAAATTTGATCGAACAGGATGCTCACCCTGAGGGCCTCGCACTCTGCGGCTATGATCTCCTTCTCGGTTGTCACATCAGAAGCATGCTCTATGCTGTTGTTCAACTTGCGCTGCAAGGCCTGCAGTAGATGTGCATACTTACCACAATGTGTTGTGTTTTATCTGAAATTGACTTGCCAATAAGGGAGATATGGTGCACTTTGAGGGGTGCTGACTGCAGAGCACGAGTATGTGCCAAGGAGAATGAATCGGCCATGAACCAATTACAGTGTAGTAAGCATGAGATTTACAGACTTGTCATATTTAAATTATGCATGCCAATGACCAGGGGAAGTTGCACATTAGTTCTCAACTACCGATAAATTCCCCTGTCAGCATGCTGATCATGAACTTGAGCTTGAGAACACAGAAAGCCTTCAGAAAGCTCAAAATTCTATCAGCAGACGATACTTGATGAGTCGTTTGGTCTATAGAATGGTATTGCCAAGGAAAACCACTAGAAATTAGATTTTGGTAAAACTTGCCTGATTCTCAAGCTTAGCTGCGTCCAGGCGGCGCTGCAAATCTGCCATCTGCTCCTGCAATCCAAATTCAGCAAGATTCAATCGTCATACTGGCCGTGAACATCAAAGGAGAACAGCTTCCCATGGAGCTTTGGTAGCTTGTGCATACTCTGTCAATATCTTGCGACATGAACAGTCGAGCATTGGAATTCTGGAGGAGGGATGCTGATGTATGGGAAATAATCGTGTGGATCTGAATTTCTTCCCAACATAAGTTGTTTCTCCCATGTGCCTTGAGTCTTGCCCTTTGATTGTCAACGATCTCTGAGATACATTACTATTTATCTTACAGCTGCCAGCTTATCATACATAGGTGGCTGAAAGGGTGATACAGAATTTTGATCAATCAGAATTGTCTTTGACAATCAATACAATTGCGCAACGCTTTAATAAGTAATACACTTACACACAATAATTGCTTGGGAAAATAGACTGAATCCCAACACAATTCAATGTTGCCCATGGTTATCAGGAATTTTGGGAAGACCAAGTGCTTCAGAATTGTATGCTGCCAATTGTCAGTGACATCGGCAGCAAACTTGCAAATTGGTTGTGCATGCCTGAGCAAGAGTAAGTTTTTCTTTGTTTTGGTCAGTGTTTGATTGTGCCTTGGCTGCTGCAAACCTGAGAGGTCAATCAATTTTCATCCAATCAATATCAATAATTTGTCCCAGAACTAACCTGCATTTCACGCGCTGATTGCCCCATTACCTGCAGGCGATCTGCTCCTCCAATCACACCTCACCCTGTACAAGGCAAAATTCTCTCGGACCTGTATGACCTCGGAGAACATATCTTTCTGCATATGTAAACAGCCACGGTTTCTTTGCTGTGCTGCTTCTGCAGAGACGAGTTCAATCATTTGGCAGTGACCCTTTCCTCATGACTTCAACAGCTGCACAACCAATTTCTGACAGCAAGAGTCTTGTTCTCATTGCGCTATAAGCAGCTGCAATTTCGAAGGCCTTGGAAATTTCAGGTTCAATTGTTCAGCGTATTCTCATTTCGAGTACACAACGGAAGGTCATCCTCATTCTAATACCCAGGAGTGCAGAGACTTTTGTGTAAAGTGCATTTACTACTGCTCTTGAATTAATCTCCATTGTGAGAGGCATGCCGAAGCGATATCTCCTGTACCTCCTTTCCACACGGTTGAGCCCCCATTTAGTGGATGGGGTGCCAGAAAACTGTTCCTCAAGCTGTACTGCTTGAGCTCCCTAGATCGCCTTTCCTAATCCAATCACAGTCGTTCTGGATTACCATGAGATGCATGGCCACCTCCGGAGAGGTTTTTAACACCATCCTCGGCTTGGTAAATGCGGTGACATACCGAGTATTGCTGGGCAGCAAGTCGCCTAGGAACGTGACAAGGACCATTTGATAGCTAAGTGATGGGAATCGCGTCTCACCTAAGGCTATTTGCTTGCTGCAAAACTGGCGGACCAGTTCGCAGCTTTTGTGTGACAGCTTGACGATGACTTGCCCGTTCTCCTACGAGCCTTCTGGTGGTGAAATAATCCGCATAAATCGCTCCATTTCTATTTCGTTCTGTCTCCGTGATTTGGATTGTCACTTCAGGCAGATTTCACGGGAAATGAGCAATCATGGCTCAGGAATTCCAATCATGAATTCCAATTCACACAAATCACATTAATTGCAAGAAGTGCAGTCTAAGGGGATACGATCGATGGCATCTTGAGTAGTCTACACCAGCACAATTCTCGAAGGCTCTATTATCTATAAACCAAACATTTGGCACTATTTGAGCAATTTTGAGAAATCATTGACAAGCAACTCCCAATTTGCAGATAGGTCTTTCTGACAAGGCAGGCCCTCATTCTTTGAGCAGAAATACCGATGGAGGAATTTGCACCTACAACGTGCTCTAACCAGCGCGCTGCTATACTTGTTATAGTACCTGCAGCAAGGGCTGTACCCATAGATTGACGGGTAATCGGTGTCATTAATTGCCAACGCTCCTTGGTTGTAGAATGTCAACAGTAGAGGCTCAAATGTACATGCAGTCCTTGTCTGTCATCTCGGCAGTGATTAATGCCGAATGAAGCTTGCTGATTTGTTCTGAAAGAGGCATGGGGATTGCAATACGGAATTGTCTCTCTCTTTTTAGCCTCTCAGCAAAATATATCTTCCTTTGTTAAAAAGCAATTCCCTCACAGTGCCTTTGATGGCCTCTGCTTGCAGAGTCAGATTGCCATGACCAACTTAACTTGAAGGCCTGCTAATGCCGAAGCAGCACTCAGTAGTTGCCGCGCCCATTGTCATCGTTCAAATCAAAGCTTTGATTGGAGAGGTTGATCATATCTGGGATTAGTAGGCTCCTCTTGCGCATGCCAGATTTTCATTTCATATCCATCTGTTAGATTGATGCACTGCCACTTTGCATGCAGAGCATGGAGTAAACATGTCTGCCAGGGTGAAACAGACGCATTGGGTACATCGCAGTCTATCCATTTCCTAACTCTTAATAATCCAAACATCTAGACCATGACCGCGGTTCCTCAGAAGACAGCATGAATTATGCAGTCTAAGATCAAAAGAATCATATGGAACACTGATCAGGTCTCACAGATGAGCAGGGCTCCAATACTCAAGCTGGTCATGGAATGGGATAAAACGAAATGCAGTCACTTCTAATGTTCACTTGATGTCATCACAGAGTGCTGCTGTAAACTGGATACGGGAGATACTGACGGCATCCTGTTTATTTTTGCTCTGTGCTGTCAAGTTTGGACAGAAGCCACAGCATTTCAGCACTCCTACAATCATGCGGCCAAAAATTGATAATTGTCTTGTTTTAGCGCACCCATCCTATCTCAACTTACATTCAATTGCACAGAAATTGTCAGTTGATTCGAGCTTTGTGCCTTTGCTCTGCCAGGGCAATGAATCTGATGGCCAGAAACTCGTAGATAGTGAGGGTGATAGCAGAGGCCGGGGCAGCCTTGAGGATGCTCAGGCTGCTACCCTTGTACAGCCCCCGCAAGCCTTCCCTGGAACAAGCAGGACACCATGAATGATTGTTCCAGAGCAGCAGGTTCCTATATGGGTTGCTATGAGCTTTTTGTGATTCTGAATGATGCGCATGAGAAATAGGAAGAGGTTGATAATGACCAATGACCAGGGATGAGTTACCAAGATGCACGACACCAAATGCTGTGATCAGAAGAATAGGGAAGCAAATCACAAGCATGAACTGAATTCAAGAGCCAGATGCCAGGCGCCAGGTTTCCTTTGTGCGTGTGCTGCAAGTCAACGATTTCCGATTGTAAAGCTTAAATGACAAAATTCGATCGCCTCCTGGCAAAAGTATAGACCGCTGTATATACAATTTGGCAATTCAAAATTTCCGCTGAAATTCCAAACATGCAGATCCCAAATGGCTGCAAATTGGGCGGGTCAGACTTGTGAGGTTCTGGCACAATGATTTAAATCCCTTCTGCCATGCTTTATTGGAATACTTACCTTCTGTAGATCTCTGCAAGGCATGCCGGCAAGGATGTCACTACAGTGATGGGTATCCTTTCCCCATATGCTATGGATCGCTGCAGTCCGGCAACCTGATGCAGCAGTAAAACAGCATCTGAACCCGAGATTCTCGTGGCAAATCAACATCACTTGACGAGAACCTGCAGATCCCATGCAGCGCATAACTTCTGCCTGCATGATGAGCAAGAAGACATTGTGCCACGCTGTCAAAGTCATGCCACAACAAATCACAGGGCCCATGCACTGCCGAGGTGCTGGCAATGGAACTCAATCGCTTTTTCCGTCAGAAGACAAAAAGAATTACCACCAGAAAAGCTGAAATACAGGTTGATTTCAAGGATGCCCAATTGCGGCCAGCACGGCTACATCAGGCAAGGCTTGGCAGCTGACCTGGAAACGCTTCTTTGCCACATCCAGGGGATGGGTTGCCAGTTTGGCCACCGTCCCTGCCAAAAGCCCGCACACAAAACGAGCAAAGCTTGCTTCTGGAGCATCTTCCAGCTTATCGGGACCCTGCACACAGACCAACATTCTGAAATTCATATACCAAGATTATAAGATTATGTAGACAATATCTTCAAAAGAAGAGATATTTACATACTTTAAAGTGATAAGGCAAGAAGCACCAAGGACGGCTTTCAATGTCTCCTATGGCCGAGTGGGCCATCAATGCGGTAATGGCAACACCACTTACAGACAAGCTGTCAAAGCCGAGGTACCTTCCCTCCACTCGTTTAATTCTTGATCACAGGTGGCAGGCACAAATTTGTTTGCAGGGAATACCAAATTGAATCATTTTCACACTGCCTGTCAGACTTTGCGTAAAATCCGTCCACAGCAAACATACAGGGTCGGCGGACCTTTGGGACTAATCTGCTTCTGGAGGCAGAGTAGGCAGCCGTCAATGCGTCATAGCAGCCAAACTGCAGGGCTGCATAGGGCACGATCTCCAGCAGGGTGACACTGAGTCCCCTGTACAGGCCTTGCACCCCGCTTTGCCCCACAATTCCCCCAATAGCATCCCCGATTCCCCTATACACCTGCATTTATTGAACGGCCTTCAAATTCTTGAAAGATAACATCACGATTTAATAACAACTCATGCGGTAGAGGGATTTCTTTTGGATCAATCCCTGCATCTAATGGTTTATTGATTGGTAAAGACACATGAATCTGATGCCTGCCCACGCTGAACTACCTAGTCCAAGAAGACCTGCAAGGTATCGCTCTTGTTTGGTATACAGCTGTGTGAAGTATGCAAATAGAAATTGTGACAGCAATTACAGCGTCACAACAGATCAGTAGAGATGTTGTGGCGCTGCAGTTGCTGTCACAATGTCTATTCGCACTCTACCAAAATCCAAAAATTGCCTGCTATCTCCATCACTTGACCCACATGATCATTTCCAACTCCGAGTGGAGAAAGGATGGAGTGAAATCTGACATATCTGTTTTGCCATTCCTCCTGCCCTGCCTGGATCGCCGCCCGAGCAGCCACTTCAGTGGCGCAGCAAAGCGACAGGCCGGTTTGGTGGTCACTTGGGAAGCTTTGATTGCTCTCCTACCTTTGCCAAGCAGTATTTACATATTGATCGAGTGGAGATGACACCTACCTTTGGTTCCCCCTGAGCAGCCAGTGTGGTCCTGAGCAGGTCGAAGGGGTAAGAGGCCAGAGTTGCTGCCGACCCCGCCACCGCCCCGCAGCCAAAAGAGACCAGGCGCTTTTTCTTGGGAGACGTCCAACCCCTGCATGAATGCTGGATCAACTACATATGAGGAAGGGTGCTTCAAACAGAGGCGTTGTGCTGGGCGTCAAATGTAACAGCACATGAGTTCCTGGGGAGACACCAAAGTGCCAGTCGAGGCTCAAAATATGAGCCAGTAAGCCTGAATCAAAGAAGGTAACATTTAGGCCTCCTGCAAATTCGCTGCATCTCTGTCTACACTATCCTTGCTGCTTTATGGTCAGTTTGCTCCATTGCAAGCAGTTAGCCGATGCCTTGGCTGTTCTTTTGCTGCTGAAGGCTTGAATGCTTATCACTGGCCTGCAAAGATCCTTCCACTTCTGTGTATGTTTCTCACTTTTCCCCTCCTTTGACCCCAACCTGAGTGATCACTGAAGTCAGAGTCCCTCATGCACTGCTTTCATATTTCCTCCTCTGTGAATACAAGACATGGTATTTGATGTGGACAAAGGGCAAACACCAAGCTGCAGAGATAAATTCAGCACCTGCGGTGTGCCCACTGTTTGCACTGCTGCAGAGCCACAAACTGGACCCCAGTGTAAGGGACAGTGAGGAGAATGCCTGGAACCGTGCCCCGCCAGAGACCCTGCAGTGTCATGTTGCACTATCTGCAATGCTTTACAGGGCCCAGACTCAGCACCAACTGTGATTGCAGGAAATTCATCACAATGTCTTTTTTGCAACGTGAGATTGCTGGCACACAGTGTGATTCCGTTTATTCTAATAAATGAACTACACCGCCCTCATTCGAATTCTCATCAACGTATTGGTGCTGTATCCGTAAACTCGATTATTCCCCCGGAAGGAAGAAAATCCTCAGTTCACCTGGATGCCCTCCTCTTTGAAGATGAGCGTCAAGGCCTGCCCCACACCAGTGTATTTGGACGCCTGCTGTTTGGAACCCACCACCGCCTTAATGGGCTCGAGTTGCACCTGGAAGGGTTGATGCAATCACAGTCTGTCATGGAAAAGGATGTGAGCCATCACAACACCTTGAAATGCGCATAGGCGTCATGTACATACACTATTTCAAATCCAAATCGTATCTCCCTGTGTGAAAATGCCAAGTCGGGAGATTCACGACATTGCAGACTCTCTTGATGGTGTCGATAGTTTCTCAGAGCAATGAGTAGGCTCTATTAAAAAGGTCCAACTGTAATGTTCACCTGGAATCTGATCTTGAGGACGTCCAGTGGACCAATGAGGAAGCGTGCAGCGGCCCCTGCCATTGCCCCCGCCACAGCATCTGCCACAGCCCTGACAGAACACACATGCGGGTGAGAAACTCAAATCTGGGATGCAACTGCTTTGAATGCCAAGATCGTGTTTTAGGGAATATCAGGTACCTATTATGGCTAGCCTTTGAACACTGCAGATACTGTGCCTACTGAAGCTGCCACCTTGATTTTTAGCATCTCCGTGATATGTCAAAGATGGTGTGGTCTTCAGCTTGAATCCAACACCGTTCCAAGACATGATGTTCACTAGCTTCAGTTCGTTCAGTGAATAACAGAAATTCTCATGTCCTTTCCAATGAAAAACCTGACGTTTAGTCAAAAAGCAATGTCTTAGGCAATTCAGCACCTGAGCCTGTAGATGGTCCAATGCCTTTGAATTCTTACCTAGAAGGTGGCCCAGGTTTTGCAGCTTCTTCTGGCGCGTCTGTTTCTAGCTTCATGTCCTTTCCGGGAATCCAAAATCCTGTTCAGCTCCAAGGGCAGGGCTTGCAGATCCAGAGATGGAATGCTTATCACTCAGAATGTCCTCAGTTGTGTGTGCCGTGTTGAAAGAATGATTTGAGCTCTCAGGTCCACACTACTGAGACTACGTCTTGCAATATTAATTCCACACTTTGGGGAGTCACGGGCGGCCAGACAAGGGCTCAACACTGTGCCTTTTGCGTTTGATAGGTTGCATGCCGGTTTGCTTCTTTCACGCCGGTTTGCTTCACAATAATCAAAGAATCTGGCGGACTAGATTATCTCATCACTGGAAGTGCATCCTGCATCTGAATGTTTAACGCAAATCGAAATAAAATCCAGCTGTGTAAATGTCCTCCCAGGTCAGCTAGGACGAATTCCCGGTTACAATTGAAAGAGGAAGAACAGATGCGATTCAGTGCTTTTACAGCATGGACATGCAGCCTGATATTCAAGATCACAAGATCCGAGCAGCTGAGAATTTGACGCGTTGATGTCAACAGTAGAGTACCCTGACAAGGAGGAGCACTACCTACTGAGGATCAACGACAATCAAGCGGCAGATCGGCTGAGGAATATACTGAGACGTCCCACTGGAGAGACTACATCCAACCTTGAGTTGCGCTTTGACAGTAAGTCTTTCCAGCGAAGCGCATGCACTGCACTTCTGCATTCTTCGAGTGTTCCTTTCAGTGACTAGCCATGCAAGAACCGTGTATGAACCGAATGCAATTGCCAGCAAGTAAATTTCAGAAGAATAGAAATGGAGAAGGTATTTGCAAAGCCATTTTTGCCATATCAGTAGCTATCCTTCAAAGCCTGATTTCTTGCAGAGGCAGAAGAATCTGAAAATTGCATTGATATGCGGAGAGGGCAAGCAAATGCAGAACAAAGAAGGAAATGGTTCAGACCTTGCTTTGAGGAGTTTGTGCAGGAAGGTGAATGCCAAGTTCTCAGATAGACATTTGCCCAATATTCGCTGCAGATCAGGAGGGTAGTGATGCGGAGGCGAGGAGGGGCGCGCTGACGATTGAGGGGGAGTCATATCCAGCACTGCGGCAAGACCTTCCCACCATCGTGGAAGCATTTAAGACATACGACCAATCCAACCTGGTAAAATGCGGTGACATTGGCCAGGTCCCCCC
>QAXI01000444.1:273702-288951 GCA_004335615.1 Chloroidium sp. JM | reverse complement strand
CACACCCCCTTTCCTCCAAAAGACCACAAAGTATCTTTGCACCAAGCGCACATAGTTTCACATGAAAAGTAGATAGCGCCTCTTGCAGGACAGCCAAAAGGGGGTGTATGGCATTGGTGATCTAATTAAGCACTGAGTCAAGGATGATGGAGCGAGCAGCAATATATTAGGCATGAATCAATTCAAGGACTGTCCCCTACTCCCATTTTTGCGCCTTTTCATCGTGGCAATGCATTATTTTACACATCTTGCATTTCAAGACTTGATGTGCATTTGGGCATAAAGCCTTGCTAAGATCAGCAGTGCCTTTTCTCATCCACTTGGCAATCACGCTTGCACCTGAAGTCCATGTTTTTGCTGAGAAACAAAAGACACATGCGCCGAATGGAAGCAGGAGCTCGCGGCGGAACAGAGACATGAAAAAGCATGCTGGACAAGCAAAAGGAATTCTCATGTGAATGAAGAGCATAATTTATCTGAAGACTTGCTTGCAGGTCATCGTGGTTCCAGAGAAGGGGGAGGAGCTGCCAGATGGGGTGGAGGCTCAAGATGGTATTACACCCCCGATGCGGGATGCCCGGCGACGCCGATTCCGCCGTGATCCCCCTGTGGCACCAGCGGTGATGAAGGAGGTGGAGGATGCTGTCATCAAAATCATTTCGGTGGGACTTTGGCCTCCTGCTGTATCTTTTTCACGTTATGAACTACTGTCTTTTGCCCTTCGAGGAACTGTCTCCTATCAAACATATGCGTTTAAGTACTTTTTCCTGGTGAAACATAATGCCTGCACAAAGGCAACCTACACTTTTTCCTGGTGTGCAGTGATATGAACCCCGTCCTCACGCTGTCTTCAGTTGAATTCCCCTCATTCCTTGCATGATATTCACATGCCCTATCCAGGGGAAAACATGCATTTAGCACAGGCTTCTGCAGTACACAGAAAAGCAATTGATGATTTCTGCTTTTGAGAGTACTTGCATCATGCTTTGCCAAAGAGGACCAAGGCAAGGTTTGCAGGGGTCCGCTCCTGAGGGGTACACATTTGTTGATGAGGAAGAGGAGTATGTGGTGGCGCCAAACGGCAGATCTGGCAGCTGGCAATTAGTCCAGGTATGCCAACTGCCTCCCCCCCGCCAGTCCCCTCTCCCACATAAGCAAATAAAGACTTAGTCTGCCTGCGGCTAGCATGAATACACATTTGGCAAGTGGTGCCCCAGAACCAAGCTGGTGAGCGTTTTTAGGAGCAGGATCGGGTAGGAAGTATTAATGCAGATAGCATCTTCAAACACGGACATAAGTGCCATCCTATGGAACCTCGACATCACCAGCTCAAGTCATACCCTCTCCCTTAAAAAATTCGTGGGCGTTTCCAATTTCTCTCAACCCTCAACCACCAAGTACCTGAGCTGAGAATGGATTGCCAGGCTGGAAGGGCAGAGCAGGCGGCACCCCCTGCTGAGCCTCAGAAGAAGCCGAAGAGGAAGTACACCAGGAGGGTGAAGGAGGGCAGTGCTGACGCCAATGTCTCCCAGAAGGAGGATGCTGGTATGGGAGTGGAGGAGATCTGAGACTTCATTGGGTGGATGATGTGCAGTACATTTTTTAGAATACTGTCAAATAACCTCTTTACTTATTATACCAGCTACTTAAGGAGTCAGGCGCATGTTGCACCGGCAAGTTGATGCAATGGGATTCCAAGTTTTGCCTGCCATGATGCACCTTGGCAGAATATGCAATCAAGATACTGGATCGTACGACTCTGTTGAGCATATTGTCCGTGTAACCAAACCAACAGCAGAGTTGGTCATTTGACATGCAATGAGGTTGGGACATTGACGAGAATGTCCTACAAATCCTCCGTGTCAAAGTCAGGGAGGGGTGCTGTAGCCTTCTTGGCCAGCCTCCGCCGTTTCACAGGGGCAGGCGCCTCCTCTTTCTCTCTGCAACAGGCACGAGTCCTGTTGAGCATTTACTCCAAGAGCCCCTCAGCTTAAAGTTGTGTTCCTGCGCTTTCCGGTAGCGTACAAAGAGGGCTTGGAATCATAAACTTATCAAACGCCAAGTTGCACGTTGACTACCACTTGCATGAGACTTTTTACTCCTGAGAAAATGCGGGCACTGCCTGATGTTTCACTGGGATTGCGGTACTCGTTTTGGCCATGCCAGCTGCCTCAATGAAAAGAATGAAATACCAGGTGGGACTTTGCTGGGAAGAGATTGGGAAGGCAGTTCACCTTGAAGGCGGTGCTTCCTCCACCTGAATTGTAGGACTTGGTCTCTCAAGGCCTGCAATCAGTGATACCGCACATCAGGTGTCTGATTTGTCATAGGAATGCACCTGGATCTTCCTCCAAATCCTCACATCTCCATATACACTCTGAAGTGACCTCAGCAAATTCATTTCAAAAAAGGGACGTCAAGCTTCAATTCCAGACAGTCTGACGGTGGAGTGCTTGTTTAGCATTGGCATTCTAGAATCAATGACATGTGAATAGAGTGGTGGAGAGGATGGAATCAGGGAGGCAGAAGGTTGAAAGGAGACCTGGGCTGTCAGCCTGTGGGTCGTCCAGAGCCTTGTCTTCCTGCTGAGGGGATGCACTATTGTTCGAGGCTCCTCCTGCGGATTTTTTCTTCATATGCTTACTGATCTCCAGAAAGATCTAGCCTAATGACTTTTCTGAATTGTATACAACTGCTTCAATCGTCTTGGGACCAGGCAAAAAGCCCCACAGCCACAGCCCGTTGAGGCACGTTTGGCATTTGCGCGATGTCGAAAATGTGTAGCCAGAGTCTTCGCGGCGCAGAGCGTACCAACTCCCACAGCTACTGCTGGGGTGCTGCCGTCAATTCCATGGGGGGGAGATTCTGAGGCATCGACCCCCTCCAAGCTCTTCTCCGCAGCCTTTTGCTGCAGACCCTCGGGACTCCCAGACCCGTCGTCTAACCCCTCCTGGCGGGCTTCCCCCTCTGTGCCAGGCACTTCCCCCTGGGAACTGCCACCGTTGGAGGACGGGTCTGCGGCCGCCCGGGAGGGTGATCCCTCCTCTGACTCATCGTCTGACCAGTCCGCCTGCATCGGAGCTTAATCCTTCGACCTTTCACTGAGGTTTTCAGTTAGGGAATATCCCTCAAAGACGCTGCTCAAAGCTTCTGAACGCTTTCTTGGACAGCAATGACAGGGTCTACTTCTCTGGCAATTTACCACCATTTCCTTACCAGCAATACAGGAGTTTTCACAGCAGGTGGGGGGGTCACTGGCGAGGGTTAGGTTTGAATGGAGTTCAATTAATTTATTGATGGCATCACTAGGTGAATACTGGCTCTACTTCTGTGGTGATGCTTTCCCTTCATGCTGAGCGCAGTGAGACAGGCGGAGCACCGAAGGGACTTGAAGATATTTACCATGCCACGGCCCTTTTTACTGACAAGCTGGCGGCGCAGCAAAGGAGCCGCCTGGTCTGCCCTACTCCAATCATGCCTGCCATCCATGGTTTCGTCCTGGCTTCCTTCCTCTCCTTCCGCTGACCCATCTCTCCTGCAAGCCACTGCCCTTGTCTGACAATGTCTTTCATTCTCAACATAGGACCCATAGGTTGTCAACTTGAATGCCTAGCAAACGCTGGCATTTGAGAAGCAAGTGAAGCCAAATTCCGTTCTTCAGCCCCACCCACCACCATTCTTTTGCCAAGCAACTCTCACACGGCCCAAGGGTACAACAAGGGGGGAGAATGGGGGAGGGAGGGGGGGACCTATTGTCTGCTGAGCCGGCATCGCTGTCGTCTGAATTGTGCTTGTCGCTGCCGGAGGACCCCTTCTCGCTGTCGGATGAGTAAGCAGAAGCCGTGCGACCCTACAGGTACAAACAGGCTGCAGTGGGCACAGGGGCATGGTATCATCTGTCTCTTGTGCAGAGCTGTGATGAGCCTGTAAGGTGTGCAAAGCTACACAAGTGCTGCCTTCCCTGCCTCATCAGCACCGGTGGATGCCCTAAGAGCTGTGACAATCTCATCCAGCCTTTCTGAAGAGCAAATTCTGCGCCACACCTCCCCTCCTATTTGCTGCAGCCCTCATTTCAAATCTCACTCGGTCTCCTTACACAGAATTGTGTAATGCTTGACAAATGTAGCCCATACATACATATCTCCCCCCTACCACCCCTCCCTTCCCATGCTCGTCTCTCATACACCAGCCTCTTGTAGTTAGCACTTGCTCCACACATCTACCTAGCCCAACCTCACATCAGGCGCTCACCCGCTTCTTGAGCCCCAATTTGCGGAGGTGGGTGCCGATCTGGGACTTTTTGAAGTTGCCCTCCATCTTTTCTGCAATGATCTGCAGGTAGCTGCGCTGCTTCCTGTGCTCCTTGTACAGCTTCCGTATCTGCTTCTCCTGCCAAGTCATGCAGCTGGTCAGTGCCACAGGCTGATTGCAGCCATTCTGTCAATTCTAGCAATTTGTAGCATCCTCACCTCATGAAACCTGCATCTGAGACCTTGAAATGGTGCCCAAAAGTCACTATAGCATCATAAGGCACCTGCGACCCAGCTCTCCCCTACCATGTGTTCAGGTATCTGACAATCAAATAACAGACCTGTCCCATGAGGCACATCAGAAAAAGTGCAATTGTGTCCTGCTTGACACGATTGAATGTTCCATCAATGTCTTTTTCAATCTTCCGTCGTGTAAAGGTGTCTCCTGTTCTCTTTCACCCTGTGCAGATCTGAGGGTACCTGGATGCCACTCGCCCTAATTAGGCTCTACATCAGCTAGGCACCAGAAACTACTCCAACATTGAAGAGATTTCTGACCTGGTCTGGGGTCAGGACGCCTCGTCTCAACCCCAGGGCCTTGAGGTGTCGGGCCACGCGGGAGGTGGGCAGGCCCCCCTCCAGTTTCCCTGCGATTGTGTCCAGGTACCCCTGTTCCATGCCGTGCAGGGCATACAGCTCCCGCAGCTGGGCCTCCTGGCCACTGCTGAGCGCCGGGGCGGAGTGGTGGCGGCCCGTGGGGCTGCGGGTGACCGAGCGCTCCCTCTCGCCCCTGGGCCTGTAGATGTGCTGCACGGCAGACACCGGCTATGGACCTCTTGGCAATATGATGTAGAGGGACTGCTGCCAAGAGATACAAAATGCTCTTCTGCAAAGCAATGTGTGATGGCAAGCACGGAATTGTGGCAGCCTTGATGGCAGCTGGTGTATTTTGCTGCCTGCCATAACGTGGCAGATACTATGCTCAAAAATTCAGGTGCAATAGCATCATGGCACAGGGCTAGATATTGGATGATGGACGGAGAGACTAAAGGCTTTTGCCCTCCCCGGGTAGGCGGAGCTCTCCTTTTTGCACAGCATGAAGCTTGAAATCAATTCTTCGCGCTCCAACGATTTGTTCAAGCCCTTCTCAAACACAGGAGCAGGGTCGGGCGTACCCTCCAGTTGTATTCCTCCCTGACGTCTTCAGCCTCCTTCTGGTTCTTCCAGAACAGCACCTCCACAAACATCATGGACGCCACGTTCGCCTGGGCCCTGGCCTGCCTCTCCGCCCTGGCGGAGACCCCTTCTGCCGCGGACTGGCCCTCCTCGACACCCTGGACTTCTGAGCCCCCTGTTCCTGCAGGAATTGGAAGGTTCTGACATGATTGCATGTGATTTAGATGTTCTTTGGGAACAAGGGGTTTTGGGCCAAAGCATAGCACAAACACTGAGACCCTCCCGCTGGCAGAGACGCCCTTCAGAGGGAAGACTGGTCCTGATAGACACTCTGGGCTTCAGCACCATCTGTTCCTGCCAGAAGGGATGCTGAAGATGCTGCGCTTCCGGTAGTGATACTCTTCATGAAATTGCTGGATGACGCTGGATCTGGGCGTTTCCTGTGGCGTTTGCTGTGTGAAGTGCAGCATCAATCAAAAGACGGTGTAACTCCTTACCAGAGACTGGTGACTCCTGCCAAGATAGCAAGTAGAAACTAGCGCATCCTGGTCATGCAATTGCAGCATCAGGTCAGAATAGCCTGCCTGCGGCGGGGGGGTCCACAAATGGAAGCAATCGGGCGAACAGGTTCCGGGTCACGCCCGTGCAGAAGTGGAGCATCTCCGCCGAGTGTGGCTGGCCGCGGAAGGCTGCGTCGGAGAGAATCTTCTCGAAGACCCTCATGATCGAAAGCTGCACCATGCAGCCTACCTCAATTTTCCGAAAGTCCTGCTGCTGGAAGTGGGTTCAGGGTATTCCTACAAATGGTTTGATAAGGCTGACCTCACTTCTACATTTTGTATGAGTAGGTACACGAGCTCGATGCTTGTGAATGAGGCTCGCTCAAGGGAATGGGAAGGGCAGAGAATACTTGTGCGGAAAATTGCGGCCCGGCAGGGTCAGCAGAAGTGGTGAGGGAAGTCTGTGGTATGAAGGGGGTGGAGCTATCACGCAGAGGACAAGTGATTTGGTCAAAATGCAGCATAGACCACGAGTGCCAGCACGGTGAAGGCAGGGCAGAGGGATGAATACAGATTTGTGCAGGAAAGGATGAGAGTGTGGATGGCGTTTGCCTGGTACAGCATCGGCTCCAGGTTCAGGGCTGCGGGCGACGCAATACGGTTCAGGAAGGAGACGATGGCGTGGTTCAGAAAAGTGCTATTTGTCTTGTACCCTGCAGAATTTGTCTATGAGCCATTGGCAGGTGTTGTCCCCTCCCCTCCCTCCCCCCAAACCACACACACACACACACGCATTTTTTCCTCGGATTCTGGACTGCAAATTCTGGCCCTGTGAGGTGAAGAAACGTTACATGGGAGAGAATCATTGTAAGGTGCATGAGACATTCGAGAAGCAATCGAGGAAGAATGTGTCACCGTGAAGGAGCCAGGTGTAAAGGTGCACTACGGCAGGGAAGGCCAGCTCCTGGCGGATGCGCTGATTGAGGTTGTAGGCTACCTCCCTGGTCACTTTCCTGTGAACCTCTTGCTCCTGCATTGCCTTGATGGTGTTCTTACAAAAAAATATGAGGAGGGGGGAGGGGGGGTGGGGGGGGATGGCACTGGCTTTATGGCCATGCATCTGTGCGCCTCCTGCTCCTCATGAGTTGTACCGGAGATATCCATCAATGGGCAAAGGGCTGTGAGCTGGCGCAGTGTGGCACTGGCATCATGGCTATGCTTCTCTGAGTCTCTTCTCTTGTAGGACCAAGTCCCTCCTTTATGATGGTTGCTCCCTCAAAGTTACATACCTTTAGCCCTCATACTTCCCAAGGTGAACATGTCACAAAGAAGCACAAAATACAACCCCCCCTGGATTCCACACATCCTGAGTAAGCCCAAGCAGTAATCATGTACCTCTTCTTCCTCCATTTCGTCGAATGGGTCTCCCCTAGACCTATCCCTGCCAGGAGCGCTCTCGTTGTCGCTACCTCCGTCCCTATCATTATCTGCCTCCATACCTGCTAGGGTGAAGCGATTGAGTCGAATGCAATTCTGCAAGGAATGACTGTGCATTGAGACATGCCAGTTGCCCTCCATGCCCCTCATTTTGTCTTCACCTGCTCTCTGACTATTGGACAACACAGGGACAATGCCTCAGGCTACAGCATCAAAGCTGGAAATGCTATTTTGTGGAAGATTGTGCATAGCTTGTAATATGGATTTGTGCATGTCAGGCATCGATGGGCTCCAATTTTCAGATTTTGCTGTTCTCAGGCATACACTCTGCCTTGAATAGCACCGACTTTTCAAAGTCATAGCATGATCACCTGATGCCCCTCGGCTCCCTCCCCTGCCTCCTGCCCCAGATCCTGCAGCTGGGCTACTCCTCTCGCCAACCCCTTCCGCTTCAGCAGATGCAGCTCCTCCGTGACCCATGGCCCCTGCATCCCCCGCACTGGGGCTCCCCCCTTCTCCAGTGGAACCGCCGTCCGCTGGGTGTTCTCCGTCCAGCCCTGGGGTTGCGCTGCTGTTGCGCCCCTGAGCAGGGGTCTGCCCAGACGCTGTGGCAGTCGTGCCACCGTTGCCGGCAGCGGCACCGTCTAATAGGTCTGAAGCGAGGCCAGGGTTTGCATCCGACCCCTCTGCCTGCCCTGGGGACTGAGAACCTGCAGGCCCCTCCCTTGGGACAGGGCTGGCGTCTCTTGGCTCGCCTGGGCTGTCATTGGCCGGTGTGCGCTTCCTCCTCCAAACTGCTGTCTTCCGTTTCACCAGAAATGCCCCCGCTTCTGCGGCACATGTGATGTTACGGTCCAAAGATGGGTCTTAAAAACTGCCAAGGAGCAGTGCAATCACAATTGCGGCACTACAAGAAAGGTGTTGTCACAAGGTGTATTTCTCCGCCATGGAATGCACTCAGATCTTGCGAATTCAACACTGAAGCAGAGCGGCAGGGCAATGGATATTCTACATTTTCAAAAAAGCATTTCCAGAAGTCTGAGTTTTCAGATGTATGAGCATTTCATCGAGAATTTTGAGACACACACGTGCGGAAGAGCAGGTATCGGCAGCAGAAGGGGGGATAGGAAGAGGGAAAAGAAACATTCGATGCCAATGACATGGGGAGAGGCACAGCATGATGTGGCATAATCTTGGAGCAAAAGAAGGAAAGGAAGGGAGAAGAGGAGGCTGAAAGGGGGAGGTGGGGGGATGTAGACCTCTGCGTAACACCCAATCCAGCAGCTTGATGTGGCAACAACTTTGCAGCTTTTGAAGGAAAGAAATGTAGGAAGGTGGGGTGCATGGAGGATTGGAGGTGGGGGAAGGGGAGCTTCACCATCAACCGGGTTTTTGGCTTGTGACCCGGGAGGGTGGGAAGGGAGGGCAGGGCGGGGGAGTTGCGCATAATGCTGATGTTGGCGGGGCGGTGGGGGTTGACGGACATGAAGGTACCGCCGTGGCGGGGGTGGCGTGCTGGGCCCCTCACGGCCTGCAAGGCCTCCTTCTCCGCCACGAACAACGATTTGACTTCCGGCAGTGCGACCCTGCTTTGCAAAGCCCTGCAAGCCATAAGTTTTGCTCAGAAGGCTGTAAAATTACATGAGATCTTGCTTCTGCTGGATCCCTCAGTGCGTGCAGGCCTCTTTCTCAGTCCCAGACAGTGATTGACATGTTGCTGCTAGTGCTGCCAAAAACAGCTCACAGCGTCACCAGGGGGCTATCTGGCTGTTATCTCGCCCAGGGAATCAGAAATGACAAAAGGAAGGATCTTAAGAGACTGATAAGGGCAGGCAAGATGTTCAGTGTACCACCATTATTTAGTAAGCTTCAAGCGCTGATAGGGTATCAGAGGAAGGTGCAGGAGGCCTCTCACCGGGTGCCTCCGCCCCGAGCGCCGCTGGGAGGGGGTTTGGCATCCAGCAGGTCCTTTGCGTCCAGGTCTTGGAACACCAGACTGAAGACTTCCAGCAACAGGGGTGCTTCAGCTTTCATCTGGGCCTGTCACAAATCAGATCAATCCTTATCTGCCATCATCTGATATGCCTTGTTTGGCCCATCATACCTCCATGTTAGCACTCTATTGTGACGCATGTGTCTGGCCAGTCTTGCCCATGCTTACTCTGCGTTTGATCATCTTGCGTTTCTGCCGATTGGAGCATTTTGCATGGGGGAGGAGGTTAGAGAGCATGTAGGAGGTGTAGCAGGGGAATAGAGAGGGGGGGAAATGCAAAAGGGGGCTAGTATCAAATTGCTGCATGTGAGGCGCTGCGCTTGGAATTAGCACAATGCTGGCACGGTGCTTAATTTGGGGGGATTCAGGGAGCATGCCTTGGAAGTGTGCTGTGCCATGAGCAAAAGCAGCTCCATGACATTGCTGTCAAAGAGGCACCTTAGAAGGTCGCTCTTCATGCGGCTCTTGTGGTCTCCCCGAGATCCTGCACCACCACAACCATTGACACTCAGTGGATTTGTGACATATCAAGTGCAGACAGACTCTTGTCTTATTTTAGAGGCATTCTACAACCATTCTACAGCTCCATGCTTGCCCCCGGACGGAAGGTGCTAGGCAGGAACTCATCTGGAGGTCTCAGACGCAAGTTATTACATAATAAATAACACACCGGTCAATCAAATCTCTGGCAATCACAGCTCTCTCCTACTGCGAGAATGCCCTGAAAAATTAATGACTCACAATAGGTACAAATCCGGAGAATGGGAAGAGGTTTAGGGAAAGAGTGAGGCTTGAGGAGGGAGAGACATCATGATCAGGAGCTCACCTGCAGTAGAGGTGCGGTCTGGGATGCGCAGGAGGTTGCGCACAAATGTGATGACCAGCTGAACCAACTGAGCATCCTGCTCTGCCATGTGTCCAACCTGCCATTCACAGCATGATATCATGATGCCCTTACATGCACCTCTATCTCTGGTCTATGCAGCTAATCCTTTTATTGAATTTATATGTGATCAAATGGATGACTGCCTTTTTGTCAAATAAGGTCTGGTTTTGATATTTGAATTCAAGGTCGGAATTCAGATTCTACAACATGCATTGTGCAAACTCATTGTGCCCAAGGATGAATACCTCAACCCTTATTCAGTACATCTGATCATGATTCTAGTCTTGGGGATACCTGGGCCAGGGGCTCTGCCACAAGGGCCACTACAATGGCCAGAGCATCCTGAGCCAAGAACGCCTCCTTCACCAACTGCATCGCCTCAATCTGCATGCACATAAGGCATAGGGCTGGGGTTTTGGGGTCGGGCAGGCAGTTAACATTCAGGAATCAGAATGGATGTCAATTTTGAAAGCTTTCCCGAATATTTTCAGCGTGGTGAAGAGTGTTGTATCCTCCATGAAGTGCATCGGCCGTGAATAGTTTGTGGTGCAGTAGAATGTCACACAGAAAATGCTATCAACGTGATTGCAGACAACACCACAGGCTTACAGGCATTATTCTCAGGGGCTGCATCTACTATTTTTATGAGGTAAAGAGGACCTGGAGTCACCTGTTTGTGCACTGCCTCGCTGGCGTCGTCATACGGCATTGTCAAGAACGTTGCCACTTTCACTGCAATCATCATGAGCGGTCAAGGCTGTCAGGAACTTATCTGTGAATAGCATGTATAACAACCATTGCTGAATCTGCAACATGACATGGTCAAAATTCTACAGAGAAACGAAAATGCTGAACTTCAGGTACAGTCTGTTCAAGTATAGCAAGAGGTGCAGTGTAGGAACATTAATCTTGGCCTTTGTTCGCAATTTCGTACAGAAAAGGTCGTAGGATGTCAGATGACAGCAGACCACCTGAATTGAAGACGACATCCTTGTTGTCTGGGTAGGCCATCAGCAGAGGGACCAGGTCTGTTTTGGAGATGTTGCTGCTGCTGAGTGCAAAGAAAGCTGGCCGCTTCTCAGCATTGTCCTGCCTGAGGAACCTCTGGAGGTCCCGGAGACACTCTGCAGATTGCACTCTCCCCGCTCAGTTTGGTTGCAGGCTGATCTGCTTGGACACAGGATGCCTCTTGTATCGTCATCTTCGGCCAATGTCTTACTCCAATTAGTGCCAAATTTTGTTCCAATAAGTGTCCACCAGATGCCGATTCAGGCGACTGTATTCAGTACGGCAGTGTCTCGATTCAAATACGCTAATGAAGCCTCAGAAATGCTTGTAAGAAGTGATAAGTCCGTACCCACGCAGTCATCAGTCTTGCAGAAGACCAAGCGGCCAGCTTGGTCCTCCATCCAACTGCCCAACCCAGCTGAGCATGAGATCATCAACTCGCGATCAAATTCCTCCATGGCGGACTTGACAAAGACCACGTGGCCCGGATGCTGCCCTGCTGATCTCCTTCGAACAGACTTTCCACCTATTTTGCCTTCAAGTTGCCCATTGCCACCCTGTATTTGCGAGAGGGGTAGTGAAACCCAACCCCCTCCCCTATATTCCGACCCGTTTCCACTTTTCCTGCTAGACGTTCTCGTCTGGACGTTGATTTCCATTGTCTGCTATCCATATCCTGACACCTTTTGGGATGAGCTCTTACGAGAGTCTCAGGAATGCCAAGGCTGCTTTCGATGATGGGCTAATAAGTGAGCAGGATCTAGCCGGAGTGCGCACAGCCTTCTTGCGAGCGCAGCAAATCAAGGCAGGGCTGGACGCCGGTTTCATCCAGGAAGACGACTACAGCTCAGTAAAACAGGCGTTCATGAACTCGCTAAATATGACGAATGCAGACCCTTCGACCATCCTGGGTAAGTACTCCTTGAAGCGCACGAAGAAGGAAATATCACAGGTCATAATTTGATACTTGTTCAACGTCTATATATGCATGCTCCCGATGTGACCCCTTTACCAGATACTTTCAGAGAGTGGTTTCCCTACATCGTTTCTTCACCAAGCACAAGCTATTAGGAAATATCAAAATTATTCCCGCGGGTTTTGGGCTTGATGCTGCCCGATGATTTAAACATCGAGTCTGCTAGATTAAGGAATGAGTGCGCAAATGTCATCGCTTTGTGTGTACTATCCAGTCTGTGGGTCTGCGAGACTTTTCAAGAAGCAAAAGTGAACAAACGTTTTCAATACCATGTATATAAACAGCACAGCCTGCTGACAGGCTTCAAATCCACCGCTTTTGGAAACATAATAGAACTTGGAAGAGGAGGGATGGTTGGACACCGCGCTTGATCTCACCTCTTTTGTGATTGCCCTGTGCCTACATCAAAAGGTATTCAATCTTTTGAGAGTGAGACATAGAGCCTGCCTCTGAGAATTCAGCACACCTAGATGCCTTCAGTCATCACTCACCAAGAAGACTCTCGGAGACTCAATGCGCGCGGACTCTCCCCCAAAACGAAATTTGGCGCCCCGGCTTTTATTCAAGTCCGGTCATTCAAGAGTGGCTACGAGGTGGATTTACATATTCGATCGTTCATCTTGCATCGCAGACGCGCTGCCATCCTCCAACCTGGAGCGCCCACAGCAGTTGCAGCAGTCCACCTCTAACCTCTCCTCGCGGGCCCCTACGCCCCCACCCCCTCAGCCGGCAGCACCACAGAATGGCAGCAGGGGGCTGCTGGAGGCAAGGTAGGAGATGCATTCTATACTTGGAAATGTCCGTCGCCTCCAATCGCCTAACCCATCCCCGACCCTTCCTTTCAGCATTCCTGACTCGCAATTGAGCACTCTGCCTGGGGTATAGTGAGATTTCCTTATCCTTAAATTCATGCTCATCTTTTATGCGGCTGAAGGCAGGCAAGCGCTGGAAGAATCATCGCAAGCTTGGTTCAAAAACACATGCGCTTCTTGCTCCAATTAATACAGAGCTCAGTGAGATGGGTATGCCTCATCGTTCCCTACAAGCTTTATCCAGCCTGACACCACATTCATCAGTTCACGGAGAGAGCTTGAAATCAAACATACGAGGGGAGGTTCTGATAGGATAGGATAGCAGGGCACAGAAAAGAAGATTCGATCTTGTTCGAACCACAATGGGGAACTCTGAACAGGTGGTGATAAAATGTACGAGGGATAAATCCCTGCAAGGACTCCTATAGGTTGATGCAGAAATGTGCCGGTCCCCCCCTCCCCCATTTCCCCCTCCCCGTGCTTTGACCCCCAATATGTCCCAGATATTGCACACGCGTGGAATGTGCTCAGGGTCAATCTCAACATACCCTGCAGGGTCCCTGAAAGCCACAGCTACACAGCCAGTCCGGCAGTGCCGGCGCATGCACCGGCCCCTACCCCTGCCCCGGCAGGCCAAAGGAAAACCCTGGTCCCCACCAACATCCCCAAGATGGGCGGGGCACGCCCCAAGCAATCCGGCAACGTAACACCCCCCCAAACTCATTTCCTCCCCCTCTCTCACCGCTCAAATACCTAGAAGGGCAGGCAACCTTCCTAGGAATGGCAGCATGGAAGCAGAGAATTCATGCATGAAGATTCGGCCCTGAAATCGAGCCTGACATTGAGCATACATTGAGCTTTTCGGTCGGCAAAGCACAGCCTGCCTCTTTTGTCCTTGTTGCTCCACTCAACTTGTCTGCCCCAATAACAAGCTTTGCTTCGACATTGCTACAAGACAGTCAGTCCAATCAGCAAACCAGCTATTTTGAGGCCAAGCAGTCCACAGTAATGACTCATGAGTTTGTCTGACCCCAAATTTCAATAGATCAATGAGCAAACCTGTGCTTTGTCAGATGAGTTGCCCATGTGAAACTTTCGAGCAAGGAACAAGCTTCATTGTTGGTCATGTTGTCACAGAAAGTACAACTGCGGGCTGGACCTCCACAATGTCAAAGGCCAATTCCATGCCTGAAACAATCTTGTTGTTGCAGACATCTATGAGTGGAATCTCTGTGACAGAGGATGCTGTCAACCTGTTCTACTACCTAAAAGCCAAGTCTGTTGTACGCTCCTCCCGTGACTTCCGCACACTGTCACCACCTTCAATACCCCAGCAATTGAAGTAATGTCAAGAAGGTTTCAGGATGTGTAATCAGTGACATTATCAGATCCAACATTACAGAGCACTGTTATTTTATATACACATAAAAATTTCGGTTGCCCGACAATTCAATTGTTGCAGTACCGGTGGGCCACATGGAAGATAAATGACGCGGGGAACCAGGTACAGTGCCTTTTGCAAATCCCATTATGCTTGTTGTTTTTCAAAGTACTGTTGCACATTCAGAAGTTTGAAGGCATATGTTGCACTTTCCGTCCTGTACTTCTTTCTGTTAAGCAAAACCTGTCTCATTCTTTCTTAGCATGAGTGAGACCAACCAGTGCCCTCTCAGTGAATGTTTGAGGATCAGAGTGAAGCATTTCAAACTTGCAGGTCATCATAGCCGAAGTGGGAGACAAGGAATCCACTTACCAGGAGTTCCTGGACTCGTTCCCCCAGGCAGACTGCAGATATGGAGGTGCCTTCCCAACTCCTTCCCTCTCTCAAAGTTGGCCTGTGCACCTTGAAGTTTAGCTTGAGGCGCGCTAGCAACAGTCCTCCTGCTTCTCGATTCCAAATAGGCATTCTGCTGTGTTCAAAGCCACCAAGATTCGTCCCTTCTTCGCTTTCAAAGCGCACTTGTCAAAGTGGGTTTGTTCTACAATCCATTTCCTCCCAGAAGGGCATAACACATCGAATTCACATTCGCTTTCTTGCCCTTATGGCATACCAAAGAAAGCTCGGACTGTTGAGAGCACCCTGAGGCAGGTTTGGGAGGTATGTCACGTGGGGATGTGACTGATTGCTTGGGCGCATGCAGTGATCGATATGCGCTTCACCAACAGCGAAGGGTGCGTCTTCAACAAAATTCTCTTCATCAACTGGTACCC
>QAXI01000444.1:250248-265707 GCA_004335615.1 Chloroidium sp. JM | reverse complement strand
CCCCCTCCCCTCCCCCCCGCCTCCCTCCCCCCTTGGATGAAAAAGAAGGCATTGCTCTGGCACAACCTTTTGCTACCCTTTGCAGCATGCCTACCCAATACACTTGCCAAAAAAAAACCAGCCAATGGCAGCGATGCACCAGCTTTGCAATATTTCCCTGCCAGCACTCCATCTCTCCGCCAAGAGCATGATGATCCCTACAACCAAGTAGTTGACTTGGAGGATGAGTTGGCCCCAGCATGTAATTTTAAATGAATTGCATGTGAATCATCTATTGCGTTTGAGGTGGAAGGTCACCTGCGGATGTCGTACATGACCTCCTCCTCGATGCTGGTCCCCGCCAGCGCCGCCTTCTCCACGCTGTTCCAAGCCAGCACGCAGCTGTGGCTCTTGGGCAGGGTGTCCAAGAATGCCGCCTTGGGTGACGCTGATCCCTGCAGATGCACATGCCTTGCTTCCTTGCACGGAAATGGAGGTTGGGGATTGGATCCCTTATTTGCAAATGCCCCTGCACGGCAGGTCCAGCTCTGCTGTTGCATGGGCTGAGGGGGGGGAAAGAGGTGAGATTTGAAAGTTGGAATTCCAGCTCTTTAGACCCAAATTATCATTGATTAGCCGATCCACAGGCAGCTTGGCTTGAAACATCCACATGACCTAGTGCAGAGACCTGGACAAATTTGCTTCATAAGCAGCTCATGAATATGAAACTGAAATGGGTGGGGCAGGTCTGGAGCGTTGTGATGCCTGTGCGACCTTGCTGGCTGCTGCAGTTTTGCCAGGTGCCCTTACAGTTTGACAAGCTCTGAAAAACGAGAATGAGCTAGGTGTTGCTAGTCCAAAGCTCTGCAAAAACCATGTGGCCTTGGTATGATACGTTGTCGATAAGCACCCCCACGCTATATTGTCTTACAAATTTGCCACTCCGCCGGGGGGCAGGAAGGTTTCTACCCTCCTTTCTTTCTGCAGGAGATAGAATCTACCGCCTGTCTTGATTGTTAGGAGTAGGGAGCGGGGAGCAATGCATGACTGAAAGATACCTTGGCTTTCTCATACATCACGAGGAGGACTAGCTTCAGGAAGGGGGTCAGCTTGCGCTGCGAGTCCAGGAAGGCCCCAATAGAACCATCACCCTCTCCTCCAGTGCCACCCTGCCACCAAAATCGATTTCAAACTTCGATTCACCGCCAAGGCATGTTTCCTGCTGGAACGTCAACTCCTACATCGGGGGTTCCTGGGGGTGGTTAGTGGCAGGAACTGTTGTGGATGTCAGTCGAGTGTACCAGGTCGGGGCAGGTTTCCCGTAAAAGACGGATTTACGGTCACATGGAGATCGAGCAGAGCCTTCTCTAACCGATGGGGAGATGAGGGGGGTTTTGGAACGTACTGCTGGGGTCGGTCGCGTTGGTGAGGCAGAAAGGCAGATGGTCGTGGGAATTCTCAGCAGGGGCGTTCCCTTGGGCAGATCCTTGGTTGCTACGACCTTGCGACCCTTTGCAGGATCTTCTGCCAGCAGAGTGAGGTCTGCATGAACAAATCCTCCAGAGGAGGTGATATATTCCCGCAAAGCCAGCTCCTGCTGAGAGCCAGCCATGTTGCGTGATTGGATCCAGATACTTCTGCCTCTTTCAGATTGCACTGCTTTGGAGCTAGTCCCAACGAATGCATTTTGGGAACACCCTGGCCAAAACTCCGAGAGTCATGCAAAGCTGTTGTGCGAAAGGAAGTGATTGTAAACGGTGCTTTGACGCCCGATGCACCCCACCTTGCGATGCCGTACGATGCATTGCCAGAAAATCAATCTTCAGCCGGTCGCTGTGCGGCACTTGTCTGGAACCAGAGAACCTTGATCACAAGACAAGGCCATCATGTCTGACGTCGTTTGGAGCGATCCGGACTGGCTACAATACTTCAGTTTGAATGTGCACACCGCACTGGACTACTTCTCTAGGTCGTCATTCTATGACTTTGCCTGCAACAACGAGCTCTTGCGCCAACGAGGGCTAGACCTCTCCAAGTTACCGTGAGTCCTTCCCTGCGCGATTGGTTGAGTCACCCACTGGATCATTCCAACCATGATCACAAGGAAAGACCTGTAGCAGTGCTTCAATTGGGTTTTACAAGCAGCAATTGTGTACTATGTCGCACTGGGTTTTATAAGAGATGACCAGCTGATCTTCTAGCTGTCATTGTAGCTACTACAGTACATATTATCTCAGAAGCTGTGCGCCGCTGAGGAGTTTTCCCGGCATCAGTTTGCATGTCAAACTCACACATGACTCCCCTCCCCAGATGATGACCCAAAGCAACCTCCCTCTCCCCAGACGAGATTGCACCCAAATCCCTTACCCCCCCCACCATCCCTTTCCCACCCCAGACACTGTCTTGTACAAGCCCCTGTCAAATCTGATTCTCACTGGCAAAGACAAACAACTGGCAGAGGCAAATGGGCCAATACCATCACAGGACGCTTCCCCCTGGGGTGGAATATCTCATCCACGATGCCCAGGAGCCCCACCTGTTCGTCATCCGCAAGCAGATGCGCCACTCCCCCAAGTTGGCCACCCCCCTGGCCTTCTACTACATCCTGGACGGCCGAACCTACCAGGCGCCCCCACTGCACGCCACTGTGTCCTCGCGAATGGTGAGGTGCCTGCCATTTACTTCTTGAAATGTGTCTACAATGCCTCTCAATGGTGAAGATTGGTGGTCAACCCCCCTACAAGCTACTGTATCCTCACGAATGGTGAGGTACCTACAATCTCATCCCTTGTAACCCTCTGGGTCACTGCATCTCACTGATGGAAAATAGTGACCTCCCCTGCATGCCACTTTATCATCCCAAATGGTGAGGTGCCCATCATTCAGATTCAGTGACCTTGGTGACCAAGCTTTGGTTGCAAAGATCGCTGAAGAATTCTCATTTGGACATACTTTGCCCAAGCCAGCTAATAAACTGACTGAGAATTGCTGAAGGGTCACATCTGGCATGCGCTTTCACTTCATGCATGGCTCATGGGTCATCTGAATCCTAAAGCCCGAGAGAACGCAACAATTCCCCCACACTTGCATTCACGGGGAAGCTCTCATCTTTAAGATTTTCGAGCCAGTATTCCAGCACAGTGCTATTGATCTCTCGAAAAAAGATACAGCTTCCAGGTCACAGAGCCGAGTTTACAATCTGGATAATCTGACTGGCCCCCTTGAGAGGATGTAAGCACCCCTGGAGGTTGCCTCCCCAGACAGTTGGTGCTTTCAGAGCCGTTCATTATTTTCCGCAAGACCCTGTTGTCCCACCCTCAAGCTTTGAGTGCAGAATGCTATGCAGAGCCGGTGCCTTTTCAACATCCAGGTGGCCTTCAAGAAGATACAGGAGGACATTGACCCCCTGCAAAATATCACCCTAGGTGAGTACTGCTTGTGCTTGCGGTTACTTCAGGTACTCACACAATAATCCCGCGAGCATACATTCCTCTATGCTAGCAAGGCAGTGTCTCCTTACAGCAGTATAAGGTTGGACTTGCATTTGGTCACAGAGAAGTGGACTCGATCCTTTCGCCCGTCTGTCAGATCAATGTGCCATGGCAGGCAAACATTCAGGCTCAACTTCGGCACCAATCCACTGCCACACTGTCAGAAATGGATTTATGGCACCCTGCCGATTCATGTCACCATACCTTGGGGAGGGAAGGGAAGAGACGAAACAGTGTCAGTGCATACTGATCTTTGGGTCTCCCCTGCGTGCAGAGAGTGAGGCGCAGAAGGGGGAGGCTGACACCCTGGCGGTGAATGCGCGGCAGCAGTGGAGCCAGGAAGACAGGGAGAGGGCAAAGCAGATAGATGGCATCATGCACAGCGTCATGACCATGGTATGACTTCTTTGCAGTAGGCCATGTCGATAATGCGTTTCAGGCCCTGTCATCCACAGACCAAGAGGATGAACATCATGAAGGTCTCAAAGCTACTTTGCTTTCGGACAGATTGCTGTAGTGCTCAGGAAACCTTTAAGGGCTAGAAAATACACTGTGTTGAAAGTCAGGGCAGTGTGGTTGGCTGATACTCAGCATTGGTGCAACAGACTTGAAGGAACCAACAAATGAGATGTATGTGAGACCCCTCTGGAATCAGCTGAACAATGCCTCTCCTGAGATACTCAGTGAGTGGCTCCAAAGCAGCGCTCCTTGTAGGTAGGAAGCTATGATGATCAAGTTTGCATTCCTTACTCATTATGGAGGATGCTATTGATCCCTGTATGCAACAAATAACGCAAAGTATACTACAACCCATGCAATAGCACGAAGTAAAGTTGCCCCTTACTGCAGCATGCGAATCGTCTGCCGGCACTGCCAAAGGGTCTACATGCGGGGGCGCAGCCCATGGAGACCAGCACGCAGCAAGAGAGTGTGGCGCAGCCGGTAGGCGAAGCTGCCCCCGCACACTTGGTGTTTCAAACACTAATTTGTGCTTTGAAAGGGTCCGTGATGTTGGCTTTCTTGGAGGAAGAACGACAAATTTTCTTTGAAAGTAGCAGAAGGTTTCAAGGCAGGGGGGGGGCCCGCAGGATTAGGGGCCAGCTGGTCAGCTGTTAGGCCCTCTCCTGGGACTGGAAAATCATACTGTACAGCCGGCCAAAGACTTTCCACCAGGACTGCAGTACAGTAGCGAATTTTACAGAATACCTTGTGTACGCAGTCTCTCTGTTCAATTTTGACATTTTGGATGATTGCTTACTGCAGGTGAAGAGTGAGATAAAGGGTGCAAACACTCAGTGAATCATTCTGTGGACGACCGCAATTGGAGAGGCCTGGACTGCAGTGCTGCCTTTCTTTTGCCTTGAAATCCCGTCTGTGGACAAACGCAATTGGAGAGCCCTGGACTGCGGCGCTGCATCTTTGCCTTTGAATTTGCGCTAAGATTTGTTATTGGGTTGCACGCTGCCAAATCGATATTCTGGAGGCATGTTTGCTATATAAAAGAGGGAATGCCTTCACGAGCACCAACCGCCATTCTCAGCAGATCTAATTGTTAGTTTGTCATCGCTATGTGAGTGCTGACAACCAAAGCTGCGTGGGGTCATTGATTTGCGATTAAAAGATGCTTTTTGTGGGGTCCTTGCAATTGCAGACTGTAGTCTATAGTGGCTAATTCATGAAGGAGACAAGGCCTATACTTCCCTTGGGTCCATAGGCTTGCTTTGCCTCAATCATGAAGTGAGAGGGGAAAAGAAAAGCTCGGTAGATGGGAAGGAGGGTCAAGTTCCTCGCACTTCCACTTCCCTGCCAGTGAGTCAGCACGATGATCCTCTCGAATCAAAAGTAACTTTCCATTACTCTCAACGAAGAAAAGGCAATCACAGGCAATCGATCATGGTAAGATCTCTCCTTCTATTGCTTCGCATTATCGCTTTTATTTTTAGGAGGTATGCTGCATTTGCTGACAATTTTCAGAGTGCTGCTCAGGCAATTGCCTGAGCATTCTTTCCAAATTTTGCAAATGTCCGCCATTCCTTACCATGGAGACCAGTATACTGGAGCTTGCTAATGCAGCACACAGTAAGACTTCTTGTCTTGCAGGTCTCTCACAGCAGAAAAGCTCTAGCAGCAATCGTTGTCACATGGTCTCTCTCTCTTGTGATGTCTGGGTGAGCATATTCTTCTGACTGTGATTTGCGCGTTTCCACACCCGAATGTTGTTTGTTGACAACCAAATCCCGATTACAACACCAGCACAAGCCATGAGCTCGATAGACAAGATATATTCGTTGTGCTGACACATTGATGGCCTCCAGAACATGTATATCATGATTGTGAGGATTTCCAGCGCTGCCTGGACCTCAGTCCTGCCTTGAGATCATGAGCCACATGCCAATCTGATGTATATTTTGCATCCAAACAACTTCCCCCCCCCTTCCCTTCCTAGTCCTCGGGCAATTTCCTGATTGATTGCAAATATCCCTCAATAACTCTTACAGAGACGAGGGAAATGCCTTTCTGCAGACCTGTTGAGGACAGAAATAGCACCCGCCGCCTGTTGCAGCAGCCATCCATCGACAGTGTGCTGAAGTCGTACAGAAACACCCAGCAGTGCTGCGATGCAAACATCATGGTCTGTGAGAACTGCATCCCCGACCCAGACACCACCATCGAAAATCAGTACTTCCACCGTAAGGTTTCTGGCTACGAGATTTGGTGCTTCGATGGTGCCATCTTCTATAGGAAGTCGGGCGCCTGGAGGTATCAGGGGTGCTGGGACGAAGAGGGGAAGAAGAACTTTGTGTTTTTCGAGACCCTGCAGCTCTGCCCTGATTTGGGGCTGAACTGCTATTAGGGTGTCCCTTCCCTCTCTCTCTTTTCCGCCTATTATGGAATGAACAAATTTGTGTCTGCCGCTTCCTACCTGTTGGATCTTGTGGGCTTTCCAGCAATCGCATAGTGATTTTGTGGCTAGAAATGAGAGCCACATGGTGCAATGCATTTTTCCCAAAGACTAACAGATTCAAATTGGCGTTCAGGGGATCTCTGTTCAGGTGTTGAGATACACCTGAAATCATGGCTTGATGTTAGTCTTATTTCCTTGAGGATTTTGCCTTCATTGCTGTGCTGCTTTGACCTGCATGCATTGCTTGTTTCCTTGTGATGTTGGCCCTATTGCTGGGCAGCTCTGCTCCTGCAAAAATTGCTTGTTTCTATGTATTTTTGGCCTTTGATGCTGTTCTGCTCTTTTTCTCCATAAATTGCCTTAATTCCCTCTGCAAATCCTGTGCACAATGTCAATCAAAAGGGCAATGTCTCAGAAGTGAAACAATGGAGTAGCGATTTAACGCGTGAACACCCAAAAGTTGTTTTTGTATGCAATCCCCAATTGGGTTTTGCTGGTTCGAGGAAGATTGTGCACTCCTACAATTTGGCAAAGTGCTGGGAATGTTGTGATATGTGAAGGTGCATTGCTAATCATCGAGGCTGAGAGCTGATTAATATCTCATGTAAAATTACAGTGTTTGTCATTTCCTCATGAAAGTGCCCTCTCTATACATGCATAGGAGGTCTTGCCGCATCCAATCACAGCACCTAGCTTGCAAGAGCAACCCTGCCTTTCCAATGACACATCTTCACACACCTTCGTAACGTGTGTCAGGATCCAAATTGAAGTCAAAGCGCTCTCTGCCCTCGAGGGCAGAGCTCTGCTTGCACATACCATTGACAGATCCTACTCAGGTCCTCTCACAACCAACATTGCTATACTTGCACATGCTGCCCACAGCATGAATCCTTATTTGTGCATCTCTGCTGTGTGAAGTCCTCTGTGCCTGCCAGCCCCTCAATTGCAACCTGCATTGCAGCAACCAGTCCATTGACAGAGATCCAGGAATGATTGCTTGCCACCCCTTACCTGAACTACATGGTGTGAATTTGGCATGTGATCTTTCTCGATTTGCAATAGCCTGATACTTCCAATGCCTGGCAAAACTAGCAGATCCCTGCAAGTCAGGTGCTTTGAGATGACTAATAAATTCCAATGGTAATCATGGCGAGTCCAATAGCAGCATGACCTGAAACTTCCCACTGACTTAAGGAATCGCCAATGTGTCGCTGACTCACAGATGTGCACCCACCTTCAGCTTGCTGCCTGCTTCATTGATACTTTGCAAGAACGCCTTGGAGTCTCTTAGCACACCTACTGGTTCCTCCAGCCTTTCCAAGCCTGAGCCAAGTGAAGCAATTGTCTCCTGGAGTTCCCTGGCATCCTGTGGAGGATAGAGACCTGTACAGCATAGAAAACTGAACACACTGCAGAGATGTACCCAGGTAGTCCAAAGAGATTGTAATAAGAAACCGTTGTCATGCTGACCAGCACAGAAATAAATCTAGCCGGACGCAGAGCTTCTGCCTTATGTTTTGGCCGCAATGGCTTGTGAATTGATTAGCTGTGAATTGACCAACTGCAGGCGCCATGAATTCTCCAGGATAAGATTGAGAATCTCGTTGCGCACATTGAGGCTGGCTAGAAGTCTCACAATATGGGGGGAAGGGGGGGGGGGGGGGGGTATACATGCTCCAAGATCATTGACTGGGTCAGACATCTTCTGCAGATGACCTAATATACTGCCCCACGCTGCTGCCTGTTCCCTCTGGGCTTGGAGCTCCGCGGATTGCAGTATCCTCAGAAGGGTTCCAAGCAAATCTGAGAGTTTCTCCAGATACTCCAAGCCAGCTGCAATTGTGGCAGCCTGTAGAAAATCATCACATCAGGGAAAGGCATCAATGCAGGTATTAAAATTTGCAAGAAACAAGGAAGTCTGCATTTAAGCAGGGGGACCAGGGTGCTGAACTAGGTCATGCAAAGGGTCTTGAAGCCGTGCAATGAAGCTGAATTTGATCTCAACAGCTGAGATGAGCGGTCAGAAATCAGCGGGAACCTCATACCTCTTCAGGTGATGCAGTATCGGCTTGGTAGTCCAGGTCAACGTCCAAATCCTCATCCCGTATCTCACCTTCAGAAACACGCAGCCCCTCCTTCAAGGCAGACCCCACACCTTCCACGCCACTACTCTCTGGATTGCGTGATGCAGAGGCACCTTCTTGTGTAACATCCTCTCTCTCAGCCGAGTTTGCATCCTTCAGCTCTTGTACCTCCCGTATGACATCCTTCAGCTGTGCAGCAACCTGCACTTTGCAGGATATCAAGCATTTTCTGATTTGCTTGTTAGGCTGATTGATGAAGGCATATGTGTCTTCCTCCCTTAAATTTAAAACTCAATCGCTGGCAATCAAATCCATTGCCTCAGATGTGTGGCAGGGAATGGCGTTTTTGGCTCAATTGAGAAATGCAAACGCCTCAATGTCCTAGATCAGGCACCGATGAAAGCAAACTTCAATAACAAATCCGGGCGCAGGATGTATGACCCATGCACAATGCCCTCTATCATAGCAAGGTGTGCTTCAAAGTACACCTCCAGCCAGACGATACCGAGGGCATGGCATCTCAGGGTCAATTGGCCATTTTGGCAAGTAGCTCAATGTGCCTTCCAGGTGATAATATCGAGTGGGTGGGCTGGGGAGGATGGTACAAGGGGGAGAAGGTGACCTGGAGAATGCTTCGCCCTATTGCAGCCTTCTCGCTGAGGGGAGTATTACGAACACCCTGGCAACGCTGAAACACCACCCCCGCCAAGCGATTTAACCCCTCGCTTGAAGTGCCTTTGCGCCCGAATGCCGAGACAAACGCAACCAATGCTTCCACCAAAAGTTCTGCCAGGTGTTGAAGCCGCAAACTCAGGTGTGGACCTCCTCTGGCCTGCATGCAGAAGAGAGGGTGGACCTAAGCTATCAAACGACTGAGGAAGGCATGATTTTTGGTAACTCAACACCAGACAAAGCAAGTGCGTCTGACTAGTGCTACAATACGGCAACCAAATAGGGTCGCGTATCTTATTGCAATTACAACGCTGGACTTGACCTCTCATCCTCATACACCTCAACGACAGATATTAACCTTGCCTCTCCAGGCCCTCCCACAGGATTGCTGACTCCCACCCACTGAAGCAACAGACACACCGCCTACGAATCCTGAAGATGGCTGACCTTACATAAAAATGCCTGATGCGAATAAGCATACAGTAGAGAATTGATCCCGGACCAGGCCTTTAAATTCCACAAAAATGCAGCAGAGAGATGAACAGGTGAATGAGCAAATGCAGGCTGACCTGCAGCTCAGAGAGCAGTGCACAGAGTGCGAGCAGTCTCTGCTGTAGGGCATCCAACATGGACGCTGCCGCCGAGGGGTCCTCCATCACCTCCACCCCCATCACCGCGCATTTGGCAACTTCTGTTCTGACGGCATCTGCTGCCTGAGACAGACTAGCATTTGCTTGTGCCAGCGTCTCCAGCGGGCTCTCTTCCAGATGCTTGGGCCTGCAATGTGCTGTCTTGCGTTTGTGGAGCTCCGTCTCATGTCCACTTGTGAGGGTGATATGCATAGAAAATGACGACAGAGCAAACAAATTTTGCACGAATTACAACGATGTAGATTTCAGAAATGGGGCTTTTGAAAGTGATGCTTTCACTGGTGAAGCAATGATCTGATATAACAATCTTGCAATTTGCAGAGTGATCTGCTATGTAGAGCTGGTGAAGATGCATCATTCAGTAATCCACGTTCCTACTGTATCCCTCTTGAAGGGCTAATTTTGACAGGCCAAAAAATTTGCAGAATCGGAGAATGCATGCAGCAGTGAAATTTTTATGTGGAAGGGTGTGAAGGGCCTTACCGTCCCTCCTTGAGGGCTGCAGCAGCTGCCTCGATGGTCTGGCAGCAGTCTGTCAGAATATTTCTGACCTCGTTTGACACCATATTCAACCCAGAGACCCCTGCCACGACAAAATCAACGCTGCAGCATTCACAGCTGCCTCACGAATGCTTCTTGAGCGCCACCACATAGACTTTCTCCCCTTCCCGATGCTTGGATGACTGGAATCAAAAGCTTGATCGTCTGCCATTTATTGCGCTTGCATGTATATCAATGAGGCCCAATGCTGTCCGCTTCAACAACGTGGTCACTCACAATTACTGGAGCTTCTCAATCTTCAGTGCTTGGGGAGAACCGCGCACCTTAAGCAGTACTGTTGAATCTGAATTACATGCAAAAGCCCTTGAAAATCATGTGCATCAGACCGCAGGCAACATTCCTATTTTACCCACAATGAGCACAGTAAAATTATTCAGGCTTGACTGGTTTGCCGCAGGTCATCTGGAACGCTGCAATCTCCTTCTCACACTTCTTCCTGTCCCCTTTCTCCCTTTCCAAGCATTTCTTGAGAGCTTCTACCTCACAGGGGCTGCTGGGCGAGCCATCCTGCACACATAACTCTGTTCATTCGCAATTTGGACTGACTGGAGGCAGCTGTGGATGTAGTAGGCTCTCCTTGGTGGTCTGTGTTGGAAGCTTGACTATTATTTGATTTTTTAAATGCATGCTCTGGAAGGCAGGTGTGTTTGCATTCTCCGAGGGTTTATGAAATTTAGGCTCACCATGTCTCGGAGGACTGAACAAAGGGCGCTGTCAACTCTCCTCAAATTGGGGTTTAGGTTCAAGCGCACATATTCTCAGAATTGCCCAAGGAAATACTGGGATCAAACGCTCACACTTGATAGCGAATATACGTATTGATCCAGACTGTTCTAAATCAGAAGCAATGTAGCGCTCACAGAAATGGGAGGAAACTGCGCTTCAAAACCGAAGGTCAAAAAGGATGTTGCAGCAGACTCCTCGAATGTCATTAAAGCTGAAGCAAATTTATTAGATGCGCATGATGCCGTGCGTACGGCCGCTCCAGGGCCAAAATCCTCAAAGGAACTTTCTCTCAAAGCCATCAACGTTTCTGTGCCAACAAATGACGAGCTTGTGGACCTTAATAAGGCAGCAAAAGCCCCTCAGCTGAGCGTTGAACAGCTCGAGAAGCTCACAGCCCGAGCCATCGTTGACGAGTACCAGCATGATGCCATATCCCTGAAAGACTCGTTCAGTCGGATTGAGCAGGTATGTATATCTCTTCAGAAGAAAGTGATTCATCTAAGAACATGCCACCTAGCTCTTGAAAAGATGTACTTTTGTTTTATCTCATTATTTCTGGGCAAGTAGACTGCCATCTTTGTCTATCTGTCATCCTTGAGTCCATTCCTATTGTCATTGCCATTAGTGATTCATCCGCCTTATATATGCATACTGCTGTGTTTGCAGCTGCTGAAGAGCAGGCAACAGGGAGGGACTGCGGGTGTTGACATCCAGCAGCAATCGCATACGTCACAACTGCCTCAAAGTTCCCAGCAGCCATTGCATGAGCCCCAATCGCCTCAGAATGCCCAAGCCGCTGTTCAAGAGCCCGCCTCCCCCCCTACACCACCCCCTCCAGCTGCACAGCCACCCTTGGAGGAACGGCTTGCGCGAGACCCGCAGATTGCCCTAGCTTCCGAAAAGCACTCCAGTGAGCCTTCCCCGCCTGTGTTAGGCCTTCCTCTGGATATGCAGATAGTGTGGTCCTCAAAGGCAGCATGAGACAACGTTTTGGCCTAGGCAAAGGGGCAGGGGAAGGGAGAGCGCGATTGGCTGCTGGCTAGTTGATTGAAACTCAATGCATTGCTTGGAAGGAAGAATATCTGAAAAACTCCATGCGCAAGTCTGCCATAATGACAGTGATATATGAGTGGATATCCCTCATCGTTTTCCTCACAGGCTGTAAGCAAGCAGGTTACAAGATACAGGCTTTACTTTGTTGATTGTGCAGTTGGCAGGGTGCTGGCGGCATGGAGAATCCTGGAGGGGTGGTGTGAGGCCAACTCGTGTAGCCCATCAGACCTGGAGTCACACTCTTCCATATTGGGCTTCAACCCCTCTGAGCTGAAAGAACAGTGCTCCAGAGTCAATGAGGTATTAAGATTCCCCATATCCCTCGGAATCTTGATTGCATGAGCTTCATTCAAATTTGATGCCAGCTAGATCTGCAAGCATGATTCAGATGCAGCAAATTTATCGGCAAACACATTGCAATCCTGGTGTCTCACCCTGAGAATTTCTTGTCAATAGCTTGAGACTGTCAAAGGTGGAGTGTTGCCTGTACTTTTGTCTTTTGCCATTGCTGTGTTGATCATTGTGAGTAATTGGAAGAAGCTCCTGCTGCTCTGTTGAAGTCTCATTCCTGGCTAATATCCCTAGTGAGATCATCACTGCTCCCCCAGGATTGCCTTCCTGGATGCAGACATCAGTGAGTCTTTTGTGATGCAGTGTTTGCGGCTGCTGCAAGATGACTCAGGATTTTCTGTGTCGCGTGACGACGGTGACCTCAGAGTGCTTTACAAGTGCATAGGTGACCAACGACTGCTCCGCAAATCCTCCGTTTTTCTCACCTTGCAGAACCCTTGCTGAGTGGCAGATAGGAAGCCAGAAATATCAGTCAGAAATCTTCTCACGTGTCCAGACAGAATCTGTGGAAGAAAAGCTGTGAGGGTGCAGAGGAAAGATGTGTTTTTGCAACGCAAATTGAGAATTCTGAAACATTTTGTCACGAATGGCATTATTACTATCACCCACAATTTCTTGACACCATTAGGCAGTTCTCTTCCTCATGCCCTTCTTGACATGCATGAAAGATCTAGATCAGGTTTGAATGTGCTCCCCCTCACAGCCAATAGTTTCCGCTTCTGACAAAACGCCACTCCACATGCAGGTAAGGTACACCACATCAAGCTGGATGCAATACTGCCCCACCCCCTGGATCGCCCCCTGTCCCTGGCTCGCGAGTTCGACCTCATGTCGACCTGGAACAAGTACATCGTGGAGTCGCAGCTGCTGCAAGCGCCATCCATCTGGGAGAGCACCGTCTATGCGGGCCTGTGGATGCCTTTCCCCTTCCCCCACGTGGACGCCCTCGGCAAGGGGCGCGGGTTCGATCTCTCAGAGGTACTCCCCACCCTATCTCTTCCCCCTCCATACCCCATCCGCTATCCAATTTTACATCTTTGCCTGCCTGTGGATGCCTTCCCCCCTCCCAACCGTGGACGCCCTCGGCAAGGGACGCGATTTCGATATCTCTCAGAGGTCAATCAAGTCAAGCTTTTCCTTGAATACGTATGATCTTGCGGATACGGAGGTACAGACTTTCAACGCATTTTAAGAAACCTGGGTGTGCAGGAGGACAAGAGCTTGCTGGTGCTGATGGAAAGCATCGAGGAGGAGGACATCCCCCCTGGAGCTCTACCCCTGAGCACCAAGTCCAAGAAGCGTCACCGTTCTGAGGTGCTGCGCGGCTCCTGTATTCGGCTGGAAGCTTTCAAACCGCTTGCCGGTAATCACCACCATCCCTTGCAAGTCAATTTACAGCTATACAACGAACCATCAAAACTGTTGAACTCTTATTTGCAATGCCACTCTTGTACACTCTGATTTCCGAGGCCACTCTGCTTTGAAAGAAGAGCTGCCAATTCAGCTTCTGCATGACTGATGCTGCATGCAATTTGAAAAACTTAGGACTGCATGTTTTTTTATTATTTTTGTAAAGCGCATGTGATTGTGTACTGCAGATGGCACCCCCCAGACCAGGGGAACAATCCTGCAGATTGTCAACCCTCATGTCCCTCACGTACCCGCGTTCATCGTCAATTTTGTGTTGGGTGTCATGGCGCCGTTCGCGCACAGAGAGATCGCAAAGTTGCTCAAGGTAAGCCAGAACCCCACTCCAAATAAACACTCCTCTCCCCTTGACTCAGCATGTCCCTATCATTTTTAGGTTTCTCCTTGTCGATTTGCCATTCCTCACCTGGACTGTGGAATATCCGATATCCTCGTCGAGGACAAAAATTATTATTTTCCAACAGGCAGCATATGACATACATCACGCATCATTGATTTTTATCTGGAGAGTCAGCAATGTACTTGGGGGAGGGGATCAACCTGTTGTCCTGGCAGTGCCTGGCATGGGCTGATCAATCGCAAGACTTTTGGGCCGGCATTGTGCGCCCTCACCTGCTGTCTCCCAATCAGAACCCCTCCCTGACATGCCCCTCTGATCTCGGCACTGCGCTGCAGCAAGAGTTTGACGACCCCTCGAAGCCCTTCCCCAAACGCATGGCGGCCCAGCCCGAGTTGTACGAGCGGGTGCGCACGGTCGTGCGTGAGGGCCTCTTGGAACATTATGGGGTTGCTGTGGACAGCTAGCGTTCCTCAGCTTTACTGCAAGCGGCTGCAAGTTCCAGCGGCGGCTTCGAATGATCTGGAAAGATAGAGGGACGGATAGAAGATAGGCATCCAGGTTGCCAATGTTCACAGCGCCTTCCCAGGACTGCTCTGACACACTGGGTGTCAGTGCAGTGCATGAGATTGACGTGAACAATGGTTCAGTGTCAAATGTATCAAGTGCTTGCTTGAGGCGCCTCCTAGGCTGGAATCTTGGTATCCAAGCGCCCAGCTGTACTGCTCTGTAGTAAATAGACCTCAGCCTTTTAAAAGTAGCCCTCCAACAAGTTGTGCAATGCATATGAGAGGTCACCGTATAGAGTGGGCATAGCGCAGAACCGAACAGATACCCTGCTCAGAATCTAACAGGTTGATGCTTTTGTTCACACTTCGATGTGACGAGGAGAGAGTAGCAAAGGCGCCCTATTTCCATGCAACATTTGAAGAATGTACATGAAAGGGCTCTTCATGTGCAAGTGCTCACCCTCGAGAATGTGCTTGACCTTGGTTGCTCTGCTCTCACAACAAAAGTTTGCATCCCCGACAACAATGACAAAATGTGACCATTTTCTCAATGTGGCATCCCTCAGTGTCCTTCTTGCACTCACTTAGCACTTTGTGCGCAGCATGGATCTCTCAGTGCTCTCAGTGCCAAACCTACGCTCAATCTTGGGAATGGATGCTGTTACCTCACTGGCCAAATCCAAGTGCTGCAAATACCCCCCTACCCCCCCCCC
>QAXI01000444.1:226220-238458 GCA_004335615.1 Chloroidium sp. JM | reverse complement strand
CCCCCCCCCCCCTCCTCTCCTTTACCCCGCACCCACCCCCCATAGTCATGCTTGTGCTGATCAAGCAAGAAGCAGGCCAGAGGGATAATTCTGATGGGCACGCAATGCAAAACACCCTAAGTGGCTAGGACCTGAGACAAAAGGTGTAGGATTTGTAGAGATGAGGCTTACCTGCAAGCTGGCCAATCCAGATAGAGTTCCAAAAATAGCTTCCCGGCTGGCAAGCTGAAATCCAAGAGCGTCGCAGAAAAGAGTTTTAATTTGGGGGAAGGCTGGTATTCCAGCCCACATCCTTGCCTTGCCTTCCTGCCTTTCTTGAATTTTGAGGATTCTGAGTCGAGAGGACCTCAAAGCAATCAATTCCAGCGCTTCCAAGACTGAACCTTCGATCCTTGCATCGACATACAGACTCTCCAGTGATGAAGCTACCCTGTGACACACAGTCGCAATCTGGAGCAAGTCTTGAGAGTATCACACGTTATGCGCTGAAGATTTACCCTGAGAAATGTATGTGATGTTTTCTCTTGGTGGCCGCCCCATTCTAAACGTTTGCAACCCAAAACCATACATTGTTTTGAATTTCGGGCTTGGGTAGAGTGTATCGGGGATACAATGGCCTACATGGTGATTTCTGAATAGCCATGGTGACAGCTTTGAGAGCATTTTCTGCATTTCAACTGAGATCTCGTGAATTCAGCATGCAAAGCAAAGACTGTTTGCCCTAGCTTTGCCGCAGCAGATGTGAATGCTGACCTGGAAATCCATTGCAGCTTTCCTTGTGACACTGGCTTGCAGATGTACAAAAGCTTACGCCTCGGGGGAAACGAGTTGTGTGCGTGCCTCCACTCTTGATAAACCAGAGGAATGACACGCCACCTGTACATGAAATGCTCTGTCACATTGCAGAGAGCTGCTTGACTTGATGCAGAGAGAGAAAGACTTGTCAGCAGATGATTGTGGGTGTGGGGAAGGATCTCCGAAGTCCATCTCGCAAGAATGTTCGGTGGTGTTCATATAATGTCTAAGAGGCCAGCCTATGAATGCACAATTTGCTGGACGCCGAAGATTTCACCAACCCCACTTTTTTTGGAGTGCAGCAGAATGCACCTTGTATCCCCTGCGCAATTTCCAAATCAGGAAGGCTTGTCACCTCTCAGTTGCATACAAGATTATGCCTCTGCAAAGTGTTACACAGAGACGATATTGGGGAGAATTATCAGTTGAATATCGCTTTCTCGCAAATGAGGAGGCTTTGATCTGTTTGGGTCCCATATCTTGTACTATGTACGTTGCGAGTAGCATCCTTGGTCATATTCGAAGCATGATTGCAAGGCAAAGGTTCTAACCTGTGAGAATTGCCAACTTTGCTGAGCACACATTCGCTCATCCCGTGGAAGGCTGCTCCAGCAGATGGGTCGTCGTCCTCGTAATCTTACTTCCATGTCCTTTGATCTGCAGCCTCAAGGGGAAGGCCTTCAAACGAAGGAAGAAAAGAGAATCGCAGAATTGTCCTCAGGATCTGTATCAGCACCGTGGAGTGGTCTGTTGCAGGCTTCAAAGAAGTGCCCTCTCTGGCAGAAACTAGGGTTCAGGTTTCGTGTTCAAAAATTTGCTGCTTTGGCACAGAACAAAAGCTTCTTTTGTGACTTGCAATAACAGCAAATGACCTCTCCATGATGGCGCCATTGTGTCCTTTTGGACAGCTCCCTTAGAACCCACAGTACTGCTCCAACAATGAAGAGATGAACACACCATGCTTTGCACTCCAGTTCAGGCAACCCAATTGCAAATCAGCGCCATTCCAATAAATTCCCGCACCTACCCTTCATGTCATAGTGAACATCTCTTCCAATCAACCCAAGACGCTTTTCCAAACCACAAACCAACCAAACCAAAGGAGATCATCTTAGTGCCTCAACTCAATCAGAGTGATCTTCATCGGAATCAGGTTGATCGCCCAGGTCGAGCCCGGCAAGGTACAAATCAGAAAATTTGTATGCAATCTCCAAGAGTACCCCTAACGATTTCTGGGAAAACCCACAATCATCGTCTGCATCCTCTGGTAGATATTTCGAGAGCTCCAAGACCTCAAGATCTGGCAGGAAGCGCAACATATTGATGTCACCTCGTTGCATTTCTAAATTGTGATTGCCACCCATGTACAATATCTCAAGGGTTGGGATATAAGATAAAGCAGAGGGGATGCAGGTGAAAAAGTTCCCAGTGAGATCCAAGTGGGCCAGCTGCTCCAGGCAGCTTCCCAGTGCGTCTGGGAAGTCATCCAGATCTCCAAACATGAGTGAAAGTGATTTCAGGCCTCGCAGAAAGGGAGAATCTAGGGGCAGCAATTCGTCTGCCTGCAGGTAAAGCGGGCTTGTCATTTGTTTACCTTTCGCTATTACGCTTGGCTAGCCCCTTTTCCAGTGCAAACAAGGTCTGTAGAGCATCTCTGGGCTTTGAGCTTGAAGTTTGTGTCATTGACAAAGTTGCTGATACCATGCTAGGCCTCTTACATAATCTTATATGATTGATCAGCAAATCCCTGGTCTAAATTGACAATCTGATTAGGGGAATTGGTCACTCTTGGTATACGTGGCGGTAAGTATGTCGGATGAATGCAAACTCACCGATTGCAATTTCGCTCCCCAAATGCTCAAAAATGTTATTTCTGTCGACTGCAGTCTCAAGTTTCCGGGCTGCAAATCACGCTCACTGAGCCGTAAGGTCAGGCTTTTCAATCCTGGAAGCACAAGGACTGGAGCAACTGAGGCTGTGGTGACCCCTCTCAGGTCCAAGTGGGTAAGTTTAGTCAGAGCGCTGAAAGAATCTGGGAGTACGCTGTCTTCAAGCAGCGTATCGAGGCCCTCCATTGTCAGAGATCTGCAGACAATTATGTACAGGCGTCATTTCCCCTCATATCCTCATCATCCCTCATGAGTGTTTGCAGTTCTTTGAGTGGCAATGCTTTTCTTGCGTCGACTTCACGTCCACAGTATCAAATCATTCTGCATTTCATCCATACTGTACTGTGATTAGTCGTACACCTGCCTTTCTTGTGATCCATGAACTCCTGTCTTCGTGAAACACGTTTTTGGCTCTAGCCCACAACTATGTCATCAGACAGATGACAGGAATCGAACAGGCAATCCGGGTCTGCAAATTGGAGTTGCAATGTCCATGGTCCTTGGGTTGGGTGCCAATGAACTCTCGTCTGCTGTCTCTACCTACTCTCCTCCACCTCCCCTCCACCCCCCTACCACCCCTCTCGTCCCCTTCTCGGAGCTACTCTCGTTTAAGACCTACTCACCTGATCTGCACCAGCATTGTTGCGGAAGTGAGAAGGTAATCCCTGCTCCACTCTGTCTTCTTCACTTTCTCATCCACATGCAATTTGACAGACGCCAGGCAGGGTAGGGCGGCTAAAGCAGCCCACAGGGTTTCGGCTAGTTGCACTGTCGCATGCTGCCAGCTGAATCGCTTGAGCTCTATCTCCTGCAACGTCCAGCATTGCTCACAGCTTCACTGGAAAAAGGTCCATTTTATGCAGACCGTACTTTACTTGCAAACAGTTCCTTGTTTTATGCATGGAGATGCTTGCAAGGAGGGGATGGAGCTGTGGTGAACCACGAGTATCCCTGCCATGAATTGATTGCCCTCACTTCCTTCAGTGGGTGACATTGCTATCCTGCAGAATATGAGCCAGAGAAATGGATGAGCTTGGATGCATGGGAGTTTGCACAAGAATATGTTCTGGGGAAGGCAAACAGACTTATGCAGGTACTTTTCTTGCACTTAAGAGCTGAGCCTTTCGCTGAATGCTGGTTGTCTTGCGCATCGATATCTCGTTTGAAGAGAGACCTTTAAAGAGAGGCTCCTTGAAGTAGTGGATGCTGCGCTGCATCAAGCTGGCCAAAGGATCAATATTCAAACAAGCAGAAAAAAAAGAATATCCCAACCTGAGGTGAGAATGCAGGTAATATAGATTGGGGATTATAACCTGTAATCTGACGAGACCTGAGAGGACTCCAAATTCCACTGTCACGCCATCGTGCTGGAAGGCCAGAGTTTTGCACACAAGCTTGCATATCTGGCTGAAAGCCCCTATCTTGTTCAACACCACCGCTACTCCATCCTTGTGATTGCAAAGTGTGAAGCTCTCCAGAGCCGGAGACCCTCTGGCAATTGTCTGAAGCGCTCTCAAGAAAAGGACCCCTGGCCTGACACAGTCAACGTACACAGACTCCAATGATTGGGCAACCCTGCCAGACACAGGTGATCACTTCAGGTGGCACGAAATATGCTCAGGACAAGATGCTGTTCATCTTTCTGGCCTTCTCAAGACAGTCATAAGGCTATTTCTTCAAGAATGATTCAGGGCTCAACAGGCAAAACTGAGTATCAAGTGCTGACTTGCGGTTCAAATCACAAGAGAGTACTCCAACATTTGGCCAAGGGATGGCTGACCTCTCAATCCAGTGCAGCATTCCTTGTGACACTGGCTTTGTAAGGTAAAGATGTTTGCGCTTGGGGCAGGAATGAATTATGCATATGCCTCCAGTCCTGACACACCAGGGGCACAACCTTCCACCTACATAGGAAAACGCTTTCTGAGATCTGGAGGACCATTCAGCTTTGTTGACGAATTTGATTGCTTCACTGGAGCAAAACAACGCCGTCAGTAAGGCGTTGAGGCAAAGTTCTCAAACCCACTCTAGTCATCCTTCAGTATTTCAGTTGTAAAGAGCAATGTCTGATCATTCATGCCTCGAGTATGCTGCAAGGGAGGAGGACGAACGCACCTGTCATTGTCTGGGAGAATACTGAGCAGTCTTTCAAAGAGGTCTGTGGGAAGGCTGCACCAGCGGCTCTTGGGCAGATATGGTCCTGAAATTGTTGTCATTCCCTGACGCCTACACCGGTAAATGGACCCTCCGCATTGCTGATTAAGACCCGCATAGCAGGAGAGCCTTCACATTTGTGACATTGAAAGAGCATGCCCTAGCATTCAGAGGTCTGGGTGATTTATTTTCCTCAGCAATACTGGACAGCAGTGGTCAGCAATTCTGGTAGACGCGCAAGGATTTCAAGAGTTAATCTAACCTGGATTAAATGCCGCTGGGGAGAGTGAGCTCAGTCCTCGAGAACACCGGTGACTCAAGGTTGCAGGATGTCGCAGAGGATGCAGTCCAAAGATGAATGCTTGTCTGAAAAGCTTCTTGAGCGATTTCCCCGAGTCCGAGGCACAATCTTGGAATGGGAAGTGGATGAGTCAGCATGGCCTTCTGGAGCAGAAGCGCTCGCTGATTTCGCTCAGTCCCTCTACCAGGAAGAGAACACTATGATCAGATGCAACTCCTTCTTAAATCCATGGGCAGGCTTCCTACAAGAAGCAATAGTCTATCTCTTATAACACTTGCGTGCACAAGGCAAACATTTTACAATCAAAGAAGTAATTTTGCCAGCCAAAGCGAGATGAGCAACCCAATCAAGTTGTGGATAGACTGTGATGCCGGTACGTGCCTGTTTCTTGCATTGATGACCAGCTTACGTGGTAAAGTGTTTCACGAGGCAATGAAAGTTGCAATTGATCGCAGAGTCGAGTCAATCTGACAGTGCCCGTCCTTACGTTGCTGGTTCACAGGTGTTGATGATGCACAAGGTGAGATCTTTGCAAATGCTTTCCTGTCTGCTTGGCTGACCTGCGTTTCGCAAAACAGACTGATTGCTCAGGAATGCGAATCAGAGATCAGCTTACAGGACTGGTGCTTGGGCTGATGACGCCTGGAGTTGAGATTGTAGGAGTGTCTGCTGTGCGCGGCAATGTGGTAACGTCTTCCAAATCTATGTCATGACATGAATGTGCTACCATGAAAGGATGTGCAAGCGTCAGATATAATAGAATTGATGTGAACAGTCAGCATTAGACTTAAAATTTATAACTGACTGTGAATTCACCATTTTATTTTTGTTATTTAGAATTGCGTTAAAGAGCAAACATATTTCGACATTGCTTCGAGGTGTCATGGCTGCTTGGATTAATTGTTGCAGGCTGCCAATGAAATAGAAAGTAATTTATTCTGGATGGAGAACTGAGATGACAGTTTGCAGGGTTGCAAGCAAGTTGTGAAGAACATCGCGCGCATTCTGCAGCTCTGCGGCTCTGAGGTGCCCTTCTTTGAAGGGCGTGATTCCCCTCTGTCGGGATCAGCTATCCCTGCGTCGACCTGTGAGTATCCTGTCTACATATCAATGCCCAAATCCCTATCTCACCCTTCTGAGCGAGAGAAGTAGAGATACCAGACAGAGGCATAATTACAGCTTGAAAATCGCAAGCAGACATGAATTTATTCTCAGATTATACTCTGCCGGTTCTGAGGGGCTTGATTATCCCTGGAGTGCATACCTCCTGTTTGAGCGGCTTCTGTGCTTATCAGGGCATGGCAAAGATGGGCTTGGAGATGTACCAGATTTCCCTCCAGCGGAAAGTGAGGTAGTATTTCGCCCCAGCCCAGGCAAATCCCCTCACCCCGCAATTCCAATCCGCTCCAAATCAAATCCAAACGCAGCCATTGCTGTCACAATCAGACAGACCACCTTTCAAGATGCTGATCACAGCAACTTGGCACAGGCAGCACCCTTTTGGCACTGAAATTATGTTTCCAAATTTTGTGAGTATATTATCTTCTTTCAGTCCCATTCCATTCCTATTTTGCTTCCAAGCACTGATATCTGTACCTGTGTCCCTGTGGCAGAGCCAGCCAGTGCTGCAATTTGCACTGCTGCCCGCAATCACGCAGGGGAGCTGCGGCTTGTGGCAATCGGCCCACTCACAAATGTGGCAGTGGCTCTGCAGCAGGTATGGTGTGTTTCCCTTGAGAATACCGAGGTGACCATTCTGTGACACGACTTCTTCCCTCAGCGACCAGCTTTCTGGGCCACCAAACTCAACGTATGCGATTTATCTCTCCTGTGGTAGTCTTAATCCTTCGAATGACTTGGCAAGCTGGCTGCGGAGAGTCATGGCTGAGTGGAGTGTCGAATGCTTTTATTCTGGTGATTCTTAAAATTGCTCCTCGTTGAATTGTAAGTGTATTTGTGATACCAGGAGCCGCAGCTACCCAGTCTTTTGAAGTCTTTGACGGTCATGGGCGGCTGTGAGGACGGCGGGAATGTGACACCAAACGCTGAGTTCAATTTCTATTGTGACCCTGAAGCAGCCCAACAGGTGGGAAATGCTCTCCTCCCTCTTCATCATGTCAGCTGTTTGCCCATCGCCGTTCATTGCGGTCGACCCACACCGGGCCCCTTGAGAGAGGGAATTCACTCCCTAGCTCCAAATCACCAAGCAGACATGCTTGCAATTGGTGAAGAAATCCGAGGGGGCTATCGATGTTGCAAACCCCCATTTGTCCTCTTACTTCCTTCCACATTTGTCTTTCCCTGGCTTACATGGAGGCTACAGAGCACCTTTTCTGTCGCAATGCAGCAGAAATTGCAAGGGTTTTGCAAGACCTCCCAAATGCCACGCTCCTCCTCATCAAATCATCGCCGTTGGATTGCCCAGGCGTGGAGTTGCGGGTGCTGGGAAATGACTGTCATTCTCTCGCAGGTCCTGTCGAGGTTCAAGGATGTGCAGCTGCTCACGTGGGACGCGGTGCTCCGTTTGCAGCTCCCATGGAGCGAGTACGATGCATGGCTGAGTGATCGGCAATCCCCTGTGGCGGCTTTCTTGGAGGCGGTGGGCAGAGTGGGGATGGCTCACGATCAAGATCCTGACAGCAGGTAATTATAATGATCCAACACACTGCACACTGTTGGGGGCGGTGGTAATCACCAAGTGTAGTGCAAAGCCTAAGTCAGGCTTAAGAAGGGCTAGGTCGCCTAGAAGCCCTAGCCGTATTTCGCCATGGGTATTGCGCAATGGGAAGGGTAGGAAGGGTAATCCACCATGAGGAAATTTTCGACCCTCTCCTCATGGGTCACTTACAGGCAGGACGTTACATTAATGCGGCAGTGGCTAAGGTCTCCAAATGGGAAAAGGGATGACGGTGAGTTTTCACGATTTCCTCACGAGTCTTCTGTTGCAGGTGGCCTGTGTGCGACCCCATGGCAGTCGCGGTGGCCATACGGGATGACCTGGTGGAGGCCTCAGAGGTGGGTGGCCTTTTCAGCTGGTAGCCTCTGTGAAAGCCTGTGTGCACCAGGCTGAGCTTTTGTCTTGTATGGGGCTTGCTGTCTGGTGGGGACCACAGTGAAATGAGTGGTTTCTGTGTTAAGAAAGAAAGGGCGGGCCCCTTGGGGATGGGGGGGTGGGGGTGGTTGTCAAATTTTGTGACACTCTTCTGCAGACCGCTCATTGTCGTGTGGAGACAGAGTCGCCGGGCAGGGGCCAGAGCGTCTTTGTGAAGGGGAACAGCACATCAGCACCCGCCAATGTCAAATTGATACAGGAAATGGATATGTCAAAGCTGATGGAGTTGCTGGGAGACAGTGTGAGGAACCCTGGTCTTTGATGCTTTGGACGCAGGACTCCAGTCTTTGGTTTTGGAACAATGCGTTTTTGTGTACCACCTCCTGCCATAAATGCCTATCAACCTTGCTGCAGCTTATCAACGAGTCTGAAAACACCTGCACTCGACCTTCTAGGTGTAAGGAAGGATTCTTTGCAATTGAACCTGCTCCTGAGGATTTGGCTACGATTTCTCTCAGGCAGAGTCCAAAGGTGCTTCAAGCAATTCAACTGAACTACTGAAGTATGAGGGCGTGTTCCTGCACCTGATCTGTTACTAATCCATCCATTCATTGGACACTGCAAAAGGCATACAGATTGCCTTTTGCGGGTTCAGTTTCGTTTAGGAAGCAAGCAGGTATCCACAACCAAAAGGATTCATCCTTGGTCTGATCTCCAGTAAAATGAAAACTCCGAAATGTTGTGATCACGCGCCCACTTCCTGCCCCTGAGACAACTCCTCCATCATTGCCCGGGCAAAGATCATATCTATCTTAGTGTCCAGAATGTCTAACTTGCACTCCAGCCTCAATTGATCTTTCTCGATGGCTCGAAATCGTCTCTGGTTTGCAGCATGCATGCTGCTCTGGAAGAAGAGTATCATGGTGATGGTGAGAATGGTCCCTATCCATTGTTGAGACAATTCCAAGCTCCACTGCTCCTTCTTGGGCTGTCCCGACCACATGGACCTCCACCTCCCCTGCTGGGCCTTTGGCTGTGCTCCTGATCTCCAGCTATGACAGACTAATTGCGAACTTCTGCCTCCACATCTTACCCCACTCCTTCTGCTGGTCCAGAAAGCAGGGCTTGCGGTGACGTTCCGCCTGCAATATTCATGCCATGACAGCTGTGCATCCAATTCAGTAGAATATTTGCCCTGATTTTAGGCTCGGGCCACATCTGAGTGAGCGCAATGCTTTGCATTTTGCGGGCAGCGATGTACCCGGAGGCAATGTGCATGCACTGGATACCAGAACCAGAGGGGGCAAAACTCGAGGATCAATATGTACAGGACAATCGTTACATACAGCGTGTGTGGGTTCCCCAAGCATGATCTGTTGCGCTAATGACATGTGTGTGGCATTACGATGCCACTCGCATGAGCATGTTGCCACTGCAGAGAAGAGATAGCAGGGCAGATAATTCATGCAGGCTGCGAAGCGTTTGTGAGGAGAGCAAGTGGCCAGTGAAGGAATGAGATTATTTTTCTGGGGTAATGGTATGTCACAAACGAAAGCGGACAGTTACAGAATGAAGGTACGATGAGGATTGCTAGAGACTTGATGGCCACACACCTTGCCTGTGATGTCAGGATCTTTGAAGAGGCGCGTCCTCCTGTACAAGGCAGCTGGGGTTTATTTAGCTGCATTCTCTAGGAGGACCTCTGCCATGTGATGTTTAGGAGCAGCAGCAATGCATTTTGTCCCGACATTGCAGTTTTCCGCAGTGGAACGCGGGCTTGTCTTGACGACAGGACTACAGGACTACAAGAAATGCTAGGCCTGGATTCAAAGAAACCCTTCTAGAAAGACCTACCGTCCCATTCTTGTAAGCACATTCCATTAAAGCGGCAGCAATTCCACGCAGCATCTCGACATGAGGAAGATACTCAGCTCTCAGCTGGGGCAAAGATTAGCAAGCGAGGCTCAATCACGGATACCCTTGACCTTGGTACGCCATCGTCATCCTGGACAAGTACTGTTTTTTAAATGATATTAGGCAAAGCAATGATGTCGAAAAGATTTCCATGCCTGCAGACTGGACGTAATGCACTTCTTAATGGAAAACAGTTCAGCACATCACCTGCGGGATGCGCCGGAAACGAAATTATTGGCATCGATCTGGGCACTACAAACTCATGTGTAGCAGTCCTGGAAGGAAAGGTGAGTAGAATGATCTTCGCAATACTTCTTGGTAACTTCTAGCACATAGCATAGCACTTGCTCAAGGTCAGCTGTGCACTTGTTGCACTTTTTTGGCTGTATATTTCTGATGATATTTCGACAATTGCAGCATAGCCAATTTCAAGATATGCAGAAATTTTCTTGCCAACGAAGTCTTCATTCCAACGAGCTTAGAGATCCTCGTACTGTACTCTACAAAGCTGTGCCAGCTTGCAGGATTTTGAAAAGCCGATAAAGTACTACACACACCAAACACGTAGACCTGCAGAGTTACAGGGTGGGGAGAAGCAGATATACTTTTGTGCATGCATTTGCAGGCAGCAAAGGTGATTGAGAATGCGGAGGGTGCTCGTACCACACCCTCTGTGGTGGCGTTCACAGACAAGGGGGAGCGGTTGGTGGGGTTGCCGGCCAAGCGCCAGGCTGTCACCAACCCCCAAAACACGGTTTACGCCACCAAGAGGCTCATAGGGCGGCAATTCAACGACCCGCTGGTGCGAAAGGAGAGCGAGGTGAGTGGCTTGAGGAAACATTACTGTTCAGTCATTGGGAAGAGGCCAAGATTTGCTTGCATATTACTTTTAACATTGGGCTTGGCATTGGAAGCTCGCCGTGAGGCGTCCAGGGGCTTGTTCTGTCTTAATTTGGCAGTCTATCACCGAATGAGATTGAGGTGGGGAGAATTGTGAACAATTGCCATTCTTCTATTCTTTAGAATTTGTTTGGCAGACATCAGCTTACCAACTGGCCGGAATGAGCGGTGGCTTTGATGATGCAAGCTTGTAAGGGAGCCATCTGAATCGTGCGAGCCTCACCTAAAAATGTGAGCTGTGCTTGCACTGGCTGTGTGGGTTTCTTTCTGGCTGTGTGAAGGCAGGGGGGTATTGTGGAGCAGCAGTAGCAGTCACCCAAAACATAGGCGCAGAGATCCGATTGCTGTGATCTTCCTGTGGCCAGTTCTAGTAAAAGGAGACTTCCCTGAAATTTGTATGCAAGCTTGAGCAGCGAGCCTGACTCAATTCGCTTTGCAGATGGTCTCCTACAAGATTGTCAAGGCTGACAACGGCGACGCCTGGGTGGAGGTAATACTTTCACTCCCTCCTTTCCATCCTCCATTCTCCATGCAAATAATTTCCCTGGCAGTAAAGCAGCTGCTCTGGACTGGCCTCGGATGGTGTCCACTCGGCTTCTTTGCATAAATGTTCAGCTACCTTTCTGTGCACCAGAAGCTTTGAGCTCGCATTTGCCTTCAGCAATGCATTTTCCTGTGACTCTCTAGAAGTTGTGCTAGCAGTACGATCCTGAAATGCAATTGTTTGCAGGCAGGAGGGAAGAAGTACTCACCCAGTCAGATGGGAGCCTTCATCCTTCAAAAGCTGAAGACGGATGCAGAGTCGTATCTGGGACGCAACATCACGGAAGCTGTGGTCACAGTGCCAGGTGAATATTCTGGCTGCCAAATGCTATGTTCAGTGGAGGTCATGTGTGGGTTCTCCACTTGTGAGATTCAACAGAGTATTGTCCCCCCTCACCATGCCAGATCATGTGCCAGGTTTTGGGAGTCTCCAAGATCGGCCTCTCTGACCTTCTGAGCATTAAAGCAGTGCAAGGGTATGTCCATGGTCAATGTCAGTGGATAATCACCTGCCCTCCTCCATGTCTTGAGAAATCCCCTTGCCCCTCTCTCTCTAAACTTCTTACAATTGACAATGTGCAAAAGAGGCTGAGTGTCTGTTGTTGGGTGCAGCGTACTTCAACGACTCCCAGCGGCAGGCCACAAAGGATGCTGGGCGCATTGCTGGGTTGGTGAGACCCCCCCTCCCAG